>BQMI01000394.1:0-600000 GCA_026005395.1 Asobara japonica
AGTTATGCTGTCATCAGAGGCAGCATGGAACGCGACAAGCGACTTCGCAATGGAGGTTCTGCAGGAGCTGCGCCGCGAGGAGCAGCTTCGGAAAAACCCAGAGTAAATGGAGGATCTTCTTACCGTGAACGACCGGAAAGGATTCGCTACTGAGGAAGCCGCGGCTGTCGTCCCCTACGCAACGAAGTATTGCTCCGCAGATGTTCCGTCGTGATTTGGGGATACTGGGATATAGAAGGTTATCCTTCCACTAGTGTAGGCAAAGGGGTATTGCCTTGTTTTTGTTTTTTTTCTGTATTTGTACTTTTAATTTGTCATTTTTTTTGGTTTGTTTTCAGATTTAAGGTTTCAAGATTTAAAAAAAAAAAGGGAGGGAAGACAAAGAAGGAAGCGTGAGGAAGGAGGTTGGCTTCCTTCTTTCTCTTTTTTCTTTAATAAAAAAAAAAAAAAAAAAAAAAAAAAAAAAAAAAACAGTGAGATGCACGCCCGAACCAAAGAGATGCACACTCGAACCAGTGAGTTGCACACTCGAACAAGTGAGATGCACACTCGAACCAAAGGGATGCACACTCGCACCAGTGAGATGCACACTCGAACCAGTCAGATGCACGCCCGAACCAAAGAGATGCACACTCGAACCAGTGAGATGCACGCCCGAAGCAAAGAGATGCATACTCGAACCAGTGATTGATTGATTGATGTATTTATTTAGCTTTTAGCTACATTGTTTGTTACTCCTTCCTCATTGGTTATACTTATTGCATTACTCCGTTACTGTTTTCTTAAATATACGCTGGCTCATGCTCTTTTTTGATATGCTTTACTAACTCACGAATTATCAGTTTCTTATTTGATTTGATATTGTCCGGAATTCCATTATACAGTTTCACCCCTTCAAATAGAATGTCGTTTTGGGCAAAGCTTGTCTTTCTTAATTGTAACGGTATTTTTTTCCCAGTTCTTGTCTTCATACTGTCTTCTTCTTTGCGCTTTTCGATCATATCACACTCTTTATAAATTATCACTTCATGTACATATTTGACGATATTCAGTTTTAGTCTTTGATCTATTGATAGAAATCCCAAAGTCTCCAGCATATCAGAAATCTTTGTGCGCCTGCTACAGTGTAATATACTCCTCATTCCTCTGTTTTGCAGTTTCTGTAGTGTTCTCAAACTTGTCTCATTCATACTATACAATACAGGACTACAATACTCAAAATGCGGAGCTATTAGACTTTTGTATTATATTTCTCGTCATCATCGATAGACAATTGCCAATTCTATTCAGAACGCCTACTTTTCTCCCAATCTTTTTAACCAAGTATTCCTGATACTGCTTAAACGTGAGATTGCTATTAATAATTATTCGCAAATATTTTATAGCTTTCACTCGTTCTATTATGGACCCATTCTTACATTTAATGACCACATTCTTTTTGTTACATTCATTTTTAATTTATTCTTTTCAAAATAGTCTTCTATCATATGTAATTGTATGTTCAATTTTCGTTCGATGTCTGATGAACGTTTACCATGAACATACAATACCATGTCATCAGCAAACAAGCGAATTTCACAGCCCTCAATTTTGTAATGAACAATATCATTAATATAAATTAAAAATAATATTGGACCCAGCACCGAACCCTGTCGTACTCCCCAATTGACATCCAATTTATCCGATTTTTGTAACTTATATAATACACTCTGTGTACGGCCCGTTAAGTACGACTGAAACCAGTTCCATACTATACCATTTATTCCATATTTTATCATTTTTTTCAATAATCTATCTCGGTCTATTGTCTCGAAGGCCCGTTTCAGATCAATAAAAACTGCAGCTATAACGTTTCCTCCATCAATTTTCTTTTTCCAATCTGAAATCAAATTTTGCGTAGCTTGTTCGCAAGATTTATCTTCTCTGAAACCATATTGTTCTTTTATCAAGATATTATGTACTTCTAGGTAATTCATAAGTTGTTTAGCTACGATTTTTTCTATCACTTTTTCATATTGCGGCAGTTGATTTATTGGTCTGAATTCCTCCGCTATGTCAGTCTCGTTAATTTTTTGAATTGGTGTTATTTCCGAATGCTTCCATTCATTCGGAACAACCCCATGTTTTAATAATTTATTAAAAAGTAGTCGCACAAGGTTCGGCGCTGCGTCCATGACCAACTTCATTATATCGGTTGAGATCCCTTCACTAGTTCCTTTCTTTTTCGGTAAATTATACATTAATTTTTTGAGATCTTCAATCGTCAATAGTTGAAAATTTTCAAATTTCTGATCTGTAAATAAGTTTAAATCTGTATCACAATCTGTATGGTTAAAACTGGAAACAATATCTTCTATACTCTTTACAAAATATTCATTAAATTTACTAGCAATCATTTTTTCATCATTTACAAATTCACCATTAAAATTAATCGCTTCCGGCAAGGCACATTTTTTATTTCTATGTAAAGCTTCTTTTAAAGCTCTCCACATTTTTTTCGAGTCATTCTTGTTGGCATCAATTTTCTCTTCATAAAATCCTTTTTTCCTTTTTCGTATGAATGCCACTGTTTCATTGCTTTTCTTCGTATAGTTCAACCAATTAATATCTGTTTCATCACTAGCATAAATTTTAAACAAATTTTGTCGTTCTTTTATCAGTTTTTTTAGTGCGCCATTAAACCATTTTTTCTCCTTTATTCCATCCTTCAATACTATTTGTGTTACTGGCGCTTCTTTATCTGAAGTCTGTATTATAGTATTTATAAAAATATTTGTTTCATCATCTAAATTAGTTCCTATTTTTTCAATTTCTTTTGTGATCCTCATTGTTTGTATAAAATTCAATTTAACATTATTGTCATTAAATTTTTTATAATCTCTCATTATTATCCTACTTACAGTATTTACAGTCTCCACATGTCTCATTCCTATTTCAATACTTGCATGATCCGTAATGTTTTCACAGTAATTGATCTTCGTATTTATATCAGTATTACTGAACACCAGATCAATTGTCGTTGCACTATTCTTATCAATTCTAGCCGGCTTATCAATCAGTAGCCTCATACCCAGTCCAGCGAACATATTCTTTAGTTTGTTCGCATAATAAGAATCTTTACTTATATCTATGTTGAAGTCCCCAACACAAATACCGTTCTCAAAGTTTTCTACGGACTCACATATACTTTCTATAAAATTTATACAATCCGAGTCGCTGGAACTTGGCGAATGATATATGCCGATTAATATGCCATTGAAACTATCACATTTTATCTCTACACCTAATATCCAACAGTTATTTACAATTCTCGTATTTATAATCGTTTTATATTTCATATTATTTTCAACATACATTAATACTCCCCCCGTTGTACGTTTCTCAGAATTGCATCTAATGAGTCTATATCCCGATATTGAAATTTCCTCATTCTCTATATCCTCCGTTACTCTTGCCTCTGTACATATTAACACTGATGGTTTCTTTTGTCTAATTATAATCTGCTCTATTTCGTCCTTATTATGCGTCATACTACGAACGTTCATATATATTGCTAAGGGGTTTTTACCATTTTCTTTTGTATACATCATTTTTTTTTGTTATATCACAGTTGCGCATGCCGTTTTCTGCTTGTCTAAAAATTTTTTATATGATTTACACTTTCTATCGTGAACTGTATGCTCTATTTCGTTGTCATTAAGATTTAGTTCATTTTTATATTTTACACATGTCATACATTTTAATTTGTTACTTGTGCAACTTGATGTTGCATGCGATCCTGTACATTTTCCACATATTTCATTTTTTTTACAATGCTTGGCTATATGATAAAATCCCCAGCATTTGAAACAACGTAGAATTTTTACATAGTCAACCACTTTACATTTGTTCCAGCCGATTGATAAGTCACCTATAGTATATTTGTTCAGTGGCGTAATTTCGGTCAGAAGTTGTCTCTTGATAAGTCGTTTGCCAATTTCGCTAGATACTGTTCCGTCCGCAGAAATGAAGCAAATATAACTATTGTTTTTCATCTCTAACGTATCGCGGCTGTCGATAACGTTAATAGTTGTGTCGACATTCGTAACTCGCGGGCGATTTAGTTTATAGGGGTGGGAGGTGGGGGAATTTTGAAAGTGGATTTGGGGGTTTTGTCTTGGAGTATTGTCATGTTCGTTTTGAACTCTTTGAGTTGTTTTGGTCAGGATATCGGGTTCTGGGAACTCTTCAATCCTGTCAAAATCTGGATTGTTTCGCAGAGGGGGAAACTTTGGGCGGTTCCCATGACTGCGTCTCCGGGAGTTTTCTTGTTGAAAAGCATTGTCTCTCCCTCTCGAATTGTCATTATAATTTTGAGGATGTACGTGCTTGTTTTTTCTACCAATGTCGGTTTCATAGCATTCGTACTTTTTCGGGAATCGGCCTTGCCGATTTGAGCAACGTAGAGCATTGTCTGCGTCTGGGAATGGCAAAAAACGTATAGTTGGTTGCCCTTCTATCCGTTGTTTGTGCTTTGAGGTGGTTGGGTCAGTAACCAATTCACCGCTAGGAGCCTTAGGATTTGAAGGTGGATTTGGAGTTTGGATGTCGATGGGTGGGTCTCCATCGGACGAATCAATTTCCATCCCAAATTCCCCCGGGAAATGGAATGAAGTGGCGATATCCATTGGAATCTGAGAAAGGTTGGGATTAGGAGCATGATGTTCTGCAATCGCATTCATGTTTGAATTTTGTTTTGAGGATTGCTTTTTCGATTTTTTCTCAGGTTTGGACTTTTTTGTTTTTTGTTTTTGAGGACGGTTTGTGTCATTCATTGGAGGTTCGTGAACTAGAGCTATTGTTTGAATGATCTGAGGTTCCTCTTCTGAATTGAAGGGGAATGCTCCACCTTGATGAGGTGTTGGAATTTTTGGTTCTATTGAGCTTTCATCAATAGACATTTGGAGTTGAATTTGTGGATTTATAGAGTTGTCAATTGACATGTTATTTGCACTAATTTCCTGAATTTCATCTTCTATGAAAGATCCGGTATTTTTTACATCGATTCTGCGCCTATTTCGCGTCATTGGAGATGGTGTGAAATCGGCTTGCTGTTTATTTCTTTTTTTCGAAAGCCTTTTCGTGACTTCACTATAAGAGGTTTGATTGGTTTTAGGGTTTGTAGAAGTTTGATACGATTTAGGATTTCGACTAGAGGGTAGATCTGAGTGAGTGGGATTTTGTGTTGCAATCACATTCCCTTCATGTGCAGTCAGAGCGGATCTGGTAGAGGTTTCTTCTTTACCGACCGGGCTGACCTCCACGTTACTCGATCTATCACTACTTTTTGAATTTATTTCGCGATTTAGAGTCAAACCACCTTGGCTGGTTGGAATTTGACATGAATTTAGGGAGGAAATTCTTCCATGATTTAGAGTCAATTGACCTTGATTGGTTGAATTTTGACATTGATTTAGAGAGGAATTTGGAGCTTGTACTTCGCTCGGATTTCCTAAATTTGAGTTAGAGTTAGTAAAAGATTTAGACTCGTTTTCGAAATTTGATTTTCCGGGAAAATATCTGAACTCATCCTCGGATGTACCAAGAACATTAACCGGTGTTTTGTGAAGGGGATTGAAACGTGAAGATTGACTTGTTCTCCTCATCATTTTATCCTTCCTTCTGCGGATACCTCCCGTGTTGTCCGAAGTTTGGTACGAATTTTGAATGAAGTGGACTCCATTGGCGGGCCCTCCGTGGGAATCCACATTAACACTCGAATCTCGCGAACGAATTTCGTCTCCCTCTCCTCCTGGTGAGTGAGATGTGGAGTTAATTGTAGAGACAACTTTGTCAATCGGTAAAGATTGTGGGGAATTTGGTGTCTTTTGTACATGCAAGTCGGTAGGGTAGGAACTGAGTTCTTCCAATTCTTTAATCATTTGGCGGATAACTCCATCACTGTTCCTACAATCTTCTTGGACGGAAAATCCTAAGAAGGGATCAGAAATTGATAAAGAATTATCAGCCTTCTGATCGTTGAGATTCGAATTTTCTTGGGTTGGGAACTCGTGAAAATCTGGAGAACTAGATTGAGAGCGTACGTTATCGATGTCATTGATCATGTTTTTAATGATTCGCTGACCAATGTAAGAGTCGTCTTGATATGGGAATCCTCGAAAACCATCTGAGACAGGGATGGAACGCTCATGACTTATAATGGCGTGATTACCGCTAGTCCTCCTATCAGGGGTTGGAAACCCTAGGAAATATTCCTCGGAAGATTGCGATATAATTTTTTCTTCTCCATTCATAGAGACATTGGGTTGTAGAGAGAGATGCGAAAGGTTAGGATGATAGGTGGAATGTCGTGCGCATGGCTCATCTTCTGAGTCTGTGTTACTGTGGGAAATTTCGAGATTTTCCTCGGGTAATGTTGACTCCGAGTCAGCATCCATTGAAGATGTAGACAACTTCCTACATTTTTTATGTGTAGGGAGAATATCTGATCCAGATGATGCAGAGAGTTCTCGAGCCACACGGTCTGGAGCAATTCCAAGAGGGTCTTTCCACTTTACCTTGATTGGGAAAATCTCTGTTTTATGGATAATTGGTGGATTCCGCGATAACGCATCTGCGTTAGTGTTATGTCTACCTGGCTTATAAATGGTGGTAAATTCAAATTCTCGGAGACGTTCTCTCCATTTCATGATACGCGAAGTTGGGTCTTTAACTGAGTTTAACCAAACTAAAGGTTGATGATCTGTTACAAGGGTGAACGGTCTTCCGTAAAGGTAACATCGAAAATGTTTAATTGCAAAAATAATCGCGAGCATTTCCTTCTCGGTCGTAGAATAATTGATCTCGTGTTTGTTTAGAACTCTCGATGCGTAGGCAATAGGTAAATCTTGCCCAACAATTCCTTGACTGAGGACAGCACCGAGGGCATAACCGGATGCATCCGTTGTTAACGTAAATGATTGATTGAAATCGGGAAACTGAAGGATCGGATCTCGACACAGTAAATCGCGGAGCGTTTCAAATGCGTGTTGGCATTCGACTGTCCATTTGAACGGAGTGAGCTTACTTGTGAGATTGGAAAGAGGTTTCGCGATTGTCGAGAAATCTTTAATGAATGTACGGTAATATCCGGCCAGCCCGAGAAACTCTTTGACATTTTTTGGAGTTTTGGGCACAGGAAACTTCTGTACGCATTCGATTTTTTGAGGATCAAGCTCTACGCCATCTGCTGAGATAATATGACCGAGATATTTAACTTCAGTCCTGAAAAATTCGCATTTATCAGGCTGCAAAGAGAGGTTACTTTTGCGGAGACGTTCTGCGAGTCGTTTGAATTTAAGAAGATGCTCTTCAATTGATCTTGAATAGATGACTATGTCATCTAAATAAACGAAAAGTTCAGAACCCTTGCAAACCACACAGAACTTGGTCCATGAGGCGTTGAAAAGTTGCTGGGGCATTTTTCAAACCAAAAGGCATTCTATCGAATTCCCAATGACCGTTGGGGGTGGAAAAGGCGGTTTTCTGCCTATCCTTTTTGCTCATTTTGATTTGGTGGAACCCGGAAGCTAAGTCAAATACTGAGAAATATTTTGCACTACCGAGTTGATCTAGAATATCGGTAATTAATGGAAGCGGGTATGCATCAGCTACCGTTTTCTCGTTTAATGCCCGATAGTCTATTACTAATCTCCATTTTTTATTACCCTTTGAGTCTGCTTTTTTGGGGACAATCCACAAAGGAGAGTTAAATGGCGATTTTGAAGGTCGAATAATATTTAATTTTGCTAAATCGTCAATTTGTCTTGCAATTTCTTCTTTCTGTGCAATAGGGAATTTGTACTGGCGTACATTGATAGGCAAGTTATCGACAGTAGGAATGGGGTGTGTGCAAGCATTCGTGGCGCGAAGATGCTCGCCAGGAATGTGAAAAACATCTGCGTACTCTTCAACTAAAGATTTTACCGCGTTATACTCCTCAGAATTTAAATGGGTTAACCGTAAAAGTTGCTCCACCTTTTGGGCGCGTTCGACAGGATCTCGCGTCCGAGATTCGTCCTGTTGCTCTTCCACGGGTAGAACTGCGGTTTCATAACCCTCACTTTCGGTTGAATCGAAAGGGAATAAAGGAATTACAGGGACATGTAAACGAATGTCCTTGTCAGAAGCATTAATCGCGTATAAGTGGGCAATACCATTTGTGCTCGACACAATGGCTTCTCCCACGTATAAATCTTTAAATTTAGTATTGAGACGTGGAATATATCCTTCAGGATACTCTGCATTAGCTATTCTCACATACATAAGGGTCTTTTGTCTTGCTGGAAGCAGAACTGACTCCTTATCTGTGAAGCGAATCCGAGTTTTCCCTACTATGAGACAATTCCGTTTAAAATCAGCAACACCTCCATTCTCCTGCAAAAACTCGCTACCAATCACGCCGGCATCATCTAAAGGAAAATCATCAGGAACGACATTAAATCTCGCGATAATTCCATTTAATTTAATAAATGTTTCCCCTAAAGTTAGAGCTTTGTCGGATTTAGATACTCCGTTCAATTCATAAATTCGAGTTTCGTTGATAGGTTGAGAATTCTGCAATTGACCGATTTTTATTAAATTGAGTTGCGATCCCGTGTCCAATAAAAATTTTGATTGCCCGTTAATCAAGTTACCGGAACTCAACATAACAGACGGGGAAGAAAATTTCGAATCGAAAATACTTAATTTACAATGAACTGGAGTGAATTTTGTCGCACCCGAGAGTTTCCGCTCTATTGGTTCGTAGTTTGGGGTTGGCGCTGGGAAGTGTTGAGGTTCCCCGTCGTGGCGCCTGCTGCTTGGGGAACTGACCCGTTTCCCGAACTTTGGGGGCTTTGGTTCAAATTTCCTGCATTATTCCCTGCTCTTTTTCCTTCGTTATACGCTCTTTTGCGACACTCGATAATAACATGTCCTGTCTTTTTACAATAATTGCAAACTTTGTCAGCGGAATTTTGGCTTTGATTTTGGTTTCGATTTTGATATCTATTTTGATTTTGATATCTATTTTGATTTTGATTTCTATTTTGATTTTGATTTCGATTGTCATTTTGATTTTGATTTTGATTTCGATAAGGCTGTCTGAAAGATTGATTATCTGAATTCGAACTATTTTGCAATTTTTTCCTGCATTCACTATCACTGTGATTTGTCATTTTACAATTTGAACAATATTTCCCTGATGAGTTCTGACGAATTTGACTTTGTGCTAATAAACAGTTTTTTGGTGCATTAAATCCCGTATTTGTAAATTTGTCCGCTTTACGTTCTCGTTCAAAACGAGTTTCATACTCAATTGCTTTTATACTAGCATCGGATATATCTACGAAGTTGTGGTGTCTCATGGGAACTCGAAGATCCTGTATGAGACCCATTAAAAAATAATTTTTTGCTTTTACTTGAGCTTGATTCAAAAAAATGTCCCTTGCATTTTCTTCTAACATCTCAGCTGAATGGTTAGTGTTATTTAAATGCTCTTCGATACGAAAACTGAAGTCTTTAACTGACTCATTCGGATGTTGACTAAATTGCGAAAATTCATCTAACCATTCATCTGGGGATTTTTCGATTACAAAGTATTTTCTAATGACATTTTTAAGGTGTGCACTTTCCGTGATGTCACTTGCCATAACGCGGGCAAGGGCTGGATTTTTTAATCGGTTACGTAATAACCTAGCAACATTTTTTTCTGTATTAGCTGGTACTAACTCAGCTTTTGCATCGTCGCAATAGCGTAAAAATTTGTAAGCTGAGTAATTGGTTCCGTTAAATTCTGGAATAGCATTTACATAGTCTTTCGCGGACTGTACAGGCGCTCTAGGAGCAGCTATTTGACGTAAGTCGTCTGGATTAATGCGAATTTCCAGATGTTCCATTTTGTACGATTGATTCTACTTTACAATTAAATAGTATTTGAATTTGTAGATTATGGAATAAATGACTTACTGCTTAGTTGACATAAAATATAGCATTTTCCTCAAAACTGATAGATTGAAGATCTCTGCTGAAACTTCCTTATCGACCGTGCGTAGATGGATCAGGTTCTTGCTGACTCGACGAGGAGAATTTGAATTTTTTTCGCACTGCAATTTTCTTCACTGGATACAAGTTTTTCCACTATCAATCACTTTATCACTTTATCACTAATTTATTGTTGGTTCAGTTTATGATTTTTCTAATATAATGTCATTTAACGCGCAAAAGTACATTAATCACGCGATTGAGTTATTTGCTGTTTGAAGTATTTTTCCTTGTATTCGTATATCTAGTTGTTCAGATCGAAGGAACACCGCTGCCACCAAATTTTTAAATAGACTGAGCTGTTACGTACTGGAAGGGATTGGACTTAGAGGTCGGTAGGGTAGAAATAATTCCTTCTAGTTACGCGACCCCAAATGTAGATGGAGCTCAGACTAGGTAGGTTCTTTCAACGATCACTGCTAAGCGCAGGTGAACAACAAGGTACTAGATAGGGTTTAGTTTTAACAGCATTTATTTATACACAACAATAAATTTACACACTTAATTTCACAACAACGGGGTTTGGTAATGAATGTTTGGCAACAATAATTGTTTGGTAATTGTTACTATTGTTCGTTAGTCACCACTATTGTTTGTTCCTTTTCACTATTGTTTATTCGTTATCACTTTTGTTCGGGATATTGGTAATTTTGTTGTTTAACACTTTTTATTGTTACAATGGTTGTCGCTATTTGGTAGTTTATAATTATCATTAACAAACGATGAAAATCGTTTGTAGGTTAAGTCTGTTATCAATGTTTATAAATCTTTAAATTTAATTGTCAATTGTAGGTGGAAATTTTGATTAGTATTTCACTATTTATTCGTTTTGCAAATTACTGTCCGATAATTAATTCTAACGAAAAGCTGTTAAATTGTAGTTATAATTCTTAGCCTAATTCGACTTCAACCAAGATTTAGTATGACCGACACTAAAGTGAGTTTCCGTATGAAGTTAGAGAAGATTGATTCGCGATTTCGAAATAAGGTTTGGAATCTTTAGTGGGTCGTTTAAGTGTTTTCACTTTGAATCTAAAAGTAGAAGTGATTTTCAATATTCAAGCCATCTCCGAACAAGGGTGTTCGGGGTGGCGCTGGTGACGACTTCTTGAGGTGGTAATCGAGGGGGTCGAGTACCAGTGGGCATTACTTGTACTGTAGCAGAGCCTTGATTGGCTGCAGTGAGTAGTACCAAGGCGTAGCTTATGTGGTAACCTCGTTTTCGATTGGAGAGTGCGGTTGAGAAAACTCAGTGGGAAAACCGAGAGGTTTGAACGATTAGAGCTGTTAGGGGTTTGGGAAAAACATCTGCGGTTTGCTCGTTTCATCATCTTGAGAAACGGGAAGTCTCTTATCGTTATCGGTTTCCTGTTTCCCTATGTATATATTTATTTAAAGAGTTCGTTGGAAACTTGGTTTTTTCTTGTTTAGGTTTTCCTCAAATATTTGAGGTTCAACGTATTTCTACCAACTGTCTTTCCCGTGGGAACGGAAAAGCAGTATTTTGTTATCAGATGTATATTTTATCTTGAAGAGAGAAAATATTTTATTTTTCGTATTTTTAAGATTTGTCTAAAATTATTATTAAAAAGTTATATTTTTATTGAAAATTTGAAATGTCGGTGAAAATTATATAAGAGGGGTTAATTATATGAAAAAAGAGAATAAGATCGGCAGTCGGTAAAACATGTATAAATTAGTGCTAATGTTTGTTAAAATACTAGTGGGGACGTAACAGTAAGGACCCATACAAACGAGAAAGAAAAATGAAATGCGCACTTTTCGGAGCGGAGATATTCACTGAAGCGTTGAGTCATTTGACTACCTATATCATCCATCTCTTACCATTTTTGCCAATCCTTCAATTTTCATCAAGACAAAACATGATTAAGGTTAATTTCAATAATCAATTACGGGTTTATTGCACTCCATTGTAATATTTGTACTTACATTGACAGCTTTGTGCTTTGGATGAAGATTCATTTCGGAGCGTATTCAGATTATAAATCTGGAGGTTTGATTTTATATTTTATGATTTATTTTTTATCAACGGGTATATGTTTTTGTTGATATCTATACATTTACTCACTTTATGATGTTACCCTAGTAATTTCGAACGATATTATCTACAGGAGCTATTTACACTCAACTGACTGCACAACCTGTGCAATGCTTATTATTTATTATAGGTTAGGTACTTTTATACCATTTTATACTTTTTTTTACCATTTGGAGGTAAATTACCACTTTTAGACAAGGTATAGGTAGAATATCCAGATTTTCCACGGATGTCCAACCCTGGATGTGAGTATCGTAATTTGAAGGTGTGACGTGACATTTCCGAGGGGGGGGGGAAGGAAATGCCCGCACCTTCGGCCTCTCTTCCCCATAATCCCGGCTTCTCCCCTGTCCAACTCGAATTGGGCGCCAGTCCATTTCTGCGGGAAATGGACAAACCGAGAGCTTCTAACGCAACTAAACTGAACCTAACGTGAACTTAACATAAACTTAACCTATATCTTATCGCCACGAAAGGAAACGGGAAGAAGGTGGTCAGGGAAGGAGGAGCGGCATGTACCACGCTGCTCAGGATGAGGGTCATGGTAGAGAGGGTCGGGTTCATGATTGGGACCGGTGGGAAAATTTCATCGTATTTATTCAACCAAACCTACAAAACGAAACTACAAATCCTTTAATAATATGGCTGGAGTTCTCCCCGAACACTAGAACTATAATCCTTTCGGAGAGAGAACCACTAATTACGCCTCCATTAGCGGCGAGAGGTAATCTAACCAAGAGAGTTACTTCAGACATCCGAAACGGACGAGGGTTAGGATGTATGAGTTAGAGTAGCAATAAGGGTACTGGCGAAACTCGCAAACCGATCGCTGAACTGTCCCCTAATTCGTACGCGAACGGGATTCGAAAACAGAAACTAATTTCCGAGAATTTTCCTAACGTCAATCTGACCTCAAAGGCGAGGATTAATTCCTGCTTCCCCAAGAATCCCGCGCACTAATTCCGAAACGGAGCATTAACCGCTGAGATTTCCGAACTCCAGTCGGGATCACGCCGGAACTAGAGGATTAACCTCCGAGAGTCTTCCTTATCTCACGCGCATCCAAACCAAAAGCGGAAGTTTAATTATTGAACTTCACTTCAATTACCAGTAATCATCTCTATAACACCACAATTAACCTCCGAGGTAGTCCTAAAATCGCGCGTGGTAGACCGGGAATGGATTCCCGAATTGATCCCGAAATCCCACGATAAAGGAACGCAGGAGAATACTCCCGAAATATCCCCAAAATCCCATAAAAATGACAGGGAGAGTACTCCCGAAATATCCCAAAAACCCCATAAAAGTGACAGGGAGAGTACTACCGAAATCCCATAAAAATGACAGGGAGAGTACTCCCGAAATATCCCCGAAATCCCATAAAAATGACAGGGGGGGTACTCCCGAAATATCCCCAAAACTTTGCGATCTTATGCAGGGATAATCATCTCGGAATTATCCCCGAAACGCGATTAATTTACGCAGGGATAATATTCCTAAATTATCCCTATGGACTTTTTCCCATAATGTGCATAATTAAGGTGGTAGAACCATTATAAACAATAATTCATGTGATGAGTGCCTGAACGGAGACTAGATGACGGCGGCGCTCACATTTTGGAGCGTGTTGAGGCTCTTCTCGATCGCTTTCGACAGCAATCTGTCCATCTTTTCGGTGAGAGACATCAGTCCTATAGTCTTCACCTGCTGAAGCACAATGTTCGGTGGGTTCAAAAATTGGGTCCGCAGTGGGTTGCCTCCGGATTCTGGTTTGAGTCGCTGAACCAGACAATCCGGAATTACATCACCAGTGCAAACGACCGCTCGATGTAGATAGCGCGCCGAGTCTTATTGGCTCAATTTGTTGACGACTGTATGGATTGACCAATGTTCCAAGTAGTTCGGAAGTTGTTGCAAGGCCTAATGGGTTAAACAAGTTGGATGGCGCCGCCACCCAATGCAACCGGTAGCTTTGTACAACACGCCCGTGGTCTCCCAGGAGTGCTAAGCCAAGAAGAGGTCGCCGCGCTAATTGAAGCAGGATTTCGTCATGTCTACGAACATCAGCCAATCACTCGGCATAAACGTGTCGAAATTGATGGAGTTAATTACCGAATTCCAAATGACAAGCAAGTGAAGTATGACGATTCCGTGATCCATGTAGCTTCATCGAACATTCCTACCGATGTTGAGTTTATTCGCATTGCGTCTATTGTTAAATGGCACAACGGTGCTGAAGCAATGGACGGAATATTCGGTCACATATTCACCACCATTGGGCCAGCGTTTGATACGACGTATATGAAGATGGTTGATAAATCGCCAGTTTTGGTATATTTGCCTCTAGAATGCGTGAAAGCTCCAGCCGTTTTGGTGGAATCATTAGGGATTTTGTATGCTTCTCTATTACCAAACCGCTGGGACATTGATTGACACTTAGAAGTGAATAGTTTATAATGTATGGTCCTTAGCGTGTTGAAAATTACATTGTATAAAGAAAAAATGCTCATCAAATGTAACGTTAACGATCTTCACTTCATGGATAGACAATATGTACTGGTAGTAGCTAAATTTGGTAGAAATACTAACAGGAACGCCAATTTTTCAACGTTCCTACTGAAGCATCCTGGGAATATTTGGGTAACAATATTTCACTGTTTATTGTACACAGAAATAAAAACTAGTACATTATCGGAAATTGTTTGTTTTGTGTATGTGCTTGTATGTATGTCAACTTAATTGTGGTCAACGATCTCTCACGAATGGATACACCGAAGGGAGCCATCGAGGTCTCAATCGATGCGTCGTAATGTAACTCAGTCCTGATTAGTTTTTGATGGATATTGGTTCAGAATACATATTGTTATTAACAATTTCAATTGTGCATTACGCTATATCTCGTAAACGGTTGGAGTTATGGAAAAAAATTATAAACATAAATTGCTCCTTATACAAAGATCCACATATAATATTCATTGACTTTTTCCCATAATAAGCATAATTAAGGTGGTAGAACCGTTAGAACTAAATAATTCATGTGATGAGTGCATGAATGGAGACTAGATGGCGTCAACGATCGCAAAGATTGGTCTCTTAAAGTATATCTGGACCGACTAAGAATATAATACGTGTATATAATTTTTGTTTATCAATGCTGCCAAGAATGTGAAGTCCAGTGAAGCCGGAAATACGGACTTTTTGAACTTCTTCAACACAGTTGTTGTATATTCGTGACTTAAAAATACTTCAATGAGACTTGAAGTCTTCAATGAGAAGTAAGTGGCCTTCACGTGGACGACGGAGTTATCTCTTGATTATGAAAAAAATCACAAAAGTCAGCGACATGTAGGAAAATGGAAAAAAAAATCAGTAAATACTCTCACGTGGGAAGTCTCGTAAATTTTTTGAACAGACATGATCTCGAAAACTCGAGTTACCAAATCGGGAAGTTTGCATTGTGTCGTCACTGAGGGCACAAATACATCCCGCCCGTTATTTTTTTTTAAATCCAAACACCAACATAGATGCACATATCGAGAAGTCATTGGTTCGGCCCGTGAAGGGCCGCCAGTCTCACATGCCGCTAATTCATTCATTTATGAATTCATGTATGCATTTATCCAATCATTTTTTCGTATTCAAACAGATACTATTTTTATTATGAATTTTAAATTCAAAATCACCGCCTCCCAAGTGTTAATTTCAAATTATCAATTTTGGAATTGTTTATTGTCAGTTTTCCATTTCCAAATGGTCAATATTGAATTGTTATTCGTCAATTGTCCATATCCAATTGACAATTTTCCAATTGTCAATTTTCGAATTGGGAATTTTCGGATTGTCAATTTTCCAATTGACAATTTTTCAATTGACAATTTTCCAATTTTCAATTGCCAACTGTCAATTGTCAATTCGTCAATGTGTCAATTGTCGATTGTCAGTTGTCAATTTACCAATTGTCAATTGTCAATTGTCAATTTGTCAATTGTCAATTTGTCAATTGTCAATTTGTCAATTGTCA
Source organism: Asobara japonica (assembly GCA_026005395.1). Classification (NCBI taxonomy): domain Eukaryota; kingdom Metazoa; phylum Arthropoda; class Insecta; order Hymenoptera; family Braconidae; genus Asobara; species Asobara japonica. The sequence goes on from BQMI01000394.1 coordinate 16,143, forward strand.
ATTTGTCAATTGTCAATTTGTCAATTGTCAATTTGTCAATTGTCAATTTGTCAATTGTCAATTTGTCAATTGTCAATTTGTCAATTGTCAATTTGTCAATTGTCAATTGTCAATTTGTCAATTGTCAATTTGTCAATTGTCAATTGTCAATTTGTCAATTGTCAATTTGTCAATTGTCAATTTGTCAATTTGTCAATTTGTCAATTGTCAATTGTCAATTGTCAATTGTCAATTGTCAATTTGTCAATTTGTCAATTGTCAATTGTCAATTTGTCAATTGTCAATTGTCAATTGTCAATTGTCAATTGTCAATTGTCAACTTGTGAATTTGTGAATTTGTGAATTTGTGAATTTGTCAATTGTCAATTGTCAATTTGTCAATTGTCAATTTGTCAATTGTCAATTTGTCAATTTGTCAATTTGTCAATTGTCAATTTGTCAATTTGTCAATTGTCAATTTGTCAATTGTCAATTTGTCAATTGTCAATTTGTCAATTGTCAATTTGTCAATTGTCAATTTGTCAATTGTCAATTTGTCAATTGTCAATTGTCAATTGTCAATTTGTCAACTGTCAATTTGTCAATTGTCAATTTGTCAATTGTCAATTTGTCAATTGTCAATTTGTCAATTGTCAATTTGTTAAAATTGTAAAGACAGAAAAAAGTAAAGACTAAATAAAAGTAAACAAGTAAATTCTCATTGTGACGCTGATAGGACTTTGGAAGCAAAGTCCCGGAGTGAGCACTATGAACTCCACAAGCACCCCAAAGAAAACAGCACAAAGTTCCAGTTACGCCACAGCCACAAAAACCATGTACATCCCAAAAAGAGAGTATGCAATCGTCATCGATCAAGTCCCCGATTCCACCATAAACGACTACTTACGAGCTCTGAAAGGAATTATTGATGACAAACGAATCAGGTACGCATCCAAAATTTCAAACCAACGCATGAGCATCTATGTAGACAGCTAAAAAACATGAAAGATCTCGTAGACAACAACAAATCGATAATCGTACTCAACACGGTATTACGAATAAGACCACTCATCACAGACAACAAAAGAGCCATTCTCTCACATGTTTTCCCAGAAATTCCAAACGAACTAATCGAACACGCACTGAATAGACTAAATGTAAAACCCATGTCAACTATCACCAATCTCAAAACAGCTTCAACAGACCCCGAATTTGCACACGTACTCAGCTTCAGGCGACAGTTCTACGTTGTATCCGAAGATTTTTACAAAATCCCAGGCGTCATTCAAATCAATTTCGATGACGCACAGTATAATATATTCAAGACCTCAGACAAAATAACGTGCTTCCAATGTCATCAAGAAGGACACATCGCGAAAAACTGCCCAGAAAACTCCCCCCCCCCCTCCCGCCCCCACCTACGGTCGGAAAACCACAACTGCAAACAGATCAAACACAAATCACTCCTAATACCACGAGCCAAACTACCACCACCACACTTCAGCTAACTCCAAGTACAGTTAATCCCCTCACATTGGCAATAAACGAAGATGGAGGCGAGTCACCCCCTTGCATCAAACCTAGCCACCCGGAGCCTCTGAAGAGGGCACACACAGCCCCTACCTACTCCGACAACAACACGAGCATTGAACTCAGAGATGCAGAACTCTCTGATACTGATATTTCGTATGACAGTGACTGCTCCCAACACAAAAAACCGGCGACACCGCAGAACAAGCGAATTAAACCGAAATCAAAGAAACTAAAAACATCCCCTGATCCGGAAATTACTTGGGAAAAAACACAAAAAGCACTTCTCGAAACAAATAAGCAATACCCACTGGATCTCATCCAGCTACGCAGCCTTCTTGACAGCACAAAAGGAATCCCACAACCGGAAGAAATAATCCTAAACCACACTAACGAAATTGTAAATACGCCAGATGAATCGAAACATCCAAAATGGATTTTATCAGAGGCCAAGTGGGGCGAATATGGCAAAATAATAGAACAAGGTATCCCTGAATTGAAAAATCTGATCGACGTAGACAACCAGTACATAGACATCAACACCCTCATCTCGGAATTCAATGAACTGATAGTGAAAGCGCCGAAGGAATCTATCCCTCGATCTTCAGGAAAAATTAAAAAAAGGAAAACCCAATGGATGAACTCTGACTGCCTGAATAAAATAAAAGAAGCAAAGAAAGCGTTCAGGGTGATGGTAAAGCTGGGCACTCCTGAAAGCAAAATCGAATTCAAGCGAACTAGAGCTACAGCAAAATTAGCCGTGAAACAAAGAGCTAAACTATCATGGGAAGAATTCGTTTTTTAATTTCATCTAGTACCCCCACTACCATTTTATGGAAGAAAGTGAAATCTCTTAGAGGACTGGCAACATCCGACCCCCCCCCCCTTTCTGGAAAATGAAGACTCAACTCATATTCTAAATACAGAAGAAATATGTAATCACCTAGCGGAAACATTCGCTAAGAACTCGAGCGACGACAACTACCACCCAAACTTCCTAGCCAAATACAACAACAAAGCCAAACAAGTAACCTTATGAATAGCACTCCTGACCACCCTGGTCCAAATAGTGATAATCAACATATCAATTGTCCAATTACAAAGCAAGAGATCCTTTACATAGTCTCGAAAGTTGGTAGCACCAGTCCAGGTCCAGATGACATCCCAACTGATCTCATCAAAAACCTCCCAGACAAAGCAATGGAGTATGTAACAAATCTTTTCAACATCATATGGACCACACAAACCTTCCCAGACCTGTGGACATCTGCCATCGTCATAGCCATACCTAAACCAGGAACGAACCACTCCAAAGCAACTAACTATCGGCCTATCTAACTATCGGCACTGACTTGTAACTTGGGAAAAATTATGGAAAAAGTAATAATTAAAAGAATGAGATGGGTCTTAGAATACAACAATCTAATATCACCTAGTCAATATGGATTTAGAGAAAACCGATCGACAATTGACCACCTGGCTAATCTAGAATGGGAAGCATGCAATGCACTTGCTCTAGGAGGACACCTCATGTTAGTATCAATGGACATGGAAAAAGCCTATGAAATGGTGTGGAAAGATAGTCATCTCTCAACTACAGAAAATGGAGTTAGGAGGTAACATTCCGGCTTATATAAAGAACTTTCTGAAAGATATAAAAATTCAAGTAAGAATCAAAGATGTCATATCCAAAGAAATGGTCACTGAAAATGGGCTCCCTCAAGGCTCCGTCGTTAGTGTCCTACTATTCATCATTGCTATCAATGAAATCATCTCATGTATTGACCCTCCGGTGAAAGCCTCCTTGTTTGCAGATGACTTGACTCTCACTTGTTTCGGTACTGAAATCGAAAGTACATCTATGGTAATGCAGAGAACTCTTAATAAACTTCAGGAATGGTCGCTTGAAACGGGATTCAAATTTTCAAGTACAAAAACTGAATATATGGTTATCTAAAAAAAAAGACTCAAAACTGAGCCCAAACTTTCCCTAGATAATGCTAATCTAACACATAAAAATAACCTGAAAATCCTAGGACTAACCTTTGATACAAAACTTACATGGACTCAACACATCAAAAAACTAAAAACTGACTGCACCTAACGATTGAACATTATCAAGACCCTTGCATCCAAGAACTTCGGAGCCAGTAAAGACAACCTATTAAAGATCTATAGAGCTATCATTCTCTCGAAATTAGAATACAGATCTGTAATTTATGGCGCAGCCAATCCCAATATACTCAACACACTAAATGTCATCCAGAACACGGCCTTAAGACTGAGTTTGGGAGCATTTAAATCAAGCCCAATTTCAGGTCTGCTAAGAGAAACAGGAGAGATTCCCCTAGAGGACCGAAGAACATTCCTATGCTTAAAATGTGCCAGTTCCATTTCATCCCTTCCTAAGAATCCTACCCATAAGATAATAAAGAATAATACTCAAGATAACACCTATGATAAGCACAAGCGACTACCGAAACCCTTGAGTATCCGGGTTAATAAATACCTGCAAGAACTCAACTTACCATTCCCTGAATCTATACCCAGACACCATCCACCATTTCCCCCCTGGGAGCCACTAAATGTCAACACCAATCTCCAGCTATCGGAAGAGTACCGACCCACTACCTCCGCAGAAACCTACAGAAACCTCTTTCAGGACCTAAAATGATCAATATTCTGAGTTCACCAGGTACTTTACAGATGGATCTATCATGGAACAGTCACCAGTGTACGCCTTTACCACAGAAAAAGAAGTGCTTCAAGCCTCGAAACTGCCAGAGCAACTTTCGATTTTCTCATGTGAGGCATATGCAATTCACAAAACACTTGGGATCATAGAGAATTGCTCAAATGACAAAGTTGTTATATATACGGACTCTAAATCAAGTATTGTAACCATAAAAAACAAGAATAACAAAAATCCTTTGATAAACACCATCCAGAAGAAGTTAACCGAACTCGCTGACAAAGGGACCCTTGTCATCATCGTTTGGATCCCAGCCCACCAAGGGATCACGGGCAATGAAAAGGCAGACGAAGCAGCCAAAGAAGCTACTAGGTTGGAAGAAGCAGATCCTGAAGCACTCCCGAACATCGCAGAAAATAAGAAATTCCTCCTGGGCAAAGTTAAAAAAAAATGGAATGATGATTGGATTCAGAAAACATCTAAACTCCATAGTATCAGAACAACTACACTGGAACACCCCAACCTAACGTTCTCTAATCGCAAAGACGAATCCGTCATAAGGCGACTCCGAATAGGCCACACCCACTTCAGCCATGGTCATCTGATGGCCAAGGAACAACCAAACAAATGCCCACGATGCGACGAAACTGTATCTGTCAGCCACATAATAATAGAATGCCAACAACTCAAAACAGAACGATTAGCTGTTTCACTACCTCAAGATCTCAAGGAAATGTTAAACACACAAACCGGAGTCAAGAAGACGATACCGTACATAAAAAATATATCACTATTTCGTTCCACGTGAAAATTAGAATCTAGTACTATACGGCACTCGATGTATAAACATTATATATTTCGTTCAACCACACCCAACTATGTAGTCCACAGGATACTAGACCTTCTGTAATAATTTGTAATTATACTCGGAGTCGCTAAAAACCATAGCTGTTATACAGCGACTTTAAATAAATATATAAAAAAAACAACATATTATCTATTTTATCGGGAAATGACATGAAACAATTCGTCAAAATCGGACATGTCGTAATCGGTACGAATTTGTCAAAAAATGTCGAAATTCGACATTCGTTGTCATTCCATGATCTGACGTAATATGATATATTTTCTGCCCTTTCGGTAACTTTCGGGCCGCTGCGCTAAACGAAGTTACAGCTTTCCGGCTTCGTCGAGCAGAAAAATAGTATACACACCTCGGCCAGCAAGTAAGAAAGCCTCAGATCACATTATTGTCGACCTCGGCCAACAACTAAATGTGATCTGAGCCATTCCTTACTTTGCTGGCCTAGATATGTAATCTACTATTTGTCAGAAAATGTCATACAAATCAGTCATGTCATAATCTGTCGAAATTTGTCAGGATCTCTGAAATTTATCATTTCATGTCATTATTCGTCATTTGATGACATTTTTCGACATAAACTGTGGGCCGAATTTCCACGAGGGCATCTTCTCCCTTCCACCACAACATATTTTATGCTCATACACATATACCTTGTCTACCTGAAAAACACATGTTTAAGCGAATTTCGATTGGCCTTGATAGAAAAGAAAATAAATTGATTTTTGTAATCGAAAACTCACTAGATACCGATCCCAGGATAGTCTAGTATTTTTTCCCGAAAGGGAAGTATGGAAAAAATAGACCTGTATTTTTTGTTTATCAAATTGCATGCACCACTCGTATGTTATAATTTTTTAAAGATTTTTTGTTTAATATCGATGATCTCGAGAAGTATCGATAGTAACGGTCGATGGAGGAAATTTTTTTTTTAAATGGGCATATGGGATGCCTTCTTTACCGACACAAATTTTAGCGGCTGGTCAAGAATGAGTCGACTCTCGACTCAGAGATGGCGTTTTTAGTGGCGCCCTCTCGGAGAACTGAAGAGTCCTAGAGGGGATTTAGAAGTACCATAGCCTCTTAATCGAAACCAATGCTGGAATTCGTGACTATTACTTTCGCGACACTGGTGGTGTGTCATTTAGAAACATAAATGACAAGCACAAAAAACTTAAGAAACTCAACTATGAGCCGCTACCGTGGACATTGATTACGAATCCCTGCGTGCCGGAATATGGGGAGAGGCCAGAATTCAGGATAAGCATTCAATGGCTTTGCAGTTTAGGAAAGGATTATTTTATTTATTCTATTGTCACGAATTATGTATACAATTTACAATAAATAGGGATTTACAATAACCAATACATGATACATATTGCATGTTCAAGGCATGAATTTAAAGAAAAGCAAGTTAAAAAATGGGACGGAATGAGGGGTATATTGAAGAACTATAACAGAGCCCTGCATAAATAGTATTATGGTTGAGGGCATGCCATAATAGTGCAAACTGCGCTCACACCGTCTTCCATGCATCTGCACTGGTTGCACTCGCTGCGAAAGTGTTCTTTTGGTATACATGGATCACCTTGAACGTAAGGAGCTAAAAAAAAGTAATTGTATTATATGTTGATTACGTTAATTTTGTTTCATGAGTATAAAAAACACTTACGTCCCCACCGTAATCCGTCATCAGTTTGTCTACGTTGTCCTGCTGCTAATAGATTCGGTACGCAAGCGTTTGTTGTGCAGATTGCTTGATCATCCCTGACACAGTAACATGTATTGCAGCCATTTTTGTAAGATTCTCCAGCAATGCAGGTACCATCTTCTGGGACTATCAGAATAAATCAATCATAGAATTGAGTCAGAATACTAATTGAAAAGAAATGAAAAACTCCAAAGTTAATTTTGGAGAATAAAAAGTAAATACATACGTTCAGCAATGTTTCTCTTCTCTCTCAATGGTGCTGGAACGTTCATGGTGCCATCTTTATTGAAGAGTCCCGGAGGGCATGCCATCCTGGTGCAAGCGGCACCCTTACCGTTGCGATTACAAAAACATTGGTTGCAGTAATACATGAAGGATTTTCCGGGAGCACATGGCGCATCCTCTGGGAGAATACTTTCATAAGTTTCATCAGCTACTATTGCTCGATGTGGAGGACACGCCATTCTTGTGCAAGCTGCCCCACTACCGAATTTATTGCAGACACATGTATTGCAGTGCACTTTGAACTTTGCATTTGGTTTGCAGGACGTAATGCTGGGATCTTGATAATCAGCAACGATATCTTTTGAAATCAGATTTAATAATTAGACATGTAATAATACAATCAGCTGAGAGATTTGAAATCAGAACTTCATCCGTCAAATCTGTAAGTTCTCCGTCCTATATTATTTTATTACCGTCGTTGACGGTCGCTTTTGAGTTTTAGTTGACTATTCCCAATAGCGGATAAATTTCAAACTGAAATTACAGTTAAATTCGCATCGATTTTGACATTATAACTCGGAAATTTTTATCAGCATATTGGAATCAGGTATATGCTGTTCGTATTCCACCTAAAATCGGTCAGGAAAGAATAAAAAATTGCCAATGTTAAGGTATTTGTAAGGTTAACTTACTTCATATATTTTTTGGAGGAATTTTTGTATCCAGCAGAAAAATGCATGCTTGATGCGTTGGAAACTATGGAGGATTTTCTACGGTTTAGAGACTAAGAAAAGAGCTTCTCCGTTTTGGCTATAACTATGTTTAATTTTGTTTTCTAAGAAACTATCAATCGTTTTTTGTGGAAATTGCTCTCAGCTTTAAGACAATTTTTTCGAATTCTTTTGATACATTATAATTACGGCAATAATAACGTATTTATACAATTAACTTACTCGTAATGGCTACAGCAAAAATTAACAATGGCAAGTACATTATAACTCCCTTGCTCTGTTTGTTAATTGCAATTCAACTCGTTAGCTGACCAAAACGTGCAATGGAATGATGATATATGAACGGAAACACCGTAATTAAATACCTAGAAGCATGTTGTCAGTGAGCTGAGTCGGCCAATCAGGTGCGTGAGGTTCTTCCCATTATCTGGGCAAATGCGTGTAGGTATACACTGATGCATACAGAAACTCCGACGTCTGCTTGCGAATGCTCAAATATTTGCATGGCCACGTTGTGGAGAATTGAAGGTTCACTCAATGCTTCCCGAGCTTTTCTAGGAAATCTCGACTGTATAGGATGAGTCGTAGAAATGAACGCGTCATCTTCATCCACTTGTATCAACGATAAACTATTTATGCTAATTAACAGGAAGAGCCAATAAAAGGCCGAAACGAAAATATCCGAAGGGTTAAAAGCCGGAATTGTTATACTATGCTTTGGTGGAACAGTGCATTGGTAAAGAATGTTCAATATGATGCGCACCTTATAAAATACTAATAGACGAAGTGTATACTGTACGCCCGAACAATGGGAAAATAAAACTATCCGGAGAATGCCGATGAAATTTATTACTCAGGAAAGCATACCAATTTGTGGTTTTTCATCACACATATTTGATGGACGGAAACACATGGTGTAAATAAAAAAGTTTGAATTAATTTAGTAAGAACAGAGACAGAATGGAAAGATGTGTCAAATGATATTGGAAGGTCAACGGGAAATAGGTAGCGTCGAGACGTTCAACCCACTATCAACTTCAATAAATCGAAACTCACATAAATAAGTCGAATCGCGCCGACAATTGAAAAGTGAGTACATAATTTTTCTAATTCGCATGAAGGGAAAAGGATGAGCCTAAAATTAAAAAATCAGAGAATATATTGTTAATTTTCGAATTGATCTTCCATGTAACCCCATATTCCTTCACCAGAATTAAAATGGTTAAACCGTCCGCGAATTACCATCAGAATGGTTCACAGAGAATCGACGAGGAACCATCATGAGATTCGAAGAGTCAGTTATAAAAAGACAAAGATATTCATTGAATTCACATTGAACAGACAAAAATGTGATGAATGAAGTTTCGTTGCTCTGTCAGTAGTCCATGAATACAACACTCCCTTCATTAAGAACATTATTCCATGTTTCATTTTTTTAGGAACTAATATCCACATGTACTTATTAACTTCCACGATTATTCGGGAAGTTATTGTAATGACCCCGAAATCGATATTTTTCCTTTCATTCTGTGACTGGGGTTTTAAGGATGTCAAAGAGCGGAATAATTAGGAACGTAGAGAGGTAGAGAAGGTAACTAGGCGGAGGAATTCCAGTTGAATATTTTTATGCGGCTTAAAAATCAAACTAAATCGCTCGTGTGCAGTAATTATTAGTCACAAGTTCAATTATTGATATCACTGTTTAGTTTGCTCATCACCATGGTTGCGTTCTTATGTTGTGCTGAAATACCAAATCGGGAAGTTTTGTTTGTGCCCCGTATGGGGCACACACATTTGCACACCACTTGTAAAAAATATAGTCCCTCTATTAATTTCTGGGGACTTCGCTTTTCCATGAATATCATATGCAGAAACCACTGGTAGTTGTCAGAGCTCAATATCGGACCACTTTATCGTTGGCCTATGCCGATACCATTTAAATGGGGCTTAACACATTTGGATTACTAGGGAAAATTTTAACATTATGAAATATCCAAATGTAGTAGTCCTCTTTCTTCTGTAATTCTCTGTAAGACAGATTTACAGATTTCTCTGTAAATTATCAGTTTATCACGGGAATCTTGTCGATTGGCTGCTAAGATAAAGAACAATAGTCAATGCCTGTGTAGTTTTCATCTGCAAAGTACAGCTATATTTCCTTAAACATTTTACTATTTTAAGCACAATCATTAAACCACACGAAAAAAGAGTGGACATCACATGCAAGAATGCTACATTTCAATGATTACGTGACCATCAGTAAGTGTGACGGTATATTTTTAGATCTTGAGAATATTGAATGGAGAATCTTCGTCTTATCGATGGAATTGGCCCACTGAAATGACAGTTTTATTTTCTATAGTATGTACGAGATTATTTCATCAGGGATAACAGTCACCACCAGGTGCTTAATCTCTTATCAGACGAATCGATAAGTTTATTCTGCTCAGTCAACAAGTCAGTTCATTCGCAATACGTGTGACTCATCGAGGTAATTTGGGGAAATTACTTGCCATTTCTCTTTAACGGGAAAAATTGACACTATTTCTCTTATTCCTTCGCGTTCCTCTTGATCAAGGCAAAATAGTGAACATAAGTATGTCATCTCAATATAGAGCAAATCCATTAGTACAAGCTGGCGGTCGTAAAGGCTCTGTATATAGGTCATAATGAGGAACAAATTCTGTGAAATTCCAGGCATTGCTGCAGACCACTGAGGCCAATTTTATTCCATCTAATCAACATGAAATTCCAGGAATATGAACCGGCTAATGTTGATATTTCAATAGCTTGATCAGGTCTATTGAATAAATTGTAAATAAAGTATTGTTATCGTAGTTTAAACTCAATTACAATTCAGTTGTCCATCTACTTTCATCGGATGAAGGCGTGTTGTAGAATTGTAATAACGACTCATCACACTGCCAGTAATCAGTGATTGAAAATGTCAGGTATGTAATTATTGATTTACACTCACTTGAGTGATAAATGGGATATTCAACAGATCATGCCACGAAGATAGTCCCAAAATCACTCTTTTACGAAATGATATCATCAGATAATCGTTTCGGCCTTCGCATTATCAAAAACCATTTCTACACTCTCATAATCAATCTGTCTTTCCTAAGTATCTTACGATAACACGATGATGAGAGCAATCAAATAATGTGTTCACCTCGACAAATATATTTGCAAGTCAATATTTACGAGATTGGGGGTCGCTATCTTGAGGGTCATTATTCGTGTGTAAAGATTAATGATAGTAGTTATTGACAAAAATCCCTAAGAGAAAATTATAGTTCATGTATAGGAAAAAATTACAGTTCGGATTGAGGAAAAGCGTTTCTAATGATTTATTTCGTTGTCGATAGTGGAGCGGACAATGCTGCTGTTGGAATCAAGCGAAGAGGAAGAAGAAAGCGAGTTGCAAACTCCAAGGGCCCTTCGGAGGAGTTTGCGGTATACAACTCATATAAACCCTGGTAAATAACAGAGACGTGATTTCCAATATGAGAAGTTATTGTTTTCCCTCTGAAATTGAACATTCCATATCGTATATCTACGTTTCTAGCTATTTTCAACATTCCCAGGCCATTTTGACCAGAATGTGTGTGTATGGGTTGCTATGACATGGTATGTATATAGTGCCAATCTTTCGTCAGCACTTTCTTATTCATCAGTTATGCAATCAAGCTCAATAATGACGTCTTTGAACCGCCTCAATAGATTCTAGATCTGATAATGGTTTGGTTGAAATGCATCTGATGTCTTTTCTGTTTATAATAAAGATATAACAAAGGGATGCGATAGCGGCATGAAGTTTACAGGATTAGTGTGGTGTCATGTGAACCGTTTCAGGTGTGTGGGGAAAATTTGAATTGCCGTCTATAGGGGTTTTATGGGGGGGGGGGGGGGTATGAGGAAATCACACAATGGTCGACACTAATCGGACATGCCCGTGTATATGTGCAAAAATTCACTTTCTGTGTGGTTATTCTTCAGACTCTAGAGAAAAAAGGGGGAGATCTACTATTAGAAATTGTTTTTTCAGTTATTTTAGTTTCCGCATTTAGTCTTCCAATTTAGTTCTTTCAATTTTAATTTTTTAATGATTTTAGTTATCATTACAAACGTAGTGATCTTAACTGAACGAAGGGTTTTGGACAACTTTCCTATTCAGTATTTTCTAGCTAGAGTGTTCGATTCAGATTCGCAAAGGTGTTTTCTGTTCTTTGCCCATGGTTCAACGTTGTTATGTCACATCATTTTGAAAAACCTCTTGGCATAGCTTTACTGAGTGCCACCTGAGCTTACTGAATCACATGGATATCTAAAAAATCGTAGATTCATTTACAATCACTGAAAATACGAATGGAAAAAATTGCAATTGTAACCAACCAACCGTGAAAGATTCAAACACTGAAGAATTATTTTCTAGCTCTAATAGTGGAGCCGAATATTAAATGTCTCGGAACTTCAAGCCGACTCTTTTGTCTTTAGAAGGTAAGAAATATTGAAAAATAGGATAACAATACAGAAAGAGCATTTTTTTACATATCCACAAACCTCAACCGATCGGCATCGACCTTTATACTGCGTGAAGACGTGATTTAGGCTGCGTGAAGACGTATGGATTTCGTCATACTCTACGTTCATTGCATAATTCGCCCGTGAGAAATAAACGATCAAAAATTTGCGTACATATACCGTTACACATACACTCAGACACACATAAAGGCATCTCGTTCAAAATGGTCTCGAAACATTAAGGATACCTTCAAATGTGAAAATAACTTGAAAACTCAATTTTTCATTTTTGGAAATAAAACATTAACTCTCCTTGTTAGAACATTAGTTGCATCGCAAAATTTTTAAGTTAAGTTATAGAAAAATACATTGATAGTTCTTGAATAGACGATACCTTGCTTCAAAATTATTTTATATTCTCAGAAACATCAAGTGTGGTAGTCTTCGGTCCAATTTCTGATCAAGTTCTTCGTATCTGGAGTACATTACCCGACTCAATTCGCTTAGATCCCAGTTTATCCGCCATACAGAGGGAGTACGAGAGATTAACACATATTTCAGAGCAAAATGCCTCATTAAATATTACCACCGGTGACCGATTTGTCTTGAATATGGCTGACACTGGACCCTCTGTATCTGAGTGAGTTATTTTTTGATTAATCGAATAATCTGAGGATGATTATTAATTTCCCGATTCCTCGGAAAGTTCTCGTAATGGCTCCGACATGACAAATCGCCTTTTCGCCATATAGCTAGTCTTTGCAGTATACCAAATTCCCAACACGTTTCAGCCGACTTGTGTGTTCGTGTGTGTCTATGCGACCGCAACTTGGATTTCCTACGAACGAATGATACCATTGACATTATCAAGGTCACCATGGGAGTGTCTTTATGTATCGTAAGAAATATGAGAATTCGCGTGATTTCAATACAATGTGAAAAAAGTGGTTTTTGATGGAACTATATCTTGCCTCTGATAGCAGTTATCATCATTAAGGAGGTATCGTCATTTGAATAATCATGCATATGATAAGTCAGAAATAATTAGAGGAGGTGCAAAATTTTTATGTGTTTCAATACTCTTTACAATACACTCGATGTACGTGTAACCCTCCGCGGCCGCATCGTTAACTTCTCAATATATGAGTATGCGCATGTGTGTGTGTGTGTGTGAGTGTCTGCATGTGCAAAAGACTCTCGAAGGTACGCGTCCATCGGGGAGAAGAATGCGCGTAGCTTCAACCAATCACTGGTGGTCATGAGTTTGTTAGATTATGACAGAAAATTACATAATATGACATACTACGAAAACCTGCCCAAAATCACGCACATATAATGTCATGTTTTGCCCATAATATGCCAATATGGTCATGATATCTCCTAATATTGTCATAGTATTATTGTAACATGTCATAATAATGTTAAAAATGGTTTCTGACACGTTGCCATATCATGCCCTATTTTATCCGAATACATATAACTTTGTGTTATCACTTGACGAATCTATTTCCATCAGGCGAAGCAATAATAGTGGATTGTCAGGTATAGAACGTTATAAACAATGAAAATTATTAATAACAATAGACAAAATCCTTATTTTGTTTCCCTCGTGGAAATGGGTTTGTCATATTATGCCAGAAAATAACATAATACGACAAAATCGACAGAATATAACATATCTGTACAGATTTGGCCATATTCTGATAAAATATGAAATAAAATGACATAATTTGACAACCTGTCCGAAATCACGATCATATAATGTCATCATTTGACATATTATGACGAAATTATGACAGATTCTGACAAAAAATGATATTAAATGTTCGTGATTTCGGACAGGTCATCATATTATGCTATTTTATGTCATATTTTGTCCGAATATGTCATTTTCTGCCATAATCGGACGAACCCATTTCCACCAGGGTTCCGTTCTCGTTGTAGATCAAGGTTAGATTCAGGCAATCTTATGAATGTGAAAATGTCGAGAAAATATCACATTGGAATTTCTCGGTAAGATAATCAATTAATTAATTAACTAATTAATTATGCGAGTTAACGAAAAAAGTCATAAAATATCAAATGTGTATTTTTATGTGGGGAACAACTTTCCTCGACACTTTTCGTCGTATCGCTTCGTTCTTACGATGAAGCATTCTTACGATGGAGCGTTCTTACGATAAATAATTCAATTTGTTAACCACAATTGACCGCATCAGTTTTTGGGAAAATCATTGCTTTCGGGCTTGAACAGCGAGTGAGACGTGTTAATTAAAAAAAATGACCAGTGGCGTGCAAACGTGTGTGCCCCGTACGGGGCACAAACAAAACTTCCCGATTTGGTATTTCAGCACAACATAAGAACGCAACCATGGTGATGAACAAACCCAACAGTGATATCAATAATTGAACTGGCATCTAATAATTACTGCACGCGATCGATTCAGTTTGATTTTTAAGCCCCATACAAATATTCAACTGGAATTCATCCGCATAGTTACCCTTCCTACCTCTGTACTTTCTTAATTATCACGCTCTTTGACATCATTCCCGCAATTATCAACATATCCATTTGTCATGTATATTCTAGTTCAACTCGCGATATGTTCTAACCTATATGGAAAAGTGTCACATTGAATGTGTTTTTTGTATAAGGAACAACCCTGGTGATATGCATTCTTCCCGCATGTTGAATTGCTCAGCCAACCATACCTCCTTAATTATACAAATTATGGAAAAAGTCATTATATATAGAAGGTGTATTGTCATATAAGGAATGATTCTCTCTTGAGAAGTTTCTCGATAACTTTAATATTTTACCCAGTGGAACAGTATAAACAATTACAATTGTTAATAACCCTGCATATACTGCACGAATCTTATCCAAAGTGTTAACCGCTCGATTTTGCGCGGAAACGCTTCGATTGGAATCGTCGTGACAGCCCTGTGTTCATTCGTTCACTCATTACAGACATAATTGCTGAGACGGTCATAACTCCTTAATTATGCAAATTGTCAAAAAAAAGTCATTCCACATAAAATACGTATTTTTATATGGGGAACAACTTTTCTCATATAAATTTTTCGCTAACTCTGATAGTTTATGCAATAAAACATTATAAACAATTAAAATTGTTAATAACATTGCATATACTGCATCAATCACATCCAAAGTGTAATCCGCTCGATTTTCCACGGAAACGCGGCGATTGGGACTGTCATGACAGCGCTGTGTTCATTCGTTCACTCATTACAGACATAATTGCTGAGACGGTCATAACTCCTTAATTATGCAAATTGTCAAAAAAAGTAATTCCACATAAAATACGTATTTTTATATGGGGAACAACTTTTCTCATATAAATTTTACGCTAACTCTAATAGTTTATGCAATAGAACATTATAAACAATTGAAATTGTTAATAACAATATATATATTGCACGAATTTCACCCAAAATCTAATCACCTCTAAGTTACATAGAAACGCTTCGATTGTGACCTTAATAACTTTCATCGTGATATTCGTTCGTGAGAAATCCAGGATCAAAATTTGTACATATACGGACAAACAGGCGCACACACACATACATCGTCTCAGAATTTCTTGGGGATCATTTTGGTATACTTAAACCACCATTTCCTAGACGGGAACAAGAATTTCGATTTCGGGGGCAATACAATAACTTCCCGAAAAATCGGCAAGTTAAAAAGTTCAAGTTTGATTCTCCGTGTAAGATAATTGATAAATTAATTAATTGTGCGTATGAAGAAAAAAAATCATAAGACATTGAATATATTTTTTTTGACATTGCTGCTACGTTCAGCTCGTGCCGAAAAGTTACTTTTCGTTAACTAGTAAACGAAAATAACTATTTCGGCACTCGTAGAACGTAACATCACTGTCAAAAACTATCGTTCGACACACGTGCGATGGGGTGTTTCAGCTCCTGTGATTGGCAGCGTTCGGGTTCGCCTCGCGCCGCCAACTTCGCACTCGTGAACACCCCATCGCACTTGTATCGAAATATACTATTTTTTGCAAGAAACTACTTTCATTAACCACTTCCTTTCGTATCTCGAACCGTTCTTGCCATACAGCGATATAAACAATTTAATTTGTTAATAACGATTGAAAGAATCGGTTTTCGACGAATCGCTCCTTCCGGACATGGAGACCAGCAAGACGCGTCGATCAGAAAAAAAAGATGAGTCGGTCCAGTGGTCCCGCCGGAAAAGTTAAACAAAGTTTTCACCACACACACACACAGATACGGATTCTTCTCTAAAATGGTGTCCGGATGACGTCAAACATCGAGAAAAGTAAAATTTTTGTGAAAATTCCACTTTTCATTTTCGAGGTGCTTACAATAACCTCCTTCTTGGATCGGGAAATTAAAGAGAGAGAAAACGCATAAAAACGTTTGGGTGTCCCACAAATGGTGTTACTAGAGTACCTAGGCCAATCGGACGATAGGGATTTATGATGAAGAGACTAATTTTTTTGCATATCGAATTAAATTATTGCATATGTTATTTACAGGCAAACAATATCCACCCATGAAGAAAAAATCTTGGAAATTGAAACACACACGAATGATGCTCGGGAAACTCCACTTTGTCACTATACTAAATTGGTTGTGCTCACCTGCTGTTGGATAATATTTACTGCAAGTATTTAGGAATCACTATTTAGGAATATTCACTGATCAAGAACGATTCAGTTAAAAAATCCAGAGATACGAAGAAATAATACGCATTTGCAAAGGCATCCGCAAGGTTATGAGAGCAAATCACAATGTTATGTGTTAATTATGTCCCGTACTATGCATAAGATTGTCGTATAAATGCTGAAAATTTTCACATAAGAAATAGGGAATTTTTGGACTATAATCTTTGAAACCGGAAAGTTCCATAACATTTTGAAATTACAAAACATGGACCTTTTTTCTAAATGTTTAAAAATTTGCTCTAGTTTTTGAAAGTTTCTGTTGCTCTTCATATTTTTGTACATTTTTGGAATTGTTGCCTGGAATTTCCTGCATTTCGAATAAGCGAAATGTTATAGATCTGGTCGAATTAATAATTTGTTCGGGAAAATTTTCAGTATATTCTGTAAATATCGCGAGTTTCAAAGACTTTGAGAATGATGGCAATGATGGATGAAAACCAAAATGTTAACAACTTCAAAGAAGTTAATTATTACATACATCCAGAAATGAATTTTTAGAATTTTCAAAACGGTCAAGGTACTTCGATAGCAAGTGAATGGGATTAGTTGATAAGACGGCGGAGATCTGAAACTTCGCGTATATATTGTCGTGGTAAGTAAAAATATACGCCGAAAGTCCCATAACGACCAACCTCCCGGATGCTTGTTGAAAAAATATTTAATAACAGTCATTTGTACACAGTCAAATTGAACCCACTTTCCAAGTGATTTAAAAAAATTATCGACAATAAGGTAGACACTTGAACGTTCGCACAATCAAACCGTATATTATCCATAAATATTCAGGATGTTCGACCCCTATTTCTCTCTTTTATCAATTTTTTATGCTAATTTATCCCAAATTTTTGGTTTGATAGGCAGGAAAAAATGTACGCTTTTTCTTTCATTCTCTATCGACTGCTCAAATTTCATTGTCGCAAACCCATTTTTCAGCGCTTTTTCTAAATTTTTTATGAATTTTCGTACAAACGTAGAGAAAAGCCTAAAAAAATATGTTTACGGTGATAAAATTTCGAGAGTCAATAAATAATAATGCTATGGACAAATCATACATTTTTCCCCGCCAATAAAACCAAAAATTTGAGGTAAATCGTCAAGATTTTTTGAAAAGAATTACGAATAGGGGTTGAACATCCTTAATAGACTTTTGTTTCCATATTTTACCTTGTAATTATTAGTAAATGCTGATAACCATACCAAGATATCGGAGAGTAGTGGTGAAAGACGGGAACGTCGAGCGAACATTGTTGGCGGGCGATTCAAACATTCAAAGCCACACTAGAGTTCTTCCAACCCAAACAGAAATTTTGGGTTATAAATAAAATCATATAAATAATTCCCAAGCGTGAAAATTATTTTTTGCTCATTAAGGGAGGGGGGGGGGTATAGTTAATTCGCTGCAAAATCGGTCATTTTGTATGATTTTTTATGGGCCATACGGATAGTCTCAGTTCAATTTCGGGTTTCCCATGCGATAATACAACATTTAGACAATATGTGTGAAAATTTTCATCCAAAAATATTGAGAATTGAGTGAGTTATAGGCCATCTCCGGCGGCACCTCGAAAAAAAAGTGGTTTACGGTGTACATCGTAACGGGTCACAGAATCATCTGAAATGAAAAAAATCAAATTGCATTAGTTAAAGGACCAAATTCCTCAGGTAACGCTGTCGGGTTTTTATTTTTTAATTTTTTTTTCGATTTGTAAAGGCACTTGAAAGTCAAAAACGCCGATTTTCATCCAAAAAACCGCGTTATTTGTTGTTATAGAAATGATAAATTTTCCAAGACAAAAAAAGCCGACAGCGTTACCTGAGGAATTTAGTAAAAAAATCACTGTGCAACATTTCAAAACGATTCGTCCAGTAGATTTTGCAGGATCATGTACATCGACTTTGAAAATGGCAACTGTTCAGGAGAGCGTTTTAAAGTGCTCGAGACCCAAAAATCGCATGTAAAACGCCCATAACTCAACTGGCCATAACTTCGGAAGCTTTACTCGGATCCATCTAAAATTTTAATACCATGTTCTTGAAAAGTTGTGCATTCAGAAAAAAATGCAAAAAAATTTAGTACTATATACCCCCCCCCCCCCCCCTTTAAATCACCACAAAAAATCAAAATGCGGGGAATCGAAGAGTTTTCTATACTCCCGTGATAATTTTTCGATGTCATAGTCGAAGTACCTTAAGAAATGAATTTTCGAATTATTTAGCTCTGCTTACGTTACGCGAGAAACTCTTGATTTTTTATTCTCTTGTCTGTAAGCATATTAGTGTGAACAAATGACTTGCAAAAAGTTACCATAATTTTCGCGTAACGTATTCTTGATAAAACAACCACAAAACTGATAATAATTTATCATTTCGATTTTCTTATTTTTCAGTTAATATTGATGACAAAGGGCGGTGAACCATTAGAAATGCATCGAATGTCAGTGCCAACCCACTCTGTTTCCAGTATCCTTACAAAACAAGCCTAAATATGCAATTTCCATGTAGATATTTTTTGAAGCATTATGATTCTTAACGCATTCTGCAGGTTTTCAGGTTTCAACGGTTCCGATTGACCGTTTACTTACAGCGATTAAAGGCCCTCTAATTCCTTTCGATTCCAAGGCTAATGCTTCAAAGTATCACTTATCTGTCTGGTTCGAAAAGATCGAAGACACTTTAGAAAACTCCACGCTTCGGAGAACAGTCAAAAATGTGTCTGATTTATGGATACTTTCCCTACTGCCGCCTCATTTAATGACTTTTTTTCCTAACCAAACGCAGACTCGGCTATTGGAATTGGGAGAAACGTTCCAAAATAGTTCCAATAGTCAGCTACAAATGAATTTCTACACAAATTATCCTCGAAGTATTTCTATATCTATTGGAAATGACTTGTCACCAATGAACCCGGAGGACGGCATCTTTTACGCAGCTGCAGTTCTATTAGGGCTCTATATTCTCATAATTTTTGAGCTTGTTCATAGGGCAATAGCTGCAATGCTTGCTTCGACTATGTCTCTAGCAATTCTGGCTGTCTTTAATCAACGTCCCACAATGACTGAATTAGTTTCCTGGATCGACATTGATACCATTCTTCTCCTCTTCTCTATGATGATTCTGGTCGCTATTTTCGCAGAAACCGGGACTTTCGACTATTTGGCTGTGTATGCTTATAAAATAACTGGAGGGCAACTCTGGCCACTCATCACAACGCTCTGTCTTTTCACAGCTTTTCTATCAGCATTTTTGGATAATGTAACAACAGTTCTACTTATGACCCCAGTGACAATTCGACTCTGTGAGGTTATGGAATTGAATCCAGTACCGATACTAACTGCAATGCTCATTTATTCCAATATTGGAGGTGCCTTGACACCTGTGGGCGATCCCCCAAATGTCATAATTGCATCGAATCATGATGTTATTGAAGCTGGAGTTGATTTCGGAATTTTCGTTGTTCACATGAGCCTTGGGGTACTTATAGGGCTACTCGTTGTTTACGCACAATTGCGCTTCATCTATCGAGATGTTTCAGTGTTGCGTTTCGATGAACCTCAGGATGTACAAGAGCTCAGACATGAGATTGCAATATGGCGAAGAACTGCTGCGAGTTTATCAAGTTATAGTAGAGAGGAAACTCTAGTGCACGAAACACTGATGAAGAAAGTGCAAAGGTTGCTCTCACTCCTGAAGAGAAAACTCGCCAGTGGGAGGGTAGCGGTCGAAAAGTACCAAACGACCTTGGAGGAACTACAGGAGAGATACCCCATTAGAGACAGACCCCTCTTAATCAAGTCTGGATTTTGTCTAATATTTGTCATTCTTCTTTTCTTCATACATAATCTGCCCGGATTGCACATAACTCTCGGATGGACCGCATTATTGGGGGTTTTGCTTCTCCTGATCATTGCAGATGATCAGGATTTTGATGGTATATTGGCAAGAGTCGAATGGAGCACACTTATATTCTTCGCAGCCCTTTTCATTCTCATGGAAGTGAGTAAATCTTTTGAATTACAACAAAATTGACTGACAATTATTTTTTTGTGATGACAGAAATAGATATATAATCAAGGGAAACGTAATTATGGTAACATATTTGTCATCTAATACTGGGGCTTGTTTATTTTTTTGGTCTTGGTGCATGTGGAATTTATCCATAAGGTTTCAGATTCAGTAGCGAAATGGTAAACTAGGATAAGGGCATCTTCCGCTTGCCACCACGGTTCAAGAGTATCTCGAAATCTGAGTTGCAAATTCAAAGTTTCATATAAGCCTTTTCTGCGAACAAAAAGTTCTACAGAACAGAATTAATAGAAAAAATCTTACATGGAGATATTTTTGAAGATTAACGACGGATTATTCCTCCTCCTCATTTTGTCTTTTTCTATAGGCAATGTCACGAATGGGACTTATTACGTGGATTGGAAAGCAAACCGAGTGGATCATTCTGTCGGTATCGGAAGAAGCTAGATTGGCTGTTGCCATCCTATTGATTCTCTGGGTATCAGCTCTCGCCAGTGCATTTGTGGATAATGTTCCTCTGGCCACCATGATGGTGAGAATTGCGACTGGTTTATCAAGACACGAAGAACTAAATTTACCACTGCAACCACTAATCTGGGCGCTCGCTTTCGGCGCCTGTTTCGGGGGTGAGTTTTTCGTGCATTATTGACTAGAGACTATTATGCGAAATAGGTTTTTGACGCTTCTTTATCGTAATTTCAATTTTCAATTTGCAAAATTATTGCTTTGGCCTCGGGAATAAAAATTCAATGTTTTAGTGCATCACCACGTTCCAAAGTATTTCTAACCTTTTAACGCTTTTAAGCAAATCTATGTGTGTGTTCTGACTGACTTCATCCCTGTTCGTCATGCTCCTCACGGTATATATTCTGGAATCATCTGCCATCTCCATTTTGATATCGTGTCAACTAATTCCATGTCACGAACAATACCAGTCTAAATTAAAAATATACAGTGATATATTGGTTATATTAACAAAATTGATTCATTATTTTAGGAAACGCGACTTTAATTGGAGCGGCGGCAAATGTGGTCTGCGCTGGTGTTGCTGAGCAACACGGATATCGTTTCACGTTTATGCAGTTTTTCAAGTAATTCATTCTACAGTGAATCCATTGCAAATTATCTAAATTTGAAATATTATATTGATATTTAATGATCAACTTTTGTTTGCTCAGGGTGGGATTTCCGATTATGCTGACAAGCACAGCAGCTGTCAGTGTTTATCTTCTCATTGCCCATGTGACCTTCAGCTGGCATTAAAGGCAATATTGATATCAAAAATTCGCACGTACTCAACTCTAGTATGTGACTTTGGCCACTTGACAGGGAGGATTGTCAAACATGTTACGTGATATTTGTTCGTGTTAGTAGTGCAGTTAATGTACTGTTTCTATGCATTTTAATGTATGTTATTTTCGATGTTATATTTTAATGCGATTGTACCTGATTCAGTATTCTAATCGCTTTGGAAAAATCATTTGCAACCTCGTTTTTGTACCATAAATGGGTAGTGATTATTCGTATATGTTCGTTATTTCCTCACTTTTATAATACTATTTTAGTTTCCTGTTAATTTCCGTTGAGTCTTATACAACATTTTACTCTATCGACTCTTGTCTATATTTAATGCATATCTGTTATCATTTCGCTAAGTCCCCACATTACTAGATATATTCGCCCATAGATGGCGATGTCCTGATCAGAATCCAACAGAAGAACTGGTAGAGAGACAATTTCGTTTATCGACCTCGCAAATGCCGGCGGCAGATTTGAGCACACGAACTTGTCCTTGTCAACATGGCATTAGCATCCAGAACCTCATCATTCGTTGCATTAATGTTTCGCTGCTGCATATCGGACAGTTCAAGTCAACTCCATCATCCTATGACCTATATCTGTGCATGAAGCGAAGTCATTAATGAGAATAAGCCCAATTCTTGCTCACAAAGCGCTCACATATTTCATAAAGCTCGGTCAAAATATAATTTGAAGAAAACGGAAATTTGAAAAGACAATTTATTTTGTCAATTTGCATATATATATAATCAATGTGTATAATTAAAAAGGAGGTTAGACCATAAATATTGAATTCAGGCCAAAAGTAATGGTATGCATGATTTTGTCAACAAATCATTTTATTACATTTATTTTATTAATTATTTACATCAAATCAAAAGGTTCATTGACACTTTCAAGGTCTTCAGTCTAAATTCCATATTTACATCGTAACGTGCAACAATGAGAACAATAAGACAACGTCGACGTATCTATCTTTGCAATGAAGAACCTTTCCTTGGATCGAATTCCTTCAAACCCCCATGGGAAAAGTATGGGTGCTATACATAAGTACATACAGAGTAACATATAGAGAATATATTTAGAAAGATATCCTATTTAAGAAAGCACATACACATAAATGAACATCGTTAGAGTCGAAATATCTCGAAAATCGTGACATGATTTATTTTTCAATCGTCATTCATTTATTGCTTGATCAGATTAGTCAGATAACATCGTCAAGTTGGTTGGTAATGGCATTTGCATCGATAAACATCGATATTGGGATATCGATTCGGCTTTAGGTTTCAAAAGTATGACAATTGTTCAAGTTGTCATAACTTATGTAGTTATTGAAAATCATATACACAGAATATTTTTTGACATCCTGTTAATTTATTCAATTTCGAGCGTTTTACATATTCTGTCCAGTGTTGACAAATTTTAGATGTACGCGATAATTACAGAAAAAACAAAAGATGCTTGCACCAAATTGGAAAATTGAAAGCTCTCATTTTTCCAAAGTCAATGATCAACAGTATCTTCAACTTCGGAAAATATATTGTTACTTCAAATATGAAATTGTAATTCAGCGAGCGTAGCGCGCTTTGGGGCTTGTTATATGAAATCACATATATGGCGTATTCGTTGAAATGTCGAAAATTACCGATCCGATGCCTGTGTGAAAATGTATACGTTTATATATATGGCATATATACACTATTTATATCCAGATCTTCCGCCTCCTCTTTCCAAGTCATCTTTCGGTTATCAGAATATATGGACTATCACTTTTGACTATTCACTTTCCTCTATGTTTCACATCATTCTGAGTTATTTTCTGAAGTCTTCGTGTATGTGTGTGGAAAAAAAATTGTCCAACAATTTGTCGAAAAACTGATTCTTTCAAGTGTTATTAACAAATTGAATTGCTTATATAGCTCTATCGCAAGAACGGTTCAAGATATGAAAAAAAGTGTTGCATGAAAGTTGTTCCCCGGGAAAAAAATCACATATGATGTTTTATGACTTTTTTTCCTAACACGCATGATTAATTAATTGTCTTATACAGGAAATCGAACTTCAACTGCCCATTTTTTTTATCGATGCCTCTCCATAGCGACCAAGTCGGAGAGGAGTGTTCAACTGAAATAACAGTTATTAACAATTTTAGTTGTTTATAACGCTGTATCTTGCGAAATATTGTAGATACGCAAAAATATGTTCGATAAATGTTGTTTTACTATTAAAAAATATATATTTTGTGTCTTTTGACTTTTTTCGTATCTGTAACCGTTCCGGCGTTAGAGCGTTATAAACGACTGAAATCATTTAGACCGCTCTATGGTGAGAAAAATTAGAGATCGGAAAGAAAGTATCTAATAAATGTTGTTCCTTCCCTAAAAAATGTGCCTAATGTGAAACTTTTTTTTCATATCTCTAACGGTTTAGGAGTGTCCAATTTAAAAAATAAGTGACCCTTTTTAGGAGCTAAAGTGTTAGTTTTATACACACACACATACGCAGACATCAGGAAGTTATAATTTTGGCTCGCGGAGGGTCAAACGCACATCGCATTTTTTTTTTTTTTTAGATTACATTAATGAGACAGGGATAAGCATTGTAAGATATTAACTTCCCGATAGAGGAAGTTATTGTTTTGCCCCCGAAAATGGAAAACCGATTTTTCATCAGATCTCCACGTTTCATGGTATTTCTGCCCTTTCTAGACTATTTAGAACAAAATCTGTGCGTGTGTATATGTTGCTAGGTATGTATGTGGTCAAATTTTTTCCACGATTTCTCGTGACTGAATTATG
This sequence comes from Asobara japonica, assembly GCA_026005395.1. Taxonomy (NCBI): domain Eukaryota; kingdom Metazoa; phylum Arthropoda; class Insecta; order Hymenoptera; family Braconidae; genus Asobara; species Asobara japonica. Next base: position 41,253 of record BQMI01000394.1, read on the forward strand.
CAATCGAGGTCCTATAGTAAAAAGGAGAGACGAAAGAAATTATCGATATATATCGAAGTTATCGAACACCGTAAGACCGAAACTAACGCCACAACAGTTAGTGTGGCGGAAAAAGGAAATGCGCGTGCCCTGCACGCGCCGCCGATCTCGTACTGAATGATTCAAGGGAAGTGTCTTCACGTAACTTAGATCTGATAATAGTTTTTCGATGGAATTGGACCATTACGTATATTGTTATTAACAATGTCAATTGTTTCTAATGTTCTACTGAAAAACCATTAGAGTTAGCGCAAAATTTATATAAGAAAAGTTGTTTCCCATATAAAAATACGTATTTTATGTGAAATGCCTTTTTTTCGATAATTTGCATAATTAAGAAGGTATAGTAGTTTCAACAATTATGTATGTAATGAGTGAATGAATGGATCCAGCGTTGTCATGAAGGTCTCAATCGAAGCATTTCCGTGCAGAATCGAGCGAATTACATTTTGGATGGCATTCGTGCAGAATATGCAATGTTATTAACAATTGCAATTATTTATACCGTTCAACTGGGTAAGCGAGAAACTTATCTCAACAAAACTATTCTTTATATGTAAATACCCATCATATGTAGAATGACTTTTCCATAATTTGCATAATTAAGGAGGCATGGCCGCCTCAACAATTATGTATGTAATAAGTCAATGAATGAACCCAGCGCTGTCAGGAAGGTCTCAATCGAAGCATTTCCGTTCAGAATCCAGCGGATTATATTTCGGATGGCATTCGTGGAGTATATGCAACGTTATGAACAATTACAATTGTTTATACTGTTTCACTGGGTAAAATATTAAAATTACCGTCTTTATTGCGGCCGCACTCCTATTGGCGTCCCACTCCCACTGAAGTAACGCCCATAAGTCTCATCCTTATGCTCACCATGCATCTACTCAAACATCCATCATTATCTGCTTCATTAATGACACAGTTTAGAATCTTTAAATCTGCAAGTTTTCTGTATGCCACTACTAATTAACCAGGGTATATTGGAGAAGCTTTGTATGTGCCCCGAATGGGGCACACACATCCACACAAGACTGGCTTAATAAAAGTTATGTCTTTTCTCAGCATCTCAATTTGAGCTCAATGGGATCAAACGCTCGACAGATATAGTGTATGAGTGCCTAAAATGGATTTGCGTTCCGGGCTGATATATCGAAAAGTCCGATTTTTTATATCTATATAATGATTTTTTCAGACGATTTTCTTCAAAGTCGATCTGTCAATATCGTATTTTTTTCACGAACACTTTAAGCGTGTTTTTTGAGAAAAAAGATGTCACCTACATACCTATTTCAATCTAACGACTGGTCGTCAATCCAAGAAAACGTTGAGAATAATCAAATATTCAAACAAACAGAAATCAAAATATTAATATATTTGTGTGTGTCAACGATTTGTCGCCCATGCCCTAAGGGCGTGGCGGGGAGAGGAGAGTGACGGAAGCGTCACGCGTCCGGATTGTAAGTGAACCATCATTCCCTCGCCAAGGTATTTCTTCCGTTTCTAACCTTCGCAACCTTCCATACACAACCCTCAGTCGAGAATAATTGGTGTCTTACGTCTGACAGGAGAAATCCAATCGTTTACGCTAAGAATGCTGCGGAATTGCATTTTGCGGGGGGGGGGGGGGGAGGCCAATTTGCTGTCATTTTAGGAAGAAAATGTGATCTGACGGCTGGTTCCTTATGCCTCAACATAAAGTAATACTGTGTTATGTCTCATGATCATAGTGGCATTGATAAAAAATCATTTGCAACGCATACCCATGTACTGAGAAGGAAACCATGTGAACATACAAATTATACGAAAGACCATGATGGGTGTTAATGAACATTGTAATACAATGTAAACATAGAATGCAATAAACGGGATGTGCGTGTGACCCTCGACGGGGCGCATAATTCCGTGCAGATATATATATATGTATGGTTTATATATATATATATGTGGTTTTTTTCCTCCGTCCCTCCCGTTTATACTCCCTATAGCTCCCTACGGTAGTTGCTGTTTGAGCATTTCTTCAGGGGAAGCACTGGACACCCGCACCCATGCGCTTGGGGCCGACCTTCGCATTGTATTTATCTACATATACGGGAAACCTCCAGAATCCCCTATACTACCCAGAGTTCCAGGCTGGTTTGGAAGATAAGATTAAGCTTGGGACAGACTTGGCTGAGTCGGGCTCGGGGGAACAGGGCTGGCGCAGGCATGAAGTATTAGAGTTAGCGTAAAATTTATATAAGAAGAGTTGTTTCCCATATAAAAATAGGTATTTCATATAGAATGACATTTTTAGATAATTTGCATAATTAAGGTGCATGGCCGTCTAAACAATTTTATGTATGTAATAAGTGAACGAATGAACCCAGCGTTGTCATGGCTGTCCCAATCGAAGTGTTTCCATGCAAAATTCAGTGGATTACATTTTATACTGTTTATACTGTTTCACTGGGTAAAATTCATAATTCACTGCTCCATAAATGAGTCAGTTTAGAATTCTCAAATCTACAAGTTTTCCTTATGACATTAATCGGGGTCACACTGATTAACCGGAGCATATTGAAGAAGACTAAATTCAGTACGTTGTGTTGAAATACCAAATTGTAATGAAGTGAACGGAGAGATAATAATTATGAATAGATAACCTTTTTAGGCAGAGAGCTGGATTATAAAGTTACAATATATTCCTAAGAGTTTAATTTAAGACTAGCTACGAGACGATCGTGTTTACCTTTTATAGGCCCGCGTTTCCACACACACATTCGTCAACTGATTTCCGAATCCTTGGACTCTACTCACTTACAGAAATTGGGAAGTTTTCTTTGTGCCCCGAATGAGGTACACACATGCTCACACCAGTAGTTAATTTTAACACTCCACCTCGTTTGATTTTCTATAAAGTGAAATTAACATTGCTCACATGACCTCACAAAACATAGAGAAGAATACATGGAAACATTGTCGACTGAAGATGTATGGTTTGGAAATCCAATTGACCCACACCATAGATGTTTTATCTTTTTAATGCAATACAAATATGTATATGAAGGAATGCAGTTCCAGATATATACCATGATATATAGGGAAGTAAGTCATATCTATTTTTCCGCGAGGGACAGACGGTCCTTTCTGGTATAGAGAGTGAAATCAGATACGATCGATTTTCTCATAAAAAATTCATCATTTTACGCTCTGCTACATAGTAAAAAAGTTTCTTGGCCCTAACAACCACCTCTCATCAACACTCATTAGGATTGAGAAATTCCAAGAATCGCAGTGGAACAACAATGACGCATGTCAACTTCTCTCTAACATTAGTTTTTTCATTCGTTTTATCATCAATAAATGGTCTTGTATGTGAATAACACATCGTCATTGACAGATAGAAAACAACAAGTCAAAGATGGGTAATGAACATTGACATTCATAACTGCTGAATATGAACAACAGGTCTTGCATCTGTGCACTAATATATCGGCTTAGTTATTGTTAGCGAATGAATTCTATTGACATGTTGCGATAATTTAGTTCTCTCAAATGTCCCCTCGTTCATAGTTAACGAATTGATTCATGTCAAGTATATATGCAGTCGTTAACTACTAAGGAATCACTTTACTTTTCGCTGATAGTTAACGAGCCTCGTCGCCAAATCCTTGTATCAGTGTGAACATCTTATGTCATATAATGCATAACTAGAAGCCGATGCCGTCGCCAGAATTTGTAATTTACACTTCGACCACGTAACTGCAAAAATTGTGAAAAAAAAAATGTTCCGATTACATATGGCAGATTTCAGCTAGATGCGTCCTTCAATTGAGCGAAGGAGGGGGGGGGGGATTTTCCAAGCACTAAATAAATTCTTTACCACGTGGTGACACGAAAGATAGTTATAAACAACATTGAAATAACAGAAACATGCTTCCTGTGTCAGAAGAAAATATGCTAAAGATGAAAAACATAAAAAAAAATCAAAAAAATTCCAAGAGAGCAAGTGTGGGTCTTTCCACTAGTGGGTTTGATCAAGTTCATTGAATTCAGCCACCTTACAGCTGAAAAACGTGGCCAATGAAAAATAACGTCCTTCAATGGTAAGGTCTGCAATGAATAAAACAGTGATCTTGATCATTTAATCATGAAAATTCATGAAAGTTTTAACCCATATATTATCTAGAGCTGCCGGTAGGCACCTAGTTTATTACGACTAATATTTTCCAACACCAGTCACTTTACATAACCACTTGGGAATATTCACTACATCAGAGCCGATACTTATTTTTTCTGGGAATCCCTATTATCACAAGCGTTATTATATTAACGTAATAAGGTTGGAATTTGTAAAAGGGATCGAGACGAAGGAAGATCCGGATAAAAATAAGGATTCCATAGTTGGAAGTAAAACGAGGTTAATATAACCGGGAGAGCTACTGATAGTAGATAGAAGCCAGTCATAGCGAGAGTGGATGATCCTGGGCAAGGAAAAATCGTACACCATCGCATATGAAGTAATCTTATAAGATGGCGTGTCCCATAAGATGTTCTATAATAATACTATCGAGACTTGCATTTTTTCCTATCTAGAGGTGCTGTCAAATTTTTAACTTCCCGATTATCCGGGAAGTTATTGTAATGACCCCGAAATCGATATTTTTCCTTTCATCCTGTGACTGGGGTTTTAAGTATACCAAAATGATGCCCAACAAATTTTGAATCGATGTCTGTCTGTGTGTGTGTGTGTGTGTGTGTGTATGTGTGTGTGTGTATGTATGTATGTTTCCGAAATTTTGATCCTAGGTTTCTCACGAACGAATGAAGCTATCGAGACCGTCAATATTGGAATCGAAGCGTTTTCATGTAACTTAGAGGGGATTAGATTTTGGGTGAAATCGGTGTAGTATGTATATTGTTATTAACAATTTCAATTGTTCATCACGTTCTATTGCATAAACTGTTAGAGTTAGCGCAAAATTCATATAAGAAAAGTTGTTCCACATATAAAAATGCGTATTTTATGTAGAATGATTTTTTTCGCAAATTTGCATAATTAAGGAGGTATGACGGTCTCAACAATTATGTATGTAATGAGTGAATGAATGAATCCAGAGCTGTCATGGAGGTCTCAATGGAAACGTTTCCGTGCAACATCGAGCGGATTGCATTTTGGATGACATTTGTGGAGTATATATGCAATGTTATTAACAATTGCAATTGTTTATACGGTTACACTGGGTGAAATATTAAACTTAGCGGGAAACTTATCTGAAGAAAACTATTCCTCATATGACAATACACATTTTATGTAGGATGACATAATTTGTATAATTAAGGGGGTATGGCCGTCTCAAAAATTATGTATGTAATAAGTAAATGAATGAACCCAGCGCTGTGATGAACTTCTCAATCGAAACCTTTCCGTTCAGAATGGAGCGGATTACATTTTGGATGGCATTCGTGCAGTACATGCAATGTTATCAACAATTGCAATTGTTTATACGATTCGACTGGGTAAAATATCCGATTTAGCGGGAAACTTATCTTAAGAAAACTATTTCTTATATGAAAATACATCGTTTACGTGAAATGCCTTTTTTCCATAATTTGCATAATTAAGGAGGTATGGTCGTCCGAGCAATTTGAAATACGGGAACAATGCTATCACCAGGGTCGTTCATTATACAAAAATGCACATTCAGTATAACTTTTTTCAATATAGGTTAAAACATATCGCGAGTTGAACTAGAATATACTTGGCGAATGAATATGTCGACTATTGCGGGAAGGATGTCAAAGAGCGGGATAATTAGGAACATACAGAGGTAGAGAGGGTGACTAGACGGACGAATTCCAGTTGAATATTTTTATGGGGCTTAAAAAATCCAACTAAATCGATCGCGTGCAGTAATTAATAGCCCCAAGTTCAATTATTGATATCGCTGTTGAGTTTGCTCATCACCATGGTTGCATGCTTATGCTGTGCTGAAATACCAAATCGGGAAGTTTTGTTTATGCTCCGTATGGGGTACACACATTTGCACACCACTAGTTCGTATAAGATTTCTCTATCATCTCATAGCAAATCGTGTAAAAGAAATCGAAGCAGCACAATAGTTTGTCAAAAGCAGAACTTCGCTCTGTCTCTTGTCAATTTAAATTATAAACAAATGCTAGCGGAATCCTATTGAATATCCATTTTTCATTGGATGAGTATCGAATATTCTACAGAAACCATAACAGATTGCAGCGAAATTAGGCCTATCGGTAAATCGTGTTCCAGTATTTTGGCATATTGTTCTCGACGTTTTCACTTTTGGTTGAGAACCGTGACATTGATATTAATTGACACCTGATACGATACACGATGGGTTTTATTGAAGCCCATGTTTGTTCGTTTGTGTTCTCAAACATGTTTTTACATTCTCGGATATTTGTTTGCAAGCTTCGGCACTTTGTTTAATTCTTTAATTTCTGAGGGCTCCACTATTCCAATGATTTCTCGACTATGTATGGGTGTGTTTTTTTTGACTTACTCTTTCTGTAGTCATATTCGCCGAAAGAATCCACGGGGCGGTTTTGCTCTCTGGACGATACTACGAAGACAAATACTCATCGAATGCGACTGGAGTCTACTGTCAGCATTGCAGCGACCATCATTTGTCATCACAAAGCACCCAGGAAATCTCCGCTCCTTCCGTATTGGGTTGGGTTCCCGTCCGGGGAAGATCTCATTATTTGAGTACCGCCGATGATACATACACAATATTCTTGCTATCGGTCAAAATCTATGGGGGAATTTTGGGATAATCAAGAATATGCTCGACAGGCTGGGTGCGAATCTAGGATCTTTGAAGTACCAAGCAAACACTACCCACTACAGCAAAGCCTCTGTGTGTGCGTATTTGTGTTTCTTTTTCTCTCTCCCTCCCTCTCTCTCTCTCTGTGTGAGCAAATTATCCGATTTGGGTTTTCTTAGACTCATTCGATAAGTTTCCACATAACTTAGACCTGATTCGATTTTGAACACAATCGACCGAGCGGTTTTCTAGTTATTAACAAATGGAATTGTTTATATCGCTACATCGTGAGAACGGTTAAAGATACGAAACATATTATTTAATGAAAGTTGTGCATATTGGATATTGTATAACCTCTTTTGCTAATACCGATAGTTTATTGTTATTAACAAGTTCAATTGTTTATATCGCTCTATCACAAGAAAGGTTCGAGGTACGAAACAAAGTGTCCAATAAAAGTCGTTCCACACGTAAAAAACACACATTTGATGTTTTATTACTTTTTTGGTAACACTCATAATCAATTGTCATCAACAGAATGGATTGTTTATATCGCTCTATTATGAAAGGATTAGAGATACGAAAGGATGTGTTCAATGAAAGTCGTTCCACACGTAAGAGTACACATTTGATGTTCTATGATTTTTTTCGCTAACGACCCTAGTTAATTATTACTAACAAATCGAATTGGTTATACTGCTCTATCACGAGAACAATTAAAGATACGAAACGAGGTGTTCAATGAAAGGTGTTCCACAAGTAAAAGTACACATTTGATGTTTTATAAATTTTTTTGCTAACACCGATAGTTAATTGTTATTAACAAATTCGATTGTTTAGATCGCTCGATCGCACGAACGGTTAAAGATACAAAACAAGGTGTCCAATGGAAGTCGTTCCATCCGTAAAAATACAGTTGATGTTTCAGGACTTTTTTTGCTAACACCCACAGTTAATTGCTATTCCCAAATTCAATTGTTCATCTAACTCTATCGCAAGAACGGTTATGTTTTTTAAAAATGCTTTTACATCCTAAGAATGATAGAATTGGGAATATTTGGAAATTTTGAAAAGTTTCAAAATTCATAATTTGATACATCAATTGTTGTATATAACTATAGGGCGAACGATTTGGAATTATTAGTTCGACCCGTAGAGGGTTGAACGCACATCCCGTTTATTTTTGATAAAATTCAATTTTATTATTCTATATATATCGTCAAAGACGATACAACGATTGCAGCGATCATCCAATTTGTTGATAGCACATATGAAGTACGATTTGTCTTGAGCTTCAAAATAGGTTTTAGTTGTCGCGATTATTTCTTCATCGGCACAAAAATTTTGTAGAGCGAGCGTACTCTGGAGATCTGGGAACAAGGGAAAAATTTGCTGGAGGCCAGACCTGGTGGATACTATTGCTGGTTATGTAATTTGAAGCCTAATTTATAGAATTTTGCCATCGTTTTCATTGATTTGTAACACGGTGCAGTGTCTTGATGAAATAGTACTTTCTTCTTCTTCACCTGAAGCTGTTTCTCCGCGATTTCGTCCTTCAAACGCTCCAATAACGCCACGTAATACTTGTTGTTGATGGGTTTCCCCTTTTTAAGATAGTCGATGAATATTATACCATGCGCATCCCAAAATACTGGTGCCATAACCTTGCCAGCCGAGTTTTGCGTCTTCCATGCTTTAGAGTCGGTTCATCACGTGCAGTCCACTCGGCTGACTGTCGATTGGACTTCGGTGTGGAATAACTTTCCATCCATTGTCACATATGGACGTAAAAACTCGCATATAGTATGTTTGATCAGCTGCAACCACGGCCCAGATTTATCAATTCCTTGTTTTTGGTTAATTGTGAGCTCGCGCAGCACCTACTTCGAACAAATCTTCCATATACCTCACTATTCATTATCGAAATATACAGCACGTTCCTCTGATCTCTTTATATATGGTCTTATTTATCTTAGTTAACTTCACTTTACGATTGACCAAAGTGATTAAGTGAACTTTTTTGTTTTATGTGATTAAAAGCTAGGCTCGAATGTCTTAGCATGGTCGGTAATAGTCTCTTTGGGACGTCCACTATGTGCATCGTCGTCGGTGTTCATATCGCCTCCCTTAAACTTAACAAAGCACTTTCCAGCGGTTTATTGTCCTGCTGCAGAGTTCGCAAAAGTGTGCATCATGCCAGGGCTTGGCTTAAATGGTATATTTATGCCTCAAAAAAACTGATGCTTTATTAACACACGCAATTCCTTCTTATCCATTTCTTCAAAGTAACAAAGTTGGCATCACCGAGAATGTTACATCTTAGAAACCAATACTACGACAGCTGTCGATTTTATAGACATATCTCTTGGTGGTTGGAGCGAACTAAAAGTCATGTGTATTTAATACTAGTAGCGCCATGTATGTTTCAGACTACGAAATTTCCAATCATCTATTAGATATTTTTGACACAGAATCCCCCAATTTTGACTGAACATTGACGAACAATATACCCGGTTATCATTAGGTTATCGCTTGGAAACAGTAATAATGAAAATGAGAAAGATGAAAGTAAACCGAAAAAAATTGTAAGACACGAAAGGATGATCAATGGAAGGCTTAATTATTTTCATGTTGACTGAAGCACAAATGTTAAAAACGCAACGATGGAGAAAGTTTGGGAGTGGGCGGAGGGCTAAAATAGTGAACGTGCATCGCCCTTGCCTGGCCAACTCCTTTACTTCAAGGTCACTCCCCCCCCCCCCCTTACTCTTGGTTTTTTTGGTGTGCTAATTTGAGTCCAATAAAATTAAACGAGCAGGCGGAGAGACATATGTCTGATTTCAAAAAGTCTGGAAGAGGAAGGAACGAGGCTGGTTGCGCCTTGTCCTCCTTAGAAATAAACATATGAAAATAAAGATACTAAATAAGGATAACACCTATAACGCAGGTGTTTTTATTTCTCGATAAGGGACTTATAGTAATCACCCAGAAAATGAAGGGTGTCAGACTCATGAATTTTTTGCTTTTGCCGACGTTTTACAGGCTTCTGATAAGTTTCCAATGAGGATCGTGTGTGTGTGTGTGCCTAAGAGAAGTTTGAATCACCTAGTGATGTTTTTGTTAATCGTGTAAAACAACCATTTCTTTTACAATTTTTTTACTTTTGTGCATTTATCACATACAGCATTCAGTGCAGGAAAAAAGTGGTAATAACCTTTTTTGCTACCAATTGTATTCTCTAGGTAAAATATTATATGGCTTTTCCTTTGTATCTGCCTGTGTTCATGACTTAGCACGGACAGGAATTGTCGACTTGAAATTGAACGAAATTCAGAAATTCCTTCAAATCAATCCGATAAATGTTCGATGTATCCATGTCTATGTGAGGACGAATCTGTGTAGGTGTGTATCCATTCCGCGATATCGACTAGATTATAAACGGTACTGAAAAGTCATGTTATAGAAGATCTTCATGTTTATGTGGGGAACGTTTTCAGAAAATCGTAATTGAATTTGCTCATTCCTATCGGGAAGTTATGTGTGTGGCCGGGATGGGGGCCACGCTTCGTCTACTTCTTATTTTGACAACCCGGGCATTTCATCACATCTGACTGATTGTTCTGTACTGTAATGACCAATCGTTGATTTCATTAATCATTTACTCTGATCCCAATCATTCCTTATGTACATAATTAGTATTCTCATGAGAATTCTACATAAGATATTGATTGTGTAATTGTCAGGAGATACTTTTGTTGGTGTTATAGATATGAAAACCGCGTCAACTTTAACCAAGTGATTAGTTGGGAAATCTGTCCGGGGTCATCACAAATCAGAATTAATTTGCTGTACTGCTTTGGAAAAAATAATCATTGTGACAAAAAAAGTCCTTCAGACTCCAGGAAACGTTGAACGAAATTGCGTAAAAAGTGATCATCCTTCAATGTTTATGACTACTAATTGGAAATTTCCCATTTGAAATCCACAGTAATGTTGACATCAGCCCTACAATAACAGAAGCTGGGAGAATTGAATATTGTATTTGATTGATGTGGAAATCAAAAGATATTATACTTGCAAGTGGATTTTATCACGAGAGTATATTTTTACACTTTGTAGGAACCTTGCGAATCATTGTTACATAGTTATAGTTCATGTATATTAATCGTGAAGCGGAAAGTTGTACATTCCCGACGAGTATGCCAGATAGCATGAACAGACGACAGTCAGAGCGCCTAATCATTACTTTTTTTCCTCTTGGACGGGAAAAAACTCCCTTCTCCCCGGCAATATATATCTCCCCCCAAGGGGGAAAAATCAATTTTTCGACCTCTTTCAGAGAAAAAGGTTTTTTCATCCCAGTATAATTTTTTTTTCATATAGCCTACATAAGAGTGGAACTTTTGAATCATTAATCTATCATAATATCTGCCAAATAATACAAATGTGCTATTTTTGTTTTTTTTTTAAACAATTATTCGGCGTGCATACTGAGAGAAAAACCGCTTTTTGGCCAGAAACATTTCTTGTGACAAGAAAATTGGGAAAATTTCACGGCAATTTTTGCATAAGTTTCTTGTCACAAGAAATGTTTCTGGCCAAAAAGCCGTTTTTCTCTCAGTGCAATGGCAGCTGTTCAATGAGCCTGAATACATAGAAACAATGGATTGACAGATAACCCCATGAGGATATGTCCTAACGGTTTGTCCCATCAAAGGTTAAGTGGCAATGGTAGGCATTTTCTATCGAGGATCAAGGTCAGGATCGCAATACTGACGTCAATACTCTGTAGAGTATATTCATTTTAAGACTGTAAACCGGTTGAGTGGACCTGATTAAAATTCGACTATCTTTCTCGGCTGTTCCAATGAAACAAGTTCAAATGCTTCAAATTCCTCTCGATGCTCCCCCCCCCCCCCCCCGACGTTATATTGATTTGCAGTTTGAATGAATTGTGTCTCTCCGAAATTTCCAGTGTTTTTCTATCATCATGAGCCATATTTTTGGCTCCCAAACATCGTGAAAAACGTTACCTTACTGAATGGCGATGTGTTGTGATAAATTGAAAGGAGACATACAGAAAGTCCTATGAACCTGTTCCATACAGACTGATTTATTATTAATTGTACGAAATTATAGTCATTATTTTGTAAATATTTGTAATATAGTTTTAACTTCAGAGTTACGGGTGTGTACTTGCTCTGCAGTGTATATGGTAACTACAGCGGCTTGAGATCAGTCCTCAGAGTACAGTACTGTTGCGGCGTATCAATCCTTTTGTTCTATTTATCCAGCAAGAATTTGAAAAATATGAAGGAGTGTGTTTCTGCCCTCAGGGGGGGGGGCCGAAAAATTTTGTTGTTTCATTATTTTTTCTAGTCTTGCTTTTTACCAAGATTCACACACTCAAGGGCCATCCGTAAATGCTGCTTACGATTGTAGTTCAAGGATGGTTACGAGACATAAGTCATAAAACATAAAATGTACATTATCATTTAATGAATATTGTTCTTGTTATATCCTTTTTGCTTTCTGTAATAGAAAGAACTACAGTCTTATAAAGATATTCCATAGTTCGTAAGAATACAAAAACTGGAGCCGTCATATGCAAAATCCAATTACCTGTGAGCTACATGAAAAATCTGTGAAATAGTGTCTCCAGTAGTTTCACTTGAATTGTGCGTACTATCCACACACGCCGCTTTTCTTCGGTTTCACCTTTGAAAATAGTAGTATGACGAATTGAAAAGTCCCGAAAACTGGAGGATAAACGTGTGGATTCCCAGGGCACTTTTGTATGGATGTTGTGCTCCTCCGCCTCTCACCTTTCAGCAGGTTGCTCGGTTGTTCCAATGACGTAGATGCACTCGGCCAAAGGATCAACATAGCACAGTTGGGGGATATATGATTTGCTTTATATCACGGCACGCCATCCATTCCCATCTCATTTCTATGTTGATGTGCAGTATTCACCTACCTGACTTTAAGCAGCCTGGAAGGTGGTTTTTATAACGAAGTACTTTGTAGCATCATAAAGACCAGGCTATCTTTGCCGATATTTGCTTGTCGAACGGGTTCAATGCCCTTAGTTCAATTGAAGAATTGGTATTCGGTATGAGTGCAGGTTATTTTTTTCGGAATAATGTATTTAACTTTCTAGCATTAAAACCATTGTTTTCATAGTCCAATGTAACAAATCGCAACCAGAAAAACCGGTGCAATTTCCTAAAACGTGAAAGTGTCCTCGTAATTTTTCTACTATGAGCTTTCATTGTGTCGAAATTACGCGGTTATTATTTGTGATAAAACCCAGGATGATTAAGACATTCAACGGCATATTTTAGACATTGGAAAACAAGTGAGTAACTGCTTTTTTTTACAAAGTTATGCATTTCACTGCCTTGAAACAGTGGGAATAATTCGATCATTGAGAAATTATGTCAAGCATTGGGCAAGGTCTAGTTAAATACGTTGAGGTTCAAAATGATAAACTTATCTCATTGGTACTTCAGTCATTTCAGTGTGATTTTTATGCGGGCAGTGCATACCGTTGATTTTTCTCTATGGCATTGATTTTACGTCAATCAATAGAGTTTCAAGTAAAATTGTAAGATACAAATGTAAAAAATCAGGTATAACAGGTATAATTAAGATTGAATATTGCAACACAGTCTTTTTCTTTATTTTCAACAATTTTTCTTCTTATGAATAAATTAGTTTTTTCCGTGAAACGCACTTCCCGGTAGCGTTCACAATATAAATACATTATAAGGGTAAAAAAATGCATAGTATATTAATGATCAGCATAATTGCTGATGACAATTATCATTATTTGATTAATTGATCAATACATAATTCAAAGGGATGACGGCTCAATTAATTGAGTAATGAATAATCCATCCAGCGAATTAACAATTATTTCATCAATGGACGCTTAAACTTCCATTACCTCAACGCATAATTGTGTGCCCCAACTCTCGATTGATATACCAATCCAACTATTATCAAAATTTGATTCCTGATCATGATTTCTAAAAAAAAAATGTGAATTCTTCATCAATTTTCAGATGATACCATAACTTTTACCTGAAAACAAAATCGGTAAAGCTATTACTTTATTTCCCAAATATGTATGTACCATTTAAAAGTGAGGGAAAAAGTGGAAAATTTTAATGAAATTGATGTTTAATCAAAAACAGTGAAAACGATTTTAATGGGAAAACATAGTGGAAATAACTGGCCAATTCTAGGGCTACAAGCAACAAATGTCTCATTATTTTGCCAGTAAGAACTTGACATTGGGATGCATCAAAGTGGGCTAATATAAAGGGGACACGATCGTTTGCCGATTGCAACTAGTGAGTCTCACGGCTGTTGTCCCACTTTTATCATTAATCCCCATTCACTTTTTATCCCCTCGTTGTTCTGTAGTGCATCCTGCCGTTAACTTTAATAGACGTGTCCTCGAAAACTAAGCACTCAAATTACCTGCGAGATTTTTGGCATTTTCCTAGTTTAATGAATACGATAATATAAAAGTCGATCACTCTACCTCCTAGTATTCGTGTTCAGCTGAGTTGTCTCCTATCCAAACAAGTGCCCACCCCATTCTTCCCAAATGACAATCGCGTTAAAATGGTCAAATCATGTCCGAAGCTTATAACTTTCCATCTTTACGGACTTGTGTTTAACTGACTGCCGTCTCATCAAAACTTGCGATTCGAATCCCACCGAGTTTGTTTTGACATAGACCATTGCACTTCAAATAAGTATACATGCGTGTGTCATTGGATAAGAAATCCGGTGGGAAATGGACTCTTCTGTACAGGAGTGTCTAATCCTGTCTAATTATTATAGTTTTCTTGTAAAACATGAGGATGCTACACAGACCCCTTTTCCGTGAAAAATTTTATTAGCAATAGGAAATGTAGGGAAGTGCGCGCACCGGAAAGAATTATTATACGGCTGGAGGAAATTTTGTGGTTGTCACATGAATTTTTGGTTTCGACATTTATATGGAATTCCAATGAGAATACCCGCGAAGTTTATATAACCCGACCTAGAATTTTTCATAAACCGTGAATTTTAATTATTCTGGTATTTGGAGACAAAGTCAAGCGGCATCCCAGTTTGTACTTGGGTGTTTCACGATTTTTTCTCTCTTCACTGCAACCAGAACTGAAAAGTGATTGAAAATTAAATGTTTCATCACAATTAAAAATAGCTTCCAAGAATAGGCAATATTAACATCCATTCTGTCAGAGTAATCGGGAAAAACAGGTGTGACACTTGGTACTTGATCGTGATCAGGAGAAGGTGAAAAATGTAATAGCCCAGGAGAAAAGCCAATCGCTACGTTATTGATCAATAGACTCAGCCTTCGTTCACCAGGAATTTAGCAACTGAATGTTTGCAGACCTTCTTGGTTTTTTTTCCTCAGGTATCGCTTTTTCTTATTTCTCATGCGTCCGCCGAAGCCACACGCAGGGGGTTAATGCGCTGCTGCGCGGATGGTGTTCGTGCGATACCGTCTGCATACACTAGAGAAATGAAACTGCTCCGATACGTTTAATATTGAAAGTCAATGTACATATTTTCTTTATAAGTTTCATGATCTGTATTGCGTAATACGCAGTCATTTCGCGAACAGAAAGTTCGGTTAATTGCTGTTCCCACATGATATTACACTTGGAACATATGCATCAATTATGGTTTGGATTTATCATTCAGCGCTTCAACGACATTGATAGATTTCGGCAGCAATGGAGTCTACATTTCAAAATTTGAAGTAGTCAGATAGTACCTTCTAATCTTCCGGGAAGTTTATTATTAACGATGGGTAATTGGTTGGTTATTCGCAGGAAACCATCCTAAATTTCTGGAGGTAATGACAATTTAACCGAAGCAACTGGGCATTTCCTGTAAAAGCATCTTACGCGTACTCAAGTTTCCCTAGAAATAATTATGTAAAATCGTTTCAAAACGTAAAACTAGGTTTGGATGCAGAAGAAAGTTTCTGGAATTAATTAATCAATTTCAATGACCTCATTTATTCTTCTCCATTTGGTTTCTACTTATCCACTCATCACTAGGGTCAAAAATCCGGTGACACCAAAGTACGCGCACACATACACACACACACACATAGATTGGATTTAAAAAGCCACTTCCATATCAAATATACGATTTTCCATATCAAATATTCGAAATCCGGGTGATAACAATAATGAAACGGTCTCGACAATAATTTAACATGAAGGTTGCGGAGAACAAAACTTAAATATCGCCAGAACTAAAATTATCCACACGAATCATTTATAGGTGATGCTCCTGAAAATGTAATTTCACAATTGACAAGTATTCGAAAATCTCCTGTTTCATGTTCATTTAAGTAGTGAAATAATGAAATACGATAGTGGTGTGAGCATGTGTGTGCCCCATTCGGGGCACAAACAAAACTTCTCGATTTGGTATTTCACCACAGCGCACTAAATTTGTTGTTCTCCAACATACCCCCGGTTAATCAGTGTGGCCCCTATTAGTGTCACACTGAAAACTTGCCGATTTGAGAATCCTAAACTGACTCCTATGGAGCAGATAATTATGAATATTTGAGTAGACGCATGGTAAGTATTAGGATCAGGCTTATGCGCCTTACTTCAGTGGGAGTGAGACGCCAACAGGGGTATGGCCACAATAAAAAATATAACATTAATATTTTACTCAGTGGAACAGTATAATCGCAATTGTTAGGAACGTTGCATATACTGCACGAATGTCATCCAAAATGTAATCCGCTTAATTCTGCACGGAAATGCTTTGATTGAGAGCTTCATAACAGCGCTGGGTTCATTCGTTCACTTATTACATACATAATTGTTGAGATTGGCCGATACCTCCTTAATTATGTAAATTATGGAGGATGCAAAAGTCATCCTACATAACATGCGTATTTTTATATGGGGAACAACTTTTCTTATATGAATTTCACGCTAACTCTAACAGCTTATGTAATAGACGATTATAAACAATTACAGCTGTTAATAACAATATATGTACTGGACCAATTCCATCCAAAATCTAATCAGGTCTAAGTTGCGTGAAGACGCTTCGGTCGAATTATTCAGAACGTCAGTCGCGAGAAATCGAGAACGAAAAGTTTGGACGACATACATACCTAGCTACACATACACAGACAGACATTTTGTTTAAAATAGTCTAGAAATGTTAGGAAACTCTTGAACCGTGAACCTCCGATGAAAAAAACTTTTTCATTTTCGGGGACATTACAATAACTTCCCTATATCGGCAATTGAAAATAGTCAATATTATTTTATGTCCCCTGGTATGGAAGTCAAAAATGAAATATGTGTTTGATGTCAGTTTCATATGGAGAAATCGAGAAATAGTATTTCTTCTATTGGAGGAAGTAATATAACATTTATTTCAAATAGTATTGCATGGCGCGAAACTACTCAAAACAGTACTGCTATCGCATTTCCCTGAAATAGTTGCCCAGCTCTAGTTGAAGTTGTGTGAGTCCGTAGAAATTGACGAAAGTCACAATTTTACCCTACCACTTGTTCGGAGGGGGCCTTCTCCTGGCGAACCGGTGAGTAGAGTAGGTAGAGTATGAGCTGTAAAGAGCTTGAAGCAATCGTCAGTTATTGCTGCCCGGTGTGTTCACCACGCCGTGGTCCACCGCGCTACAAACCCGGCGCTGGATATCCATCCACGCTTTTCCCGCCGCTGTCGTATACTTTTCCTAATCCCATGCGTTCTTACAATCCGGGTTTTTACAACCGCTCAACTCACTCATCATCATTCTTCATTGGTGTTAATTCAAATCAACAAAACCACAATGAAAAGTTTAAAGGACTGAATCAGCTGATAGCCAGCGGCTTCAGGTGACACTTCGTCTTGTCTATGTAGTAAATAACATATTTTAAATTTTCCGCGAAAATTCAATTTATACTTGTAATGACACGACAGTTGCGATAATCGCGAAACAATTCAATCCCACTAATTACATTTGGTACATTGATTGTAGTTAACACCGAAAACGGTAGATAAAGTGTAAATTTCACGTTTATAAACCTTTCGATGCGTATATAAGTGTTAAGAGTGCTAAAAAAACTGTTGAAATCTCATTATGGCAAATTAACTTGTGATCCAATTTTGCATTGTAATTGCATTGTAATTCTGGTATCACTATGTTTTTAACATTCCATTTTTCAATTCTCAAAAATGGTTTGATGAAGTGTGTGTGAGTGGATGTATGTGTGTTTTTTTTAAGAAGAAAGAAGGAAGTGTGTTTTTGTGTGTGTGTGTGTGTGTGTGTGTGTGTGTGTGTGTGTGTGTGTGTGTGTGTGTGTGTGTAATACACATGTGTCTATAAGCCGGCTCTATCGTGACAAAAACTTGGTGTGTTCAAATGCTCATCAGGAGAACGCAACCGATGACTGTAGCCCGCTGCGTTACATAAAGACGGATTGGATCTTACCCTGGCTGTGAACGAACCCAGTGGTACACTGCTTTTAAGGAGCGTCCAGCTATATTACGTAAGTCAATAACACTTGTACTTTTTGAAGTGACTGGGATCCTCAGTGTCAATTCAATTCTTTCTGCACGTTCAAAGCATTACGAAGCACGGCAGTGGTAACTTTTAGTGACTTTATGAATTGTTCATTGAATTCCCGATTCAGGGAAGTTATTAATGACCCCGATAAGGAAGAGTATCAGAAATCAAAACGGTTTAAATTTTCTCGACATTTTACCTAATTCTGACGAATTTTAGATGAGGATTGTGTGTGTGTGCGTGTGTGTGTGCGTGTGTGTGTGTGTGTACGTGTGTGGGTGCATTCGTATGTGAGTGATTTTTTAACCAACGGTTCCTCGTGAACGGCACGATCGAGTTGTTTCGCCTTTGACAAAAAATCACCTCTCACTGATGTTCAGGCGGGGAAGGAGTGCCAATCTTGAAAAACAATTTTAATTATTTAAAACGCTCTGTCGCGAGAACTGTTAGAGATACGGGAAAAAGTATATAATAAATGTTATTACTTACACAAAAATACACATATAATATTTTATGATTTTTTTGTTTTTTATAACTTTCATATCGCTCTGTTACACGAATGGTAAGAGGTACATGGAGAAGTTTTAAATACAATTTATTCCCCATGGAAAAACAAGCATTTTTTCTTGTCTGAATTTTTCTATAACGCACATGATTAAGATGCTAGCATTTAATTTATTCCAAATTTTCAAGACCCGCACAGACACACACACAGGGCCGGCGGAAGGTGGGTGGTGAGGGTGGTGAAAAGCACCCCTGGTAATCTGAGGTGGGTGGTCCACCACACATGATCCACCCCCCCCCCCGGCCCCTTCTCCCCATCGGCCACCACCTATGGCAATTTGCCGATCCGCCGGACCTGCACACACACACACACACACACACACACACACACACACACACACACACACACACACACACACAGACAGATTAACACCTCGGGAAGTTCATGATGCGACCCGTCGAGGGTTACACGTATATCCCGTTTATTAATAAGTAAATTCTGATCCAATTGATTTTCTAATTTTTGCATCAAATATCCGGAAAGCATGCATGACTAATCAACCACTGAAGTTGTCAATGCTACTGGAAAACAACTGGCGGATTTCATGAACTGACAAGCTGAAATATAACTCCCACAAGCACACCGATTTTTGGGCTCATTCATACTTATGTATTGCAAGCTTTAAGAGGATGCGGAACTAAAAAAGAAAAATGAAATAGTCTTATAAAATTTGTAATTTTTATGAGAACCGGATGAATGTTCTAAAAAGGAGAAATAATCCTTCCTAAAAATGACCAACCATGTCATGGCGGCACCTCGATCTGTCAATCAGTTCATGTTTTGAAACATTCATTAATATTATTTCTCCTGAAAACATGTATCAGATTTTTTAACCCAATTTTGGATAAGCATTCATGGCGCAAGGTTTTCTCCGCATTTTGTTAGTTTTTCTTAGTCCCGGAGCCTCTTAACTCACTGATTTTGGGATGGTACTGTAATGGCCTCGACTTCAAAAATTGGATTTCCCCTGCGCAATTAGTCTCTTAAGGATACAGTAGAGCTCCCTCAATTTTCCGCTTCCTTTATTTTTACTGTACTCCCCTCACGACTTGTCACCCCTCAAAAACCTTCTCCCACTCCCCGTACTTTGCCTATCCTTGTTTTCGACGTCATGCGCTCCAGACTGCGCGGCGTCTCAATAGTGGGACCGAGTATTCATGAAACATAACCTATTTGGTTTTGATACATAGTCCGTTTACTTCTGCTCTTATTTCCCCTTCCGCTCCCGACAACCCCCACCACGCCAACCAACCAGTGGGCAGAGTGGGGGGCTTCCTTAATTTTTTCTCCACGAAATTGCTTCAAGGTCACCCCCCGAGCTCGGAAAATAAAGGGAGCTCTACTGTACTAAACAATGGCGGGCTGATGTGTGTGTATGTGTAACGTTAATTTTTGGCATACGACTATGAGCGAACTCAATTATAATACCAGTAAAATCGTTGAGGTTGGAATCGGAAGGTCTTCGTATAACCAAGTAATTGACTATTCCATAAAAACGTTCTAGTATTTCTGTTGTTAAAAACAATTCCAATTTCTCATAACGCCGCATCTCAACAACAGGTACAGAAAAAAAACCTTTATATGAGAAGAAAAACATTCCTCCCATAAAAATACACACTATAGGTTTCTGATTTTGTCTTTCCAATTTACATAATATGGCATAGCAGCCCAATCTCAGGTACCATTTGCAGATTCTTTTTGATTATTTGAACCAAGTGTTGGCGGTTTTGGCAAATGTTGATACAGAATATCAAATAAGGGTTACAAGTCGATAGGTGCCCGTGGGTCATCAAACACATTCGATCGAGTAGCTACTTTGTATGGCGCCTCAAAATTGCAAAAGATCACGCCATTGTTTCTTAATTTTTTCTCTATATACGTTTTATCATTTGGCGAGGAATGTAAGTAGGGTTATTTCGATGATTGCACTGTTTAAAAAAAAAAAATACCGGTTAACCATAACGGTGGAATGAAATCAGCTAGCATGAAAAAATGACGGGCAGCCGGAGGTTTGTCGTGACCTGTCAACTGTTGATTATGACAAGGAGTTGTGGATCGGAAAATGGAGACATAGAGGAAACAATACACTACACCCAGTGGCCAAATCATAATCCCACATAGAATTAATACTACATTCATTCATGACTATTCACTCAACATGATGTCTTATTTTAATAATAGTTTTGAATTTATGAAGAAGATGAGAATTATCAAAGTTTCCCTCAATTATTTTTCGATGCTTCGCGCTGTTGGTTCGCTCTCCGCAATTATTCGGATCGATTTGGTTTCTCCTGCTACTGCAATAGAAATTAAATCAAAGTAAAGGTTAATCATCTTAAAATTAATCGGGCTGTTCATTCATTGGTGAACAACACGTATAATTCCCTTTTCTTTTAATAATCAATTGTTCAAACAAATGTAAAGACTCGATGTGGGTTCCCTCCTTGGAAGCTTCTTCCAGTAATAAAAGAAGATATTCCAAACACATAAATATTAATTAACTCTGATAAAAGGAAAACGGCTTTTATTTATATTCGCATTTTCTGCAGGAAATATACAATTGATGAACACAAAGAAAAAGAGAGTTGGCGGAGCATATCCCAACGGATAAAGGAGGATGTAAATACTGTATTACGTTGAATTAGATTCGAATTATTAGTCAGTTTCGGAAAATTTTGAAGAAACCCGCTTACAAAAATATATGTCCTGACAATATATGTTGAGATATATACCACACGCATTCGAGGTATACTTCGCATATGTGTGAATAAGTAATAAATCCGAGGTATATCAGGGACATATCCTTTGAAAGTCATTATTGAACCGTTTCATATATCAATTTATATTCATATATTCAGAGCCATATTTAAATATTTATATTCAGAATTTTTCTTAATTCTATATAAATTAAATTTCTCATATAAAAGAATATAGATTCTGTATACACACATAATGGATACAAAAAGTTCTGATAACTAATTTCGTATTCTGCATATACCAGAGATATGTGTAACATATATTCATGAATATATACCATGCAGAGATATACTCGTCATATACCTAACATTGTTCCAAATCACTTCTAGCATATGACTCCAATTTGAAATTTGATGCGTTTCCAATTGGGAAAAATGTTCATTTTCGACATTGCTGCTACATTCAGCTCGTGCCGAAAAGTTACTTTTCGTTAACTAGTAAACGAAAAGTCTTGTCGTTTACTAGTAAACGAAAAGTAACTATTTCGGCACTCGTAGAACGTAACATCACTGTCAAAAACTATCGTTCGACACACGTGCGCTGCCAACTTCGCACTCGTGAACACCCCATCGCACTTGTATCGAAATATACTATTACTGCTATGAGAATGTTTAACGTAATAGATTTTTTAAAGCGTTATTGTCACAAATAGCATTGAATGTTCGCTCGAAAAGTACTATATCTATGTCAGTTTTATCCAAATTTCATTTGCAAAAATTATTTGTTTCATATAGGGTGACTGAACCAATGCCCGCACGCTTAAGGGTCTTGTAGGTTTCGATGAGGGATTTAAAATATAAAGGTTAGGTATTTTAATGTAAGGCGGGGGTTCAGCATAGAAAAATGTATAAATAATGAAAAAACAATCGATCGCGGATGAAAAATTGAGGACTTAATTAAGTAAATGACGAAAAAGTCCGGCCGTGCTCATTGTGCCAGTAATGAAACGGTTCACCCAATAGGCAACAGGGTCGTACGTGCCAGTCCGCAGTTCGGCAGCCATTTGTAATTCCTGCCAACAATTTTTTTTTTTTGGCAGTTTGAAAATTCATTAAAAAACATTTGATCACTACTAAAATATCCTAAATTAATGATTTTATTGAAATTCAAGTCGAAAAGTCGAGCATTGGTCCTGTCCCCCCACTAATGTGATTGCTCGTAGTGTAAGTTTCACAAAATGAATTAGAAGTCATACGTTTTTCTTAGTCGATTAATGTAAAGGTCATCTGATCCAATTACAATACGTGAATTGATTGGTTCACTGATCCTGAGTGAAAAAATACATGCTACATAATGGAAGATATATCTTAGGTACATATTCCATATACGCAAACAATATGGTACATATATTTCAGCCATATTCTAAGATATATTCTCTATACTAGTTGTGAACATATCCATGACTACTTTTTTGCCAACATGTATTCGATATATATAATTCGATGTACTTGTATTGAATCTGCAGATACAAAAATGCATACTTGTATATCCAGCATACATCTTGCATATTAAATTTTGAGCCGGAATATATCCAATAACTGTTATATATATGTCAGATATATATTCGCATGTCTCTTCTTTCCATGACGAAGATTTAGAACATTCCTGATACTGTAAAATTTTAGGTCTCCTGGATCATAGAACTGATTATTGAAACGATGCGTTACTTGAGCTCTAACTTATAAATAACTTATAACTTAAAATGTTGGCGGTACTCCAGACTAATTTTGCTTTTGTTGTATATAGGGTTGTAACGTTGTCGCCCATTTTGCCTAAGAAAATTCCACTTTGTCCCACTTTAGCCATGGACTATCAAAGCAGGACTGGGGGGAAAAAAATTAATTTTCATTGTCGCAACGTTTGATGACTAGTAACGAAAAAATAATGAGGATAGCACAAATGCACTGGGTATCTGCATCGACACCGTTAACCGCTCTTTATGCCTTTTTAATGAGTAAGAACATTAAGAAAAACTGACGATGAGTGACAATCCGTAATGATCAGTTGATGTTAAAAATCAGAGATTGCAGAATTTTCATGTCACAGTGTCAAAGTCACGAACCCAGTTCGGATGACACAAGTCATCATAATTGTCCAGATTGCTCATATTCGCATCTCTTAAGTTCTGACGTAAATATCAAAGTTACAATTCATCTCACAAATACTCTTCAAATTTCTGGAACATTGTTTTAAGGAAGTCTGTGTGTGTGTGTCTTTAATTCCTTCCTCTCTCTTGTATTCCTCACAATGGTTAGTCTTCAGCATTTCTTTGGAAGGGAGTAGTGGACCAACCCATGCTGCGTGGGCCAACTTTCGCCATTTCGGCAATCATATTTCTAAATACCGGGTAAACCTCCTGAAACCCTTGTGCTACGACGACACAAGTCTGTGGTGAATCCCCCCACTCTTCAGTTGAATTGTCGCCCAGCGTATAGCTTTCTCATTTTATGGGTACCGCTGATAATAGACACGTACTGATCTTGCTAGCGACCGGAATCTATGAGGAAATAATTTGGAAGTATTATTCAAGTCCAATAAAGTAAAAAAAATATGTAACGCGTATGAATGTACAAAACCCAGCACGTCTTCTCCTGCAGATTCATAATATGATTGAAATCTTAGTTTTGTTAGAACTAAATTTCATACATGATTTGAGAAAACAATTTATATATTGTAGAGTTTGGCTGACACTAGGTACGCCTAAATTTCTTCATTTTTTTGACGTGGTGAAACATTGAAATGTTAAACAATTGTCCAAAATTGTTAGCTTCACATTGGCAAGCATTTGTTGGCTCTAGGACACTAAGCTTCAATTTAATATGGCCTCCTACTAGTTGAGTCAAGTACTTCAGACTACAAACACATTAATAATTAATCATTTCTGAGAGACTCTCCAATGCACAACACTGGCGTTTTTAAAATTCATAATTATATAAGTGATGGCAATTAACTTCTATGAATACAAGATTTCAGAAAAAAATTTAGTAACTAGAAAACGACCTTTCATTTGTACTTGTTTGATCTAATCTAGTTCAACATGCTTGAACTTTCATTCACCTCAAAAGGTAGCAATAACGTGCAAGGTGATTCCACCTGTTCAATTCTTCTGCGAAAAAGCTCTGTATTAACGGCATAAAATGGCTGAAAATGGTGTTTATTTGTTTTCAGGTTATACACGTGGAATTACTGAGAACGGAAGCTCATCATTCATGGCCGTGGACCTGAGGAATGCTGAATGTAGTGAAAGAGAATGACTACAGGGCACGAACCTAGCTCTGTACACAATACAATTCCCAATTTGACTAGCTTCATTTTAATTATGATAAAATGTTGGGGGAAGTGACGTGAGTAGTGACACTGACAATTACGTGCGGATTGAATTCATATCATTGTTAACGATTAACCCGGTAGCCTCCTTACTTGCAAATATTAGCTAAATCAGTTGTGAAAAGTGATCTGACGAAATTGTTAATGACCACATAAATTCAGTGATTGTGTATGTGGATAGCAAGTGGGCATAAATTCAATTTGCTTAAGAAAAGATTCAGTGATAGAGCAAAATGAAATTCATGAGCCATTTGTTTGGGGTTGGATCCCCCACGAAGATGGGTCGACAGTACATGAAAGTCGGAAGAAACGCGCTTTTCGGCATTAGAAACAAAGGAGGAGAAATGTGCCAAGATCGGGTTCCAAGACCTCTCAACATCATCATATCGAAGAAGGGCAAGTTCCGCCACAGTAAGTTCATTATTTATATTCCCCTTTTTCATCCCACGCCTTTACAGGAAAAAAAATCCCGTACCCTGTGATTTGCCCAACAATTGCTTCAAATTTTAAACACGTATAAAAATTACAGCACTCAAGTAATTTGAGTTGCAAACTTCACAATTTAGCGAGTGATTTCCGGAAAGACTGGAACTCGGATTGTGTTTGTGGGAACTACGCTTTGTGAACAACAATTGTATCTGTCATTTTTAAGGAGTTCCTAGCTAAAATGCATTTGGAACTTTCCAACAAACCCTTCGTGTAGTTGTAATTTGATTGGATTAACTAATAAAACAAGTGGACATATCAGAATCTAATGAAGATTATCTAATCATATACACATACTAATTGTTATAGTCCAGTATAATGTCATAATGATTTGATTGAACAGATCACCCATAATTCCATCAAGAGGGCCATATTAACCCTCGAGTCGTCGCACCCCTCCAAGAAACGTATCGAGACCATATATTCTCGAGTGCGATGTTGCCAGAGCGCATCGCAATATCCAATCCAAGGCCCGCAAAATTGAATGACTTAAAACTCATCATATATATAATTAATAATTGAAAACGTGATCAATGGGTACAATTATGTCTTATTAACTTCCAGATTTAGGGAAGTTATTGTAATAAACCCGATAATGAAGTGTTTCAGAAATCGAAAACTTTCACTTTTCTTGGCGTTTCACATCATTCTGGCAAATTGGAGATGAGTGCTATGTGTATGTGTGTGTGTGTGTGTTGATTCTTTAAGAAACGGTTCCCGGTAAAGGCCTCAATCGATGTGATTCTCCTTTGACACACAATTCTCTCCGAGAGATGTCCAGAGTGAAAATAGTGCCAATGTTGAAAAACAATTCCTTCAATTGTTATAAACAATTTTTAACTTCCCGATTTTCGGGAAGTTATAATCGAAGTTTTTTTGTTTCGTCCTGTGACTGGTGTTTTAAGTATACCAAAATGAGACCCAAGAAATTCTGAGTCGAAGTATGTGTGTGTGTGTGCATGTGTGTATGAACGTGTGTCGCCGAATTTCGATCCTAAGTTTCTCACGAACGAATGCTGCCATCGAGATTATTGAGGTCGGAATCGAAGCTTTTCCACGTAACTTGGAGCTGATCAGTTTTTGGATGAAATTGGTGCAGTATATATATTGTTATTAACAATTTCAAGTGTTTATAATGTTCTATTGCATAAACTATTAGAGTTGGCGTAAAATTTATATAAGAAAAATTGTTCCCCATAAAAAAAAAAGGTATTTTATGTAGAATTACTTTTTTCGACAATTTGCATAATTATGGAGGTATGGTTGTCTGAGCAATTTGAAATACGGGAACAATGCATATTACGAGGGTTGTTCCTTATACAAAAATACACATTCAGTATGACTTTTTTCAATATAGGTTGGAACACATCGCGAGTTGAACTAGAATATACTTGGCGAATGTCAAAGAGCGGCAAAGTACAGACGTGGACAGGATAACTAGGCGGACGAATTCCAGTTCAATATTTTTATGGGGCTTAAAAATCAAACTAAATCGATGGCGTGCAGTAATTATTAGTCGCAAGTTCAATTATTGATATCACTGTTGGGTTTGCTCATCACCATGGTTGGGTTCTTATGCTGTTCTGAAATGCCAAATCGGGCATTTTTGCCCACCACTAGTAATTGTTTATATCGCTCTATCGCCAGAAGGGTTGGAGATAGGAGACAAAATGCATAATGAATGTTATTACTTATACAAAAATACGTACATGATTTTGTATAACTTTTTTTCATAACGTCCATAGCTCTGGACATATCACTGGTTAACAATTTTAATTGTTTATGTGTGGTATTCTTTTAAATGAAAAGCTTGACAAAGCCAGAGGTTAAAATTGTCAAAAGTTAGAACAAAGAATTATAGATTCCCTACTTGGTTCTAAGTAATATTTTAGTTTACGCAAGCGGAATTTTGGACTTACCCCTGCTTAAAGTTGCACATCAAATCACGGAGAGATGGGATGCATTGCATTTCCTCCGTTTCTTTGGAGCATGGTACGCTGCTCCTTACATAGTCGTATGCGTGCTAAGAATTTCCAAGCCTTTTTTCGATGTGGTTGAAATGATATTTCGGTAAATACATTAAAGCATTAAATTATGCAATTCTTTTTGCGCTTAATTCTCCAAAAGTTAATCTACTCAGAAAAAAGAAGATTCATATGCATTTCAAGTTTCATGAAGGTTAGTAAATTATTTTTAAACCAGAACGATCGAATGCTTTTTTTCCAACTTACCAATACATTGAACTTCTTGGAATCCAGAAATGCAAAAAAATTACGACATGTACGATGTGTGTGGGTATGTACGTTGCCTGGATAATCATGACAATGACTTTTTCCATTATTGATGTAATCATATTTTTCGAGGAACAGCTTGAATTTGATCTTTGAAACACTTTGATGTTTAAAAGTCATGAATCTTACAATAATTACAAATGTTAACCCACTATTTTTTTCACGTACTTATAAGAGTATACGTTGAACAAACCTGTATGGTGAGAAATTCAGGGAATTTCGCATGGTCCTCAGAATATTAGCCTTGACTCATTATCACATAACCAGAGATTAAACTTGAATGTTTCATTGCTGCGCCTTTGCCGAATGCAAAATCACTTGCGCTTTCATTTCATTACTGATCAACTTTTCGAATGTCTGACAAAGCCGGTTGTGCAAGAAACAGCGATGGGGTGATGAAAAAAAACATAGAATCATTGACTTAAAAATTATTCAGAATTTTTTAATGATAGTTTTACCCCAACTGTTGAATTTTTGTGTTGTTCTCTTCTTGAAACATAGTAATTTAAGAAATTATATGCATAATGTTCATGAAATGCGGCTTTAAATAACGCGACATCTTCATCAATTGACAATAAACTGAAGCAAATTAGTGGCTCTATTGATAGGTGGTTAGATATTATTTAAACATAATAATGTCGCTCGACATATAAAAGAAAGATACGTTGAAGCAAGAATCATAGTCCAATCGACGATATATATATATATATATATATATATAATATATATGTATATGTCTGTGTCTCCAATTTTTAGCCTGCAACTACACACGAACTAATAATGCCATTGAAATCATTCGAGTCGATATCGGAACATCTGCATCTAGCTTGTAAGCGCCTAGATTTCGGATCAAATTGTTCCAGTGTTTCTTGTCCTTATAACCGACTGAAGAAACTTATACCACTGTTGATCGATCAAAATCGCATAAAAATTCCACATTTTATCCTTCATAATTGTTTTTCGTAACTTCCATAATTAAGGTCTAACCGCAAGCAGAATCTGCTGATGATACTTCACTATATGAGGCAATTAACAAGTACTTGAGATTTTGAAAAATCTAGAAAATAAATATGTCAGAAAAGCATTTCAAATGGTGAAATTTACTTTCATCCTCCATAGTGACACAAACGAATTTGGTCCACTAGTTCATATAAAAATTAAAAAGCAATTGAGTAGTGTGAGTAATATTTTTTGTTTATGAAAAAAAAGGATGAAAGAAGGTCTATTGGATAGAGCATGGAAGGAATGCATCCGTCCTTGCTTCTAAGTGTCCATGAGGCGGAGTTACAAAATCCCACCTGTCCAAACATTTTTATCCGCAATGTTGCAAAATATCTAAGAATCTAGTATGCAGTGTAATTCAGCGATACTTGGGGCTCATTTGATCAGTAGCTGCATCCAGCTAACACATTTCGGTACATTAATGAAAATAGGAGGGGAAAAAATCCTGAGAGTACACTATAGCCTATACTAAATGTATATGCATGCCCAAATGACGATGTACACGTCCGCAAGAATATTTTCGCGATCACTTTCACTATTGGGCATTGCGCTGGAACGTTGAAAGATCGAGCCACTAAACGTTGAAACTCATCGTTCCACTTGCATTGGACAAAAGTTACATGTTTGTTTCATTTCATCAAAAAATACCAAATCCATAAGTGTCAAGTCATTTGAGATCAACTTCCACAGACCCCTTGAAATAAATTATTGTCTGCTTTGGTTTTTGCTAGAGAGAAAAAAAATCCTTAACGGAGACATACGTAGCAACGTATTTCGTTTTTCTAAAATAAGTGCCACAGAGCATAATGAATTGGCACATAGATTTCATGATGTATTGACTAATTCGCTTGCTCCAAACAATTTACTTGAACATTATCATTTTCCATGAACTAATTTACTTATTGAGAGCAAACGCCAAGTTGCAAAATATTCTGCAAAGGAATTGAACAACCGAAAAGGTTGTTAAAATCATTTTCACAGACATATCGTTATTGACATTCACTCAAATGCAGACGTGAGAGAAAAACGGCCAGTGCTGTTTATGTTGAGTTTTGCAATATTTCGTATAATATGAAATACTCTAGGTATACAAGATACGCGCAACGGACGCCCCTCCCCAGCTGAATTCCTTCTCGAGTCCACTCTTGGCCATGAACAACATACTTCCATGATCACCTCTAATTATATATTTATGCGTATGTCTACTTAACCTGTGATTGCAAATTAAACTCAATTCAGATAGGGAAAAGCGGTTATTCACCATTTTTCATTTCGCTCTTAAATACTTCTATGAAACCAGTTTCCGTCGATTCAAATTGGCCTGAATCTGCCTGCATAAATGCTTGGGGAAAATTGCCATTACCACCTACGTAATTGTCACGTATGTATTGAAGCTCCAGAGTTGGAATCTCAGTCAGTGGGTAACTGAGCCACATTATACAACTGGAGAGCATTGCTCTCACCGCTCACATCTCATTCACGATAGCCACTAGATTAAAATCAATCAACTTTTGCGTCTGACCTCCAGCAGACTGTACAGATCAATTATTGAATAATTCACAATGCATACAAATATTGTCTTCTCCTGAACTGATCAATAAACAAAAGAAAACCCGGCGGTATGAGTGAGTTCGACTTAGTATTTACTTCCAGCATGATTCATTCCCAAGTTTCTCCAAATACTCGAATATCTGGTGAACGATTAATTTTACGAACGATTAATTTTCAACCAACACTGATCAGCTCTGGAGTTCGTGAAGTTGCAATATGATCACGCCATACATTATTTCAATTAAATATTTCGATCACAAGAAATCGACAGCGAAAAGACTTTACTCCATACATGCACCCTCAAATATTATCCGAAAATGTAGGTTATAACAGTGGCAATAGAAGTGCCTTTATGTGATCTGCAGATGATTTCGATCAGAAGACCCTACTGCATAGATTGTCTTAACATTTCAACGCTTGAAAAAAACGAAAAATCATAATGAATATGCTAGACGCGTTAAAATCATCTCAATGCAGAAGTAATGAAATGTTAAAAAGTATTTTGAGGTTAACGAAGTACAATGTAGTTGGATATTATTAAACAAAATAATTATTTATGGAAGAGAAGTAGAAAGTTGAGAGAGTAAGGCAAGTTGACCTTGATACGACAATTCATTGGATCGATACAGGAGAGAACCAGATGGTGATGGTATCATCACTGAGGTCACCTATGAGCCCAAATACGATGAATACACATCTGCAAATAAGGCATCGAGATATGATACGAAAGATAACCTAATTGACGAAATGTGAAAGCATAAATGTGCATACAAAAAATGCAGTTGTGATATTCGTCACGTATTACTGCACAGGATTGAGATGAATTGACAGTGGTCATCAGCCTCAATAGAAAACCGGTTGCAGGTAAAAGGTCCCGATGTGTCTCTCAGTGTACATGTATGAGGCTCTTTTTTACGATTCACCTATCATTTCTCCGTTCTTTTACGTCTGTTCATCAGTTCAACCTTAAAATAATGTCAAAAGGCACTTTGCTGAAACAAAAAGAAAACTCGCCACTTGTCTGAGCCTAAGACGAGTATTCAACTGCACGATTGCAGATCATTTCAACAAGACAATATCATAACAACAATAAAGTAATGATGAAAGTTTTGATATGGAATATACGTAGTATATCTTGAACCTCCAAAGCAACAAACGGCCTTTTTTGTTCTTGAATAGGATGAACCATCGTTCACACAGTAACAACCTTCCATTAGGTTCTTGACTAAATCGATCTCCATTGGCACATATAGCAATTATAAGAGCGTTCATATGCAGATATGGGTGCATATGCCCCATGTCAGGTGTAGCACAGATTTTGCAGTTAGTTTTCACTGTCCTACAAACGTTTAATAAATTTCCCTTGCCAAATTATGCCACAAGGTGAATGTAATACTTAGGAGCAAATCATGAGATTGTAAAGGGTTAGTTACTAATACCTTGTCTCACCTCGCATGGTCACGGCTATGATGCAGTATAACGGGGTCGCGGCTATGATCTACTTGTGGATGAGAATATCCTGAGTCAAATTTTTGAGTTGAAAAAAAATCCGTGGATAATTTTTCACCATAAAGTGACCTTAAATTAATTCCAATAACGAGTTTGTGCACTTCTTGAAGGCAGCACAGACGAAAGACCACACCAGCCACATAATGACTTTCGTTGTATCAAGTTCATCGAAACTTTCTATTGCCTTGGATTGTCACGATGTAACCCGGGGCCCTTAATTGACTCAATTTATGGAACAGTACCTTCAGTATATATAAATACCCGCCACAATTTGTCACGTGATGATATTGATGGAAATTTTCGCATATGAAGAATATTTGATAGAAAATTAATACAACCGGCTATAGACTATTTCTTGAGATTTCAAGCTAACATCTGGAGTCTAATGAAGGTTGAGACTCAGTTTAATGAGTATGTTCCGAGGGAGCCACATAAACAAATTCCCCATTCCTAATTTCGGTTAAAAAATTCTTTTTTCAAAAATTTGTTGATTATCTTACTACCGAAAAGAGAAATATCTGAGTAACGAATGGTTCAAAAATTGAGGTTCATATTTATAAATTTTTCTAATAGTTCACAAATTTTCTACTTTTTTCATATCCCGTTTTTGATTCCCCTCTCTGTTTGATTTTTCCACAGAACTATTAGAGTTAAAAATAGGTTGATCAAGCGGTTGAATGGCGAGTCCTCCAAAAATCTGAAATTCTACATTTCTATCGGTTGAAATTCAGATTACGGAAATAATTCCCATAATCCACGATCGCTCAAATTTCACAGACATTTTCCTCAAGTTTCCTTGTATATCAACCCATTGGGAAACGAGAAATCTTCACAACAAAGAAATCGTTGGATTAGTTTGGATTGATACATTACTAAGAATATGGTATAATAGCGTTAATACATAGAATCATACGGCATAATGTCTCATCTATTATAAGTTGCACGAAGATCCTTCGATCCTGGCCTCGATCCGTGACCTAGATCGTGCCCCCCCCCCTCCTCCCCGCTCCTTCCTTCCGCCAAATATACACACACACACACAAGTGGACTTTACATATAATCATATAAAGAACGATCGTTATTATTTCGACATATAAACAAAAAGTTGCATTTATCAAAGAATCGAGAAACAATAGATTCCGGTGACCGTCATAAACATCGCTTCATGCAGTGGCGGAATAATGAAGATAAATGCAAACCAATCAAAATTAGACGACTCAGGATCAGCCGTGAGTATGGCAGGATTAAAAAGCGAAATTCCAGGCGATTGTTCAGTGACGCGTACGCGTCAAGCGGCGGTTATAACGGTATACAAATGCCATTAACCTACCACCCTGTAATCATCCTTACTATCATCACTGGTGTATGTGTAGTCCGGGTCTATCCTGCTTCGGTCTCTACCCCCACTGTTTTCACTGTTAGTTGCGGTGCACTCAACGTATATACCTCCCACACACCAATAATTTCTCCACACCTCTGCACCTGCGCGGTTGCTTTAATATTCGGTCGAGTTTTATACAACTTTTCTACACGCCAATAATCAATTGAACGACTGATGACTGGCCTTTGTTTGTAAAATTAATGAAATACTCTGAAGTTTTACCAGAACTCAATAGAATTGGTCCTAAAATTGTACGGGACGGTATACGTTTCATTGCTGACATAAAAGTTCGGAATTGTAGCGAAAAGTACATGTGCAATGGCGATACATTTTTCAAAATAGAAAACAAAATAATCCATGTTTAAATTTGTTGTTCTAAAATTCGTCTGTGTCGAGGCTTTCATGACCCAAAAAAGGTAGAAAATCGTATTTTTCCTACGTAACTGATCTTTTACGGATACGGAAATAGTTCCCAAATCTTGAGATAATGCTGGTGTGTATGTGTCGACAATTTTTAAGAACTATAACTGAGCCGTAATTATGTGTATAACTCCGTATCTGGAGACCGATTACACAAAAAGAAAACTCGATAAAAAGAAAAATATTCATCACGTAAAAATGCACATTTTATATTGCACAGTTTTGTTCTTAACTTAAATAATTCGGGTGTAACCGCAGCTTGACTGTACAGATGATGCTTGATGCTGTTCGAATTCAGGCCGCACATATTTCGTGAGATTATTCGCAATTACTCTTAAAAATCTTTGAAAAAAATGTCTAACAAGAAATCGGGAAGTTTTTGGCTCTCTCGTAGTGTGCCAATATATTCGGCCTAACAGTTGTTCGCATTTTTTCTTCGTTTTTTTGTCTTAAAGGCTTTTTTTGAAACTTTTATAATGGCGAGCCAATGACGAGGTCAGTGTCACGAGATAATAAATAAATGCGATAGTTTTTTTACAAGGCCATTATTGCTTGGGCGCCTCGGGTGACTTGTCTCATTGCTTCTTATCTCATCGAGCTACTTCATTCATTCCCCGATACAACTGAACCTCGCGCTCGCTCACTGATGTGTAAACACATCGTTCCCCTTGAGTCATTGAGTACTGCTGAGGGACGAAAAAAAGAGAAACAGTTGTTTTTCCCTTCAATCTCCCACCTTTTTTATTACGCTCTTTCTTTTCGTTTTTCCGTCCAGATAAAATACCGAAAAACAAGAATAATCTCTTTGTTGCATTTTTCCCCCCTCTTTTTCACCGACTTGCATTAAGAAATGGGCAAATGCACAGCGATTTACCAATGGTAATAGCC
Source organism: Asobara japonica (assembly GCA_026005395.1). NCBI lineage: Eukaryota > Metazoa > Arthropoda > Insecta > Hymenoptera > Braconidae > Asobara > Asobara japonica. The sequence continues at coordinate 75,841 of BQMI01000394.1, forward strand.
ACCAGTGTTTCTCTCGAAAGGAGATATCACGACTCGATATTACGCAATTATTGTCGTGTGTAATGACTCGATGCGTATAACAGTTGCTGTAACCGTCGATAGTCTCGCAGAATCCAAGCGTACTTTTTGCACATGAGTATGTGTAGCCACCGATTCAATACAGTGAGAGCCCTTACGCAACTCGCATACCGGTCTTTTTTTGCGATTGGCCTGAATCATCAGACTTATAAAGTATATGAGTGCGCGCAGACATGTGTGTTTGTGTGTGTGTGTCTGTATCATCGCATTGGAGCCCAGGAAATTAGGTCAAAAGTTCCAATTTGCATTTGATGATTCACCGGAAAAAAAACAATTTTAGAAGGGTAAATAATATTAAGCAGAAACCACTAGATCGTATAATAAATTGAACTGAATTACCTGCTTCATTCAAGAATTTCTCGGCGAAAATTTCTTTAAAAGTAATCTCGATTTTTATTATCAATAGCTCATTAAATTCATGCATGGTAGATGGGCATTTTCGTAGGAAAAAATGCTGTAGCTTGTGACCGACTTTCAGCTCCGGTGAAAATGTTTGATGATTAATTTATCCTCGTCACGAGTAAGGATTATGACACGAAACTCACACTTGGAAACATAGTATGGATCTTCACAGGCGCCGTTATCAACATGCCGGGCAATTGTAAATCTCGTTCAATGAGAACTGATAACAGATGAATAATTCTAGCCATAATTTGCAAAACAATGAAAAAATAGAACACTGAAGATAGTAATTGCCGGCAAAGGGGGACTCGAAGGCTCATTTTTTGTGGAAAATACATTACCACTAGAGCTGTTATATTCATGCACGGCGACATCCCAACTTCTGCGGCTCTGAAACGTTCGACTTTCACGCAACTTTTGCATTTTTCAATCCAACTTCCTGTCTACAATTACCAGACAATCAATGACAACGATCCCCACTTCACTTTTTTTTATCTCAATATGTTTTAACCTTCCTATAGAACATACAATTTTTAGTTATTTGGTCTTTTTTTTTGCGAAACACCTTCTGTGACAAGACGCATTCTTGCGGTTCCAATACCTGTAATTGCAATTGCCAATTATTCATGAAACGAGACTAAATTAACAACAGTAAGAGTTCCAATGATCCCCTCAGTGCATAACTTTCTTACACAGTATATTCCAGTATGTAAACTTATTGAAATGTAGATATGTGAATTGAATGGATGGCTGCGATTCCAGAATTAATCACTGGTTTCTCTTCAACTCCTCCTTTTCCAAGTATCTTGCACTCAACTGTGTCTATGTTTCGCTGAGGTATTTTTCGAGACTCGGAAGCAGAGTCAATACCGATAACGATTCGCTCCATGTTTTTTTATCTGCAAACGACGGTGAACCTTGAATGAAGAAGGAAAACATTTGGTACCAAAAAGTTAAAAGTATGTCAAACCCTGCCAATCTGGGCACCAGTATCTTTCCAAGCTTCCTCATTATGTATATACGAAGAAAAAGGTTGAGCACATATTATCCTTACATTTGCAAAATCTGTAGCATATGTGTTTTTCATATTGTTCAATACAAATGGATCAAAAATTATCAAGATAAATTATGAATAAATAATATCGAAATATTATCTGTGTGTTTTCACATACAGATACTGAGCATACATTTCCTTCGAATTGAATATGATTTAAAATGTCTGTCCGATGTGATGGACGAGTGCTCCAGGTTCATCGACCTTCTGATCTTGCCAGTGTCGTCGTAATTGAAAATCCCATCGGAAATGTCTCTGAAATCGGTGAAGCTCAGGTTACTTTATGAAATGAAAAGAAATAATGGCGATGTATATCTCAAAGTAAATACGAAGTGAATGAAATAAAAGTGAAGTATAATCAAAGGGACGAGCAATGGGTATTTTGATGGGAATACTCACAACCTTCCATTAAGAAAATATGCGCCAATCTGCGGGATAGCGGTAGATTTTCATTTTGTTCCTCTGGTTTTTCTGTTTCTGCATCCGCACGTCGCTACGGAAATCACTCGGCGTGATCATGTGTTTGTGGGTAATTTCAGCGGGAATCCTGCCATTACGGGGCGCACTTCCGCCATTAGAAAACTCGATGTGGTGAAAACAAAAATCAACGTATAGTTAAATTATTTTCATAAGGCGAAAATATCTAATTGACGTCCTTTTACCATGCAATGAACCATCCATTGAAAAAGCAACATTGTTAAACTTATTCATTCCTGATATGTCATAGCCATTTTTTCAAGTACGCTTTTGTCCAGTGTCTTACCTTTAAGTATTGAAAATCAAACGTATGATATGAGCCGCAATCTGCATTCATTTAAGCATCAATATCATACAGTGCAAGTCATCATGTGATTTGCCAGTACATAGCCCCATTGCATAAGGGGAAAAAATTGGGCAATAAAAGATACAGGATGTTATAAATCAAAGTTAAGAAACAAAATGTTGCGACGCACCTGATTCATTTAAATTACATACAACAACCAATATGAAAATTCTAAACGGCATTTCAACTTTAGTCCTAGAAATTCCCAGTCTAGTGCCTTAATCACTAAGCTGTTAAGAATCTCTATACTTTATATCGAAATCACAATTCAATTTTGCTCATCACGGCTGACATTCGGAGAAAGCAGAATAATATGAATATAAAAATTTTCGGTTCTCAGAATTTCATATAAATAATCCTTCATCTCTTTTTTCAGGCAGGATTGCAGCGATTTTGTTCGGAATGCTTGCACTCGCCATTGGTATTATTCTCAGTAGCATTCCCTGGGTCGACTACGTTATTTTACGAGTAAGTACCATTAAATGGCTTTCATTTCGCAATTTTTTTCCACTAATTGACGACATTCAAGGTAAAAGAAATTTTAATGACATTGTATAGATATGAGGGCATTTCATATTTCGGCGAAGTATTTTTTTTCTAGCTCCCTGTGCGTCATAAGTTACGTCACTAGGTCAAGAATTCGGCCTATAAGTTTGGGCTCAATCCGACAATTATTGGGGCTGCTCATCGCGATAATGTTTGTTCCATTTAATTTACACAGTAAAATATCACTTTGTAGGTAAAATGTTACCTGGCACTCTAGAGAATGAAGTTATATTCCTGAGTATTTTTTAACTTGCAAGATTATAACTAAGTTGAAGATGTTTGAAAGAAAAAAAGTTGAAAAAAGAATAAATCATATTGTTGTAGCAATAATGAAAAGTTGATATTTCGCTTTTTCGTCATTTAGACACGGTAAATTACTAAAACTCCTCGGAAAAATCAGAAAAAAATTAGGTTCACTCGAAAATTGATGAAATTTATTGCGCTATCAAAATAGTTGTTTTTCCTTGATTGCAACAACAACAAAAGAAGTATGTCATTAAGAAATTCTTAATGAATCAATTTTTTTACAAAGTAATTTTTTAGAAAATTATATTTTCTCATTTAATTTTTGGCAGAAAAATTAAGGCTCGTCCATAGTTTATATCTTCTGCATTTGAGAAAAATTTGCTTAACTTGTTTCTTCTCGCCATCTTGACAAAATCTTTGGACTTGAAAATTTCACTGCGGTTTCCCTTGTAATTTTACATGAACTCCCTTCGTGTCGCAATTATTATGAAACTAAACAATACGATCAAGAATGGGATGATAGTGAAGCTTTCGAGAAAATTGGATAGTTTTTCCTGGGCTCTTGAACAACCTGCAATACGTATTGCATCTGGCTTTCGTCTTTTGTTAAGCATCGATTAAAATTTTCCATCAACGCTACCCCACGCTCTGCTACATCATTTACGACTTTCAAATTTTTCACGATCTTTCGGATCTCAATGAACGTTTCATTATTATCCCATTCTGTGGGAGGAAGCTGCAAGAAATCATATGACAAACGGAGTGCCGTGAATAACGTCAAAGAGTTTTTCGATGCGAAATCACTTAGATCTTCCAAGTTCACAATCATACGATTTTTCGCCTTCAACACTAATCGCCTTCAACCTTTTTCAGTTTACATTCGATAGAAACTCTCTCATCAAACAAGGCTAGACCTACAAGCTCCTCCGATAAATACCACAAATAATTTAGTAACTTGGATTGTGCCTGTTTAGCAACAGCCTTAGTTATCTTCTTGAAGTTGATCAAATCGACGAGTAAACGCAAATCATTGTGAGGAGCCTGAATAGTGAGTGGCGCCCTAAACCACGATTTGATATAAACCTTCAGAATGAAAATACACGTGTCCCTGATAGCTTTCTCCTCGTGCGATTCGAGCTGGAATTCGCGTCGAAACAGAAAAATCTTCAAGGAGTAAATTGCCTTAGACATAAATCGTGCATGATGCGTTGGGCCTGGAATTCTGAATTTAATTCCTCCAGGTGGAACATTGCCCAGAAAAATGCTAGCTCCAACATCGCCTTGTAATCATCACGTGGCTGGGTTACCTAGCAGAAGGAAAAATTATAAGATCAATATCTAATTTGAATAGCCGTGAAAGCTTAAACATGACTATCTGATTTGAATATCAAAGAAAACTTTTCTTATTTTTGAATCAATCAATACATACGTTTAGTTCATCCAATAGAAAAGTCATGGTTGAACGTTCATCTTCTGCTATGGTCGACATCACAAATTCATCTCTCAAGCCATGTTCAAAGTTTTTTTGATCAATGCTGGCCCAAGATTTTGCAAATGGTTCAAAAATAGCCACATTGGGACCAGACGTTTTACCGAAATGAATCTCAAATACACATCTCAAGATTATTTCATGAATGTGGTGTCGGCAGGGTAACCACAATAAATTCCTCCCCAGTTTCGCCTCTAACAGAGTACACGTTCCATTGTGGATTCCTAAAAACATGTGCGACGTGATTATTCTCTTAATGGTAATAAATAATTGTCATTAATGAGAAATAAAAAATGAAATTAACTGAGTCGAACTCTTCGCTTTGGGCTCGGGTGGCAATCGTGCACGTGGGGAATATTTATCTGCTTTTCCTCCTATGGTGAGAAATGTACTGTTCTCATTATAATTTTCCCACCTGGATTAGACTCAATGATATTGTTGAAACCCTCAAACTCGCATCATCAAGTTAGTATAGACATTTAAAGTAAAATTTTCACGAAAATACCGTACCGGTGTTGGTAGATCTTGTATCAAAGCACATTGCCCCGATCTTGTCTTGTGACCCCCATTCTGAAAGAATTTCAATCACAGCGTCCACTTGATTCACACCAGTTCCGCTGGCGAGCTTCGGAACTCCCAGAAGATGACTTGTATCCACTCCTGTTACCACTACCGGAAATCGGTCTACCTTCTCCTTTCCAACAATATCTTGCAAGATTTTTCCGTCAAAATATACTTCAGAAATCTCCGCTGATTGAAGCTCTTTTTTCACCCTCAACGTAACCTTGATTTGATGTTCTTCTCGTTTTCTCCAAATGGTACTCGTACTCACTACAATGTCATCTAATTTATGACCTAACCCCACTGCAGTTTCTGCGATTATATAAGCAGCTGATTCACTTGTGGTTCCTGTCCTATCGAGCGCGGACAGAAGACCTGAAGTGAGTACTTTTCGTTTTTTACGGCGAGGCTCAGCAATTTCAAATTCATTTATGCTTGAGGAAGTGTTCGTTTCAAGACGATAGTCGTCAATATTGTAGGAGTCAACACTTGACATGCTCCCCATCCGTTGGATCACATCATTTATTTCTTCATCCATAGGCACTATAATGAAATAATTATGATTCAATCAACAATGAAAAACATTAATAAGATATTCGAATTTTTCTGAATGAAAATTGAAAAGCGGGCATCTACCACCACCACCACCACCACCGTCCCCACCATTTTCATTCGTGTCCGCAAGGAGATTAGTGAAGCTTTTGTTTGGGCTCTTTTCGTCATCTGATGTGTTTTGTATCCCACTGAACGTTGAAGGAGTACTTGGCGCTCCATTATTATCTACCAAAAAACTCGAATTATTTTAGACCGTTGAGAGATTTATCTAGCCTTTCAGTTCTTTGCTTGAGAAGTATTCTCACCATTCAATAATTCTATAGCGTAGAGGTCAACTCGGTTAAATAAAAAAGGAGCCTTAAGGGTATTTCAAAAGAATTTCTCATCACTTCTGGCGTCAATTTAAATGATACACTCGACAAAAAAGTCGACTTGGGGGGCATTCCGCCCTGAAATTTGTGTATCTTGTGTTTGTGTGGGGACTGTTTGAGCGACTTGCAATATTTATGGGGGCATATGAAAAAGGAACATACACCCCGGTACGGATCGATTTTACCCCATGTGTATGGGCAAAACTTTGGTTTTTCTTTTTTGTGTAAGATAAATCTTCCAGTGTCTAGGTGTCTCAATTCTCAACCGATTTCAAGTTTTTTTTCTAATATTCAATAAATTCTTTTCTTTTTACTGTTAGTTTGATTACATAAATTTATTCATTTTGTATTTCTATCGCATGGATTGTGATTAGGTGACTTAACTTTCTTGATCAGAGTGTAACGAATATTTTAACAGAAAAAAATTGAAATCAGTTGAAAATTCAGATACCGGGACATTTTTTAAAGTACATGAAAAACGGTATCATTGCACGTACACATGGGGCAAAACCGGTATTTCGGTTACCTTTTCATACTCCGTCATGAATATTAAAACTCGTTCAAACAATCCTGACACGAACCGGAGACCTTCCATCATCAGGACGGTACCCCCTTAACGGGGGTTGACCTATTTGGTACCGAGTTGCACTCACCTATTACATTTCCGTGTTTTTCTTCATCATTGATATTATGGAGAATGTTCCGCAATTGATAAATGAAGCCACGACGAGTAGTCCTTTATGATAACAAGAATTGACGTCTTTCTCCAGTTAAACTCATCACAGCATCATGGCGAGCAATATCAAAGAGCTGTTTTATCTTTACAATAAAATTTTTCTCTTTAAAGTTTTGGGATGGAGAATTTTTTCTTGAAGCAGTTTTCCGTATTTTTTCCCACCCATTATAATATTCCTTCAATTTTTCCAGAATATGATCCTTCCTTCGAATTAGTATTCCGGCCACATTCCATAAAGCTGTCACATCATTAATCGTTTCATCAAAGCTTTCTGGTTTAGGGAGATTCAGAGTTGAGTATTTGTGGAAAAAAACACTTGAAACTTCGTGAACTGTAGGCAATGTAGAACCGCGGAACCTTTCTTGCACAGGTCCGATTAAATAAGTGACACTAGTACTTTTATTACACATGATTTGAACTTTAATGCAATTTCTTCTGCTAGAACGAGCAAACCTTACGGTGGCCCGGTCGGTTACACAATGGACTAGTAACCCGAAATTCTAGAGTTTAAATCCAAGTCCCGCCAATGCAATGGAATTAGATGTGCTTTGTTTACAAACACATCAGTGAGCCTCGTCGGTGATTAGCACTGATAGTAGCACAAATACAACGACGTTGAGTCATCATCGAAAATAATATCATCGTAACGTATACTTCATAATATTCTCCGTTAAAAATAGAGATAATCAATTCATATATGAAATAAATAGATAGTATAATAGTACCGAAAAACCCATTAAATACTGGAATGACTGGGTTTCCTTGTAATTAACACTATCAAAATGATTGGCAACAATTGAACCAGAAAGGAAAATCGTAAAAACAATATATTCATTAAGAATTTTGAATGATACACGTCTTTCGTTATTGTTGGAATCAAGGAAAAAGAACAATTTCGATCACATAAATAAATTTAATCAATTTTCGAGTGAACAAGATTTTTTCCCAATTTTTCAAGTGAGTTTTCGTAATTTACCGTGTATTATTGTCGAAAAAGCAAAAAAAATCAACTCATTATTGCTTCAACAATATGATTTATTCTTTTTTCAACTTTTTTTCTTTCAAACATCTTCAACTTAGTTATAATCGTGTAAGTTAAAAAATACTCAGGAATCTAACTTCATTCTCTAGAGTCCCAGGTAACATTTTACCTAGAAAGTGATATTTTACTGTGTAAATTAAATGGAACAAACATTATCGCGATGAGCAGCCCCAATAATTGTCCGATTGAACCCAAACTTATAGGCCGAGTTTTTGACCTAGTGACATAACTTCTGACGTACAGGGAGCCAGAAAAAAAATAGTTTGCCGAAATATGAAATGCCCTAATAGATAAACTCTCCTGATTTCAATAATTTCTAATCGATAGCATAAAGAAATCATAAGTTTACATAATATTTCATGCATTTCAGTCATGCTTATTATGCCATGATTAATTTTGCAGCAATTAAGGTTATGGAATGGCTCACTATCATTCCAATATTGGCAGAAGCCCGGGGTAGTCCGACTCACCAAAGTTTACATATTCAACGTCACGAATGTTGATAATTTCTTACATTTCCATGAGAAACCCAAGCTGCAGGAAGTCGGACCTTTTGTTTACAAGTAAGTTGCCAACTCTCCAATTTTAATGACTCATTGAAATATGGTGACAGGGATCTTGAAAAAATCTCTTTTACAATGTCTGTCTAAAAAAAATTAGATTCTTCGTTGTATATAGCGTGGGGCATATAATAAATAATTGTGTATCTACAAAATACAGGTCATATGATAATCGAGTAAAGTAATAATATTGGCCCTATGAAGACGCGGTAGAGAGGTTGAAATTATAAATTCAAGTGTGTTACGCTCTATTCACATATTAAATTTCTAAGCGATGGAAATTAGAAAAGATTCGAAGTGACCGAAAGAAATTTACTAAGTGCTACTAGCGGGAGCCAGATAGAGAACGAAAATAAATAATCCAGATATTTCAATTTAGTTACTCGCCGCAACTCAGTTAACGTTTCCATGACTTTTCAAAAATTCCCTGTGCTTTTGATTTGATCGGTTTGTTGTTATCGACGCATCAACTACAATGGTTCTTAACGCCGGCTCTGGACTGTTTATAGTCGTTAGACGCTCACGACTTTTTCCTCTGTAACACAGTTACGGATGTTATTCGTTCACAATGAGGGTCGGAACATTCAGTTGTAAACAGTTTTTGGTACCCGTCTTGAAACTTTTGGGGGTGAACTGTTTTTTACATTTGTGGTGCCCATTATTTGACTAAATCACATAATCCAGAAAAAATCCACCGGTATCTGAGCTTGAACCCAGGTCCTCTAGATCCGTAGGCGGGCACATTACCTACTTCACCATACGACAGGCTCTCCCTGTGCTTTTGTTTGTGTTTCTTTTCATCAGATTTAACTCCATTTATGATGCTCAAAATTTCGCAGACAAATGTATATTATTTTCAATTGGTATAGAAAAGCTGTTTTTCTGTTGACATTCTTATTACACACCTCATTCTTTATAACTTGAGGTTGGTATACGCACCCAAAAATTGGGGTATTTTTCTTCAATGTTTTCCCAACTTTCTTTCACTTTTCCCTCACTTTGTTAATGTCATTCTGATAAAAGTTTCCGTAAGTCGTTTTCAACTGGCACAACTGCCCATGAGACGGCGGTGGACATACTATATCAATTCCATACGTTGCAACCTATTCATGGTAGCTAACAATTCACATTTTTCGCTGATTCGAGGAGCTATTGTTTCTCCGGCGGAAATTGTGTATTTGTATGTACGCGTGTGAGTACATATGCATGCAAATTTCTTGTCAATAATCTTCTCAAGTCATTTATCGGATGAAATTCGAACATGGCGTATTCGATGCATGTTCACGCAACTTCGATCTGATTATCTTCTACTTTATCATTCTTTATTCTATTCTAATCCGCCAAAGTATGCAAATACTGGGCAAATATCACGGAATTGTTCATATCTAAAAGTAAATTCCGCGAAAAAAATATTTGATAATGTTTTTTTTTTGCGGAAATTCTGAATCGAGAAGTTGTGATGTATGGCCTCGATGGGTCGCACTATTTGAGGATCCGCTGGTCAGAAAATGTATGCAGGATCTACGCAAGATAGAAGTGAAAACTGAAGGGATACTTTGCCACCAATTTTGAAACGCTTATGATATTTGGGAAATTTCCGACATTGTTGAATAGTTTCACCAGATATTCATGGGACGAATTCTTCATTAACTCGAGCCTAAGTTTCCCCAGGATTAGTTGGATCTGGTGCATTATCATTGAATTTCAACACGGCATTACTCCCTCAATTAAGGTCGATTTCTATCATACGATTCCTATGGTGCAGATCTCAAGACATAAACAAAATAAATTAATACATCGCGTGCACTCAGTACTCGGTAGCTAGCGGAGTATAAATCTCCGGTAACTATATCGTGAATGACGCAGCACATGCTGAAGGAGTGTAATAGCAATTTATTTTCACACTCAAGTGAATTTACAGTTTTGATACTGCTATTTCATATACACTCACCCTAAAAAAATTCAATTATTGAGCTCTGCGATTCTTAGGAAAGTGGATTCCTTATATGTAAACTGCTTCCTCTCTGACAGGAGCAATCCTGTCGAGCAGCTCATTAAAATATTACTGCTGAATCGAAACAGCCATATGTATGCAAAGGCAAATATCAGAATGACCGTTTCACGATTTCAATGCACTATATGCATTACACTAAAGTCCATTCTGCCCAATTCCTACGCTTAATTCACATTATTCTTCATCATATATTATGATAGATAGTAGAAGTGTCCTATTGAACGTAAATTTCTTTATTAATAATCTTGAATACTGTGGATGATTCCTGCGTTTCAGGAAACTTCTCTCAGAAGTTAAAAGAGAATGGGTCAATTTCCAAGATAATAAGGACGACTATGAAAAACGGTACATGAGTATAACCTAACATTTCAAGGGATTTTCAACATTGCGATTCCTTTTATTATAAAATGTGTGTGTGCGTGTTTTTTTACTTGATTTGCCGCAGTTTCTGTGATTTCAGTTTCTTGATTGAGGCCAATACTACGGAGACGAGTACCCACCCAATGTAACTGAGGCAGACTTTCGCCATTCAAGCTATCATATTTTTTAATCACAAACTAAAACATTCTCAATAAGTTCAAACCCTGCTGTTTTCGCCGTAGAATATAGCATTCATTTCTTTACAATTTAGAACGGTTTTCCAAATTTCGAAAAATATTGTAATATAATTGTTCATTCACCCATTCAGTATCAATTTTTGTTTGTTTTGAATTAGAGAATAGTAACAATCAACGAAACGCCTGCTATGCTAATGCTTAGGTTATTTCAATATTCTTTTCATAAATCAATTATAAATCTCGAATAAAGTGAGAGCAGTTTCTAGAATTCAGACGATTTTTTCTCGAGCCAAGATTATTTTCCTTGGATTAGCAAGGTGGTTTGCATCGATCAAGATTTTTCTTTCTGCGTCCACATACCGTTCACCGTCTAGGACATCAGATTAAAATCGTGTACTAACAAACAATTAGTAGAAGTCATAAATCAAATGGTGACACTGATCGTAAATCATAAATATTCCATAATATAGGGGGACAAAAATATTTGTCTAGAAAATATTTTTGTGGTAAGAAACCAAGTATTCTTTGGTGTACTTTTTTCAGTTTTTCGTGGGTGTACTGTACAAAAACTTCAGGACAAATATAAAAATACATAATTTTCCGCATACAAAAACATGTTTTAGAGACAAGGAGTATAGAAGACGATCTTAACACACTGCAAGTAAAGTAAGCTTAATCAATGAAAAAAGTAGTGCAATTTTCGGGAAAATCTTCGAATAAAGGAGTAAAAAATGTAATACTGTTTTTTAGAATCTCTGCAGTTTCACTAATTCATTAAAAATTCAGTAGGCATCCCATATAGTTTAATGGACCAAACCAGTTTCCCATGCGCCATGAGTACAATCACCTTTGTTGCTTAAGATTCGGTATCCTCGACATTTTATCCTCCTGTGCTAAAATAAAAGCGAAAGGAAATAAAAATGATGACGAATATAGCGACTCATCTTTTCCTTATTCCATTCGTTGTAATGTCAAGGTAATTATGTCCGAATTTCGCGAATATATATGTATATAGGTAATCAATATTTCCTTCTAAATGACATTTATCCACTTTACGTAATTTTTGAAGGTCGTTTCGGCGAAGTGAGATCAAACTGACCTTCCATTTCTGTCACTGTGCCACTGGACATCGTGTATTTATGATATTTCAGCCTCATGCATCACGATAACGATCTTATATCGCTCACCAAGGCAATCCTCCGTCATGTACTAAATTCTGGCGATTCTCAGTGGAAAATGCAATTATATGCGTCGCAGAAATGATTCAGATGTGTCAGACAAATGGAGCGTGAACAGATTCCAATCGAGATGTAGTCTCCGGAATTTCTTGATTTATCGTGATCTTTCAGCATTCGTAATTTTACAAAACACCATGTCTTTCACATGGGTAGGGAGATTAGTTGCCTCGTCGTTTCATAATTGATGCGTCGTTGATCACCTCACGCGGCCCCGCCTTCGTCATACATCTACATCTAGAAAAACATTACCAAATTCATTTTACACCCAACCAAGCTTACCCAATTTCAGCATCAGCGCGATCAAACCGATTTCCTCCAACAGCGTAAAAATTCGTTCAACTTCAAGAAATATTTGTTTTCTTTCTCTATTAGAGTTGTATCATAACAAGTGTTGATCGGGAATGCCGTGTGTACTTGCTCTGTAACGCCCCCCAATCATCTTTCCACTTTCAATTCCACGCGAAATTCACAAATAAGACGTGAATGAAGTCTAAAGCAAACGCCAATTTCTGTATGTACGTAACAGTAGATGTAAATATGAACCATAAAAGAATCAAATTCTGCTATATATGTAATTCGGTGAATTCCGGCAATGTAAGAAAATAAGAAAAATAGAGGGGAGAATAATTTTTTAGATAGCTCAATGGTTATCTCATACACTGATGATATTCGCGTGCATATGAATTTCCCTTGTATTGCCCACTCTTTAATACGTTATGTTACTCCTACCACAATATGTGAAGAAAAAGAAAAACAACTTTTCATTTTTTTATTTAAATAAAAACCTGGACAGATCCTTGTGTCACGGTAATTTTAAGAACAGCTGTATAGAATTTAATTGTAAGGAAAAGCACTCCTACAAGTGAAAATTTCAGGTAACATTGGAGAAAGGAATAAAAATTCGGCAAAGAAATAATGTGTTTTTCAGTGCCCAAAGAACTACGAAGATTTCTCAAAAATTATGAATTCAGGCATATATTCGGCTGTGTTTGCATAATGTCGTAGAATTTTGACCTCGCCATTGAACTGAAAGTCACACCTGCTATTTAATGTTCCACCTTATGTTTTTGGCCGGATATCCCCTAAAACTTGACAACATTAATAGTATATTTCGATACAAGTGCGATGGGGTGTTCACGAGTGCGAAGTTGGCGGCGCAAGGCGAAGCCGAGCGCTGCCAATCGCACGAGCTGAAACACCCCATTGCACGTGTGTCGAACGATAGTTTTTGACAGTGATGTTACGTTCTACGAGTGCCGAAATAGTTACTTTTCGTTTACTAGTAAACGACAAGACTTTTCGTTTACTAGTTAACGAAAGGTAGCTTTTCGGCACGAGCTGAACGTAGCAGCAATGTCGAAAATAGACAGTTTAATATCACATATCAAGGGACAAAATTAATTTTGGCAAAGTAAAACACGTTGGGAAAGGAAAATATTGAAAAGTCTGATAGATAGAAATATGTGTGAAACATTCCGATTCGTAATTAACATAAAAATTCATTCTTCATTCGGTAAAAGTGTGCGAACTTTTTATGGAACCTAACGGAATCAAAAACGACACCTGTTAATAACTGGGCAAAACAATATGAAATTACTTGTTCCTATAATTTTCGCTTCTATATTCGCGTTAATCTAAATTTTTCATTCGCACCAATAAGTTTTAGTTTCAAAAGTAAAATATACGGAATTAGCCTGACAAGTATAAATAACCACATTGTTGCAATTATACTAAGATTAATTGGCGACGTTGATCGATTTATGTGGACTTAAATATCCAAACAGCACTGACACTGTGACCCCATGAGGCTTATGTTGCATAATTTTACTGGGTTACGCAGGGTTAAGTGCACATGCACATCAGCAATCTCCCTTTCAATCACTTTCCATCTCGACGTTTATATTTGTGTCACTGCATTACAATCAGCCTCATGTGGGGGACATTCCTCATTGTCACATTTTACTCGAGTATTTTTCATTCAATTGTGGATTGTGCTCATATTACACATCATCAGGAGTATTGATAATATATCTAATTGCTCAAGTTAGCTTAAAAATAGTTTTCCATTTATTTCAATGACTTTTAGCATGGAAAGAGACAAGCTGCGGGACATAAACCTGATGCTGGCTATGCGGCTTATGTAACGTAATGCCCATTACTCTACCGAGTTATAAGAAAGTGGGCCCAAGCGTCTGTCGTCAGACGCGGAAGAAATGTCAATTTTTCGTACTTGACGAATATGAGGAAAAGAAAGAATTCATTAATTTCGAGATTTGAGATGACATCCAGATTTAATTGACCTGTGGATTTTTATCATGATATGGCGAAAGTTTTTATTTATATTTGTTAGATTGTCACGAGAGATGTACATGACAAAATTTGGGGAAAGTGGGGAATGTATGGCAAAACTAGTATTTTTCAACGCACATTTTCATGTTTTATCGCTGGGACAATCGAAGATCGTAAAATAAGATTAATAGTTCAAGTATATTTGTCTGACTTTGACCGTGCATTTATATCAGGATGATTTAAGTGGAAAAGGGACACTACGTTTCCCTTTTCACCAAGCGCCAAAGAATAATAAACGCTTTCCAGTCGATACATAATATTTAGGAACGCTCATTCTGAAAGAGTGTCATTACAACCCTTATCCTCAACTATAATGAATTACCAGAAATACTAAGTATGTTGTAAATATCAAAACCACTCGCTTGATCGATATTTAGTCATGTATAGCCCCGTAATGAAAAATGAAAAAGATAAATAAGCATGGGTTTGAAAGGAGGATGTGAAGAGAAACGTGAATATCTCGAAAGCTGAATGCGACAAAGTGGGTCTTTTTCACGTCGACTGCCACATATGGAAACATTAAAAAATAAGGTACATTATAGAATACAAATTTGAAATTTTTTTGAATAAAAGTCATTTTAACTTTTTTTATTCGTTCCATTACTATGCTAATAATTCGATTTACTACGGAAGTCCAGGTAGTAAAAGTTGTACATTATGAAGGTAGGAACCAACTGTTGAATTCACATTTTCAACTTGTATGCACGGATAAATACTGAAGCATTACGAGAACTCTTACATCTTTAGGTGCGGGCTGTATTACATAGGTTACACGTAAAAACGGCCGATGATTCAATGCGGTATATCACAGGTGCCGGCACTTAAGAATCGCTTGTTGCACGTATATAATGTATTCATCTTTTTATGGCTATCGTCAAAGTTCTTTAAAGTCATTTCTCTGTTTTTTGGCAATTCCACGACGTCCAACGAAAATTCAATGTTTTTTCTCAGTTCTCATTTTTGATAATATTGTCGTCGTTCAGCAATGAATACATTAATTATTAGCTCGGAGTTTTAGACGTTTTACGATTAGTAAGAATAAAAGAAAAAAGCAAGGGTGCACTGGAGTGTTTCGAAGTATCTTGAAAATGAATAGACTTGGGAAAAAAATGACAAATAATAATGTTTTTATATTTGCAGTATTACGCTCTTCAATCGAAAGAGTCTAACATCATTTCTTCTTAATACCCCCCTAAGTTATCAGTGGTCGTAATGATCTATGAACACATTGAGATAATCTCTTACATTTGCATCTGTCACAATGCGAACGATGGTGTTTTTCCCAACTGTGGAACATATTCTCGATAACATGCAGATTTCCGATGAACCAGTCTCGTACTGCGACGGCGGTCGGCTTAAAAAGTATGATCTTGAGCGGAAATTACCATTCGAAAAGTTTTTTTCTGGAACATTACTAATTCCTTTTGCTTCACTGCTCACTGATTTTGACACTGGCCCAGTTTTTTCTGTGGCTCCAATGGAGCACTTTCACTTAAATCCCCTTTAGAAGCAACCCTGTTTATCCTTCATTCAAGTTGAATAAGAATTATCTTTGATTCACAAATTAATAATTGAACGATCCATACGGAAATGTAACCTTCGGAAAATGTAGCAATTTATAGAAGTGACAGGAAGACCTAATTGTGTTATTTAAAATATGCATCTTTTTCATTCACATTTTGTTGAATTTTTAATGTGGGGATTTCCAAGGATTGGTGATTACTTCCTCATGAAGAGACTCTGTTAATCGTATGTTTGCGTAAGTTATGTTTCTCCTAAATTGCATCGAATTATAATTTATTCAGATAGAAAATGATGTAACCTCATTGCCATTATTGGGCAAATTTCGGCACTCGAATCACCATTCTGAGAAGATAGTGTCCTTGAAGTCAGAAGTGATACGTCCTGCATCATTATGACCTTCTTTTCAACAATCCGTCGTTCCTAAGTCCTTGACAGATTCATGTTTCAACTCTCCGAGATCAGATGCTCGCCAAATATCCATAGGTCAAATAACACCGTATAGTTAAGTGGTCAGATGTCGGTAGACTCAATATCCCAGGCCTACACATGTCGATACTGAATGAGCCGAAAATATTTCAATTATTTCCCAGTCATGTATTAATTCGTCCGATAAAACATTGTCCACAATCATTTGCGAGATATTCTTAATTTCGAGATAGCGCAAGTTATGGTTTTGCTCCCGATAATGAAAATTCAATTTTCCATCATATTTCCAGGTTTCAGGGCATGT
The DNA here is from genome assembly GCA_026005395.1 of Asobara japonica. Lineage (NCBI taxonomy): Eukaryota > Metazoa > Arthropoda > Insecta > Hymenoptera > Braconidae > Asobara > Asobara japonica. The sequence continues at coordinate 92,716 of BQMI01000394.1, forward strand.
TGCATCTGTGTATATGCATGTTAGGGTGTGAGTATGTAGTATGTACTCGTATTTGAAATCCTCCGTCAACGCTTTCTCAAGCGCCGAATGCTTACACAATCTCGGGGCCTGAAAAAATTTTGGTTGAAATTCATGTGATAGTTTTGTCGGTTCATGCATCTTTTGAGTTTTATCAGTACTGCGGCGTTGCCCCATAGTTGCGCAATATTCACAATTTTTGGGGAATCATCGCAATATTACCATGTTTTTGAGGAAGAATATAAGAAGGACCAACTAGTAATGAGCGTTTGTGAGTTGAAGGTTAATGACAAATCACAAAACCGCTGGATTGTTTCACAAAAACTGGATTCTCATTTTGCCAGAAGTGTTGAAGAAGTGTGAACGTCGTGGATAAAAGTCGAGGGGAAAATTCACCATCTCCAGGTGGTCAAGTATTCATGCATAGTTCAGACAGCATTCGTGCTAATCAACTGTGTAATATGATCAACAACAAAGATATTTCGTTGTTTCTAATGATAAAAATTGTTACGGACATTTTTTTCTTTATAATGACTTTGTAATTATACGCAAGTGTAACTCTCCGAGCTAAACATTAATTTTCTGCTCAACCAAAGTGAAAAGATTGTACTGAAACATCACGAGCCTCCCCCGATATCAAGGACTCCACTCTACCGATCGCTATCTCTATTCGTATTATAACACTGAGCTACCATTGCAATCAACAAAGGCCCCTTATACTGCCTTATTTTTTCTTCAATTACTATAAAATTCATTGAATAAGACATTACACGCAATTCTCTGTTTAAGTTCAAGGTAATCATGACAAAATACTTCCCCATTTGCCTTTTCCCGCACAAATACCATGAAATTGTTGTTAATATTATACATTATGAATATTGATGATGGATGATTGATAGTTGCGTGGAAATTATGACATTAAATTATGAAAAATACTTTCTTCGATTAGTTACAGTGCAGTTTTCACAATGTAGAAAAGGAGGTATATATTTCGCCAGATTTTATTGGTCAATAATTGTTATAGTTATACATTGCATAACGCAACGTCAAAGATATCTTGAGTATGGAAATTAATTCGCACTGTTATGTTGGTTTACTTGTAGAGAAGATATGGAGAAGGTGAACATCGTCTTTCATAATAATGGAACCGTTTCCTATCAGCATAGAAAAATACTAAATTTCGTTCCAGAGTTGTCTAAGGACGGAGATTTGCGCGTCATAGTACCGAATATCCCTCTTTTGGTAAGTTGGTAAATATCAATTTTGTGACACCTTGGAGATATTCCCAATTGAATTAAAGAAAACTTATTCTCTCTATAGCTCGAAAAGAAACTTATAAATAAAAATTGAAATTATACACTTTAATGATCAATTGACATTTCATTTCCATAGACATTGACAACGCAAAGCAGGAGTTTGCCTTCTTTTTTGAACGTGGGTTTATCCATGTTTCTTAGTGGAATGAATCAAAAACCATTTGTCCCAGTGACAGCTCAAGAATTGGTTTTCGGGTATGACGATCCTCTCGTCAGTATTGCCCACCGATTTTTTCCAAAGGCGCGACGGCCAATGAGCCAAATGGGTCTCTTACTTGGGGTGAGTTAATACAATATCATATATTGAAAAATTTCAATCAATTGGCAGCTCATTTGTACCGTTCATGATTTCACATTTAAGTAGTATTAGTAGCGCGTGAAAGTAGCTCATAAATGAGTGAGTTTCCTTTACACGCGATTATAGTGTTGGTAGTAATATTAAGGAACGATATGCAACGGTAATCTAACAGTTAACAAAATATATTCAGTTATCCTTGCAATTGTAAGGTCGAGGCGTAAATTTTATGCATGACTTTTCACGCTCTCTTTAATTATGCCCTTTTTGGTGACAAATGGAACGAGCATTGGTGTGGCTTGAGAGAGTTTAACTCATGTGATTTTTTCCTCATACTTAGAGAAATGGCACCCTCAATGAAGTCTCAACGATCTTCACTGGTCATACAGATATGAGTGAGTTTGGCTTGCTAAATCGATTGAATGGCCTGGATCGACTTCCATTTTGGCCCGATGAACCATGTAACTCCATTAGTGCATCAGAAGGTAAAAAAAAACCATCGAACTACCCGCGTGGAAATGAAATACATGCGTAATGTTAAGAATAAAATATATATTGCATATTTCCTTGTAACCAAAAATATTTCTGAGATATATTTTGAATAGATGTTAGATACTTTCAATGGAGATCAATGTGCAATGGGACTTATATCTAATATATATCTGGAATACAAAATTTTTAACCGAGATGTGGATGAATATAACTAAGATATGTGCTCGCATATATGTTCTTTACGTACGGGTATGCAGACAAAATTCAAAAATAGCTAATTTCATGGCATTCACTTTGGTCAAGCTAAATGAATAAATAGATCGCTTGTGTGCAGTGTAACTTTTCACTCCAAGGTGAGTTAAACGAAAGGGCGTGAAAATTGACGAGGAGATGGATCGGGAGACCTGTAATTTTTGCACATCAAGAGAAAATTAAGTATTACAATAATTGCAAAAAAATCCGATTGCTCCAAACGTCTCAAAAACAAGTTGAAAATGTATACGAATTTACAAAATTTTTCCATATTCATAAGGTTGAAATTTTCTCGAATTTAACAGCCTCATGATGTTAAATTTCTGAAAGTAACAAAAATTTCAATTTAAGAAATTACCATATTTAATCACAATGCTGCATTAACGTTTCCTCTTTATTGTGCATACATTTTTATCATATTGTAGTGAATTATTTAACTAACTTTTGAAATGAGGTTATTCGTGTGGCTTCGCAGTTCTTGCCAGGAAATGGGATGTCATACTTCAAATGACCTCTTATACTTGACTACTATAATCGTTGTGGCTTCTATCAATAGTCGTTCTAAAAATCACAAAAAAATCCAACTTTTGTCCTCTAATTGTTGATACAACATATAATATATGGCAGCAGCTCTTTTGGAATGGGAGAAGTTTGCTTATTCACCTTTCGTTCTCTATTAATTTGGGTTTTGCCGGTTTGTTGACTTAGGATCGTTCTTTCCCCCTCGAGACAGGACTGGAAAGGACGTAGTGCATGTCTACGACAAAGACTTGTGTCGTGTGTTACCTATGCAGTACAGAGGGCCAGTGGAAAAGGCCGGAATCAGTGCTGATCTCTACACACCTACTGACGATGTTTTTGACCCGCCAAGTGCGAAAACCCCAGACAACGAGTGCTTCTGTGCTGATAATCCAAAGAGTTGTCCGCCAAAGGGCCTTCAAAACATCAGCCCATGTCAATACAGTACGTTTTTCAAATGTTAGAGCTGTGCTTTTCTACTTTGCACTTGTTTCCGCTCATGAATAAGCCGCAGAGTTGAAGCACCGCCTTGTGGACTGAAAAAAAAACATTCTTTTTTCAGGTGCACCTGTCTATTTATCATTTCCACATTTCTATAAAGCTGATCCTCAGCTTCTGCAAGCGGTGGTGGGACTCAACCCTCTGCCAGAATTGCACGAGACATATTTCAAAATTCAACCGGTAAGTAGTAATATTAAGGGTATGCGAAAAAATGTGGTTTTCCCGGTGATTATGAAAATAAAAGAATATAGTGTGTGTGTGTGTGCGTGCACTTAGAGGAATCCGCACTGTCTTTGACAGGCGAGCTCGAAGCTGACGGAAACTGCAAGATTCAGCTGGTGTTTTACCATTCTGATTTGAAGCTATTTCCTTTCAATGAATAAACATCTTGAGCGACGGATATGGCCAAGTGGTTAGAGCGTTGGCCTTTGGCACACGAAGTCCACGGATCGAGTTCCCGCTTGGGGACTCTCCGATTGGCATATTCCGGTCGAATTCATAAGGATTCATAGTTGAATGGGAGTTTCGTCAAAGGAACGGCTGTACAAATTGAGATTTTCCGTGGTTTTCCTCCCATTGTAGCTGACTTTCCTTCATTGACCCAAACCATGTAAAATCTGGGGTCAAACTAAATGAATGCTGTATAGTTTGGAAAGAATTCGGTTTCCACCGGCACCGAGGGAGGGTCGCTACATATGCGTATAGCATCGAAGCGTAAATAAGAAAAAAAAATCAAGAAACATTAACCAAAATATCGATGTAACAGTAAACACCTCAACCCAAATCATTTGCCGAGAATTCATATGTCTCTATTTCAATTCATATAACTCTATAACACATATGGCCTCGGGTAACAGTTTTACCTGCTGGGATAGCCCGCGCGCGCGCACGCCGCCGCATTACTCAGAGATAGTTGAGGTTTTGAAAAATCGTAAAAAAAAATATATCAGAGGAGAAATAGTAATGGCGCAGGTCTTTGCGTGCCGCCACAAACGGTTCCTATGTTTAGTCTCTAAATAGTCATGATTTTCCCTAACGCAATTATTCAATTGTCGAGAATAGGCAAGTTTGACCAAATACCATGTAATGATGATTCTGACGTGATGAAATATTGTGGCGATGGACGGTATACTTTTACTTTTGTTTTTTTAATTTCCCAATCTAGGGAAGTTATTGTAAGCACCCCGAAAATTGAAAATTGGGTTTCCACCATATCTCCACGTTTCAAAGTCTCCCCGATCGTTCTGGACCACTTTTGGAAAAATGTCTGTATGTATGTGTGTGTGTTCGTACGTATGTGCCCAAATTTTCCGGTAACGATTTCTTGAAAACTAATGGTCCGATTCAATTCAAGGTTTTTTTTTTTTGGTCGATGAGTCTTCATGTAACTTAGTGTTGATTAGATTCTGGAAGGAATCAATTCAGCAGTTTTCAATAATTTCCAGAAAATCGAAAGGCCAAAAATCGCAAATCAGGTTAATTAACGGTCATCCATGAACTATTAGAGTTAGGGCAAAATTTATATGAGAAAAGTTGTTCCCCATATAAAAATACGTATTTTATGTGGAATGGCTTTTTTCGATAATTCGCATAATTAAGGAGGTATCGCAGTCTCAACAACTATGTATGTAATGAGTGAATGAATGAATCCATCGCTGTCATAAATGTCTCAATCGGAGCATTTCCGTGCAGAATCGAGCGGATTACATTTCGAATGGCATCCGTGCATTATATGCAATGTTATTAAAAATTGCACTTATTTATACTGTTCCATTGGGTAAAATATTAAAGTTAGCGGGAAACTTATCTCAAGAAAACTATTCCTTATATGAAAACACACATTTTATGTAGAATTACTTTTTTTCCATAATTTGCATAATTAAGGAGGTATGGCCGTCTCAACAATAATGTATGTAATAAGTGAATGAATGAATCCGTCGCTATCATGAAGGTCTCAATCGTAACATTTCCGTTCAGAATAGAGCGAATTACATTTTGGAGGACATTCGTGGAGTATATGCAAAGTTATTAACAGTTGCAATTGTTTATAAAGTTCCACGGGGTAAAATATTAAAGTTATCGTCTTTATTGCGGTTGCACTCGTATTGGCGTCTCACTGCCACTCAAGTTAACACCCATAAGTCTCATCCTCATGCTCACCAGGCATCTACTCAAATATTCATCATAATCTGCTTCATTAACGATTCAGTTTAGAATTCTCAAGCCTGCAAGTTTTCAGTATGACACTACTGAATAACCGGGGTATATTGGAGAAGAATAAATTTAGTACGCTGTGTGCTGAAATACCATATCGGGAAGATTTGTTTGTGCCCCGAGCGGAGCACACACATACACACACCACTAGTTTCAAAATTTAGAAATTCAGGGCGCGGTGCAACTCTTATGATGTGAACAATAATCTCTGGCGAAGAGATGCGACTACTGAAGGTTGAAGAGACTCCCTGCAAAGACATTGTCAAGATTTTGTAATAAAAAAATAAAAATAAATACATGTTTCAGAAACTTGGAGTACCCGTAGAAGGTAAAGTACGAGTTCAACTGAACTTGAAAGTGGAGCATCAACCCGCAATAAAGACAGTTGCCAATTTCCCGGACATTGTATTTCCAATCATGTGGCTGGAGGAGGGCATCGATGAGCTAACCCCCTCGATAAGACGATGGGTGTACCTTTCAACGACCTTTGCAGACGTCGCTGTGCCCTGCATCACTTACGGTCTCATTCTAGTCGGTATTGTTGCTATAGCAACGGTCCTCGCCAAATCCTACACCAACGTTCTACCAACCTACGAGGCCATTGAACTTGGCAAACGCACCATCAGGCGAGGCTCAACATTTATTGTGAATGGACAAAGTCGGACCTTAATTGTCAAAGAATCCTACATTCTATTGAATCCCAATGCTGAGGATGCACAGCCAATAGTAGAAATGTGATTCTCAATTGGAGGTCTGAAATGAAATGATTGAAACTAAAATTTACTAATATTCATCGTGTTCGCATAAATGATGAGTATGTTGTAAAAAATGGCACAAATTGATTTGTCGAACTAATTAATATACATACATATATGTGTGTGTATATGAGTGAAGGCAAGTTTATACATTCCAAATCACAAGTGAAATGTCTTACCTCTTCATATAAAGCTCTCTTGGCCACTCTATATTCTACTACCTCTGCTACTTTGTAAATTTTCCACCTTTATGAGAATGATGTTAAAAGATGAAGAATAAAAAAAAGAGACACATTGAGAATATGCATTCTAGGAATAATGTAGTCAGCCTAATTGATGGAGTCTTTCGTGATTATAATAAATCACGGAGAATCCCAAGACATAAACGGAGAATTGATACAAATTCAGTGTGGGAACATTAGAAGTGCATAATGAATTATATATTCGATCATCCGTTATTAAATTATTGAAATTTTAAAAATAATGACAGAAAAAGGAGAACATTGAAAAAAGAATTGAAAGTAGAACAGGGCACATATTTGCTTGAATATTTAGTATTGGATATCTTTCCGCAAAAGAATGTAAACGGACTATCCTTTCTAAATACGATGTACTTAAAAATGTGTCACGTGATCATCAATTTACAATATCGAAGCGAGGCCCATGAGGTTTCAATTCCGATACTGTAATGTTATTAATTAAATGATAAGTAATACAATGAAATGTCACTTTTTTTCCATCAAAAAGATTGTTTGTGACGTGTTAATGGAGCCACAATAAATTACGAGTAATTGCTCAATTTTAACTAAATGTGTTATTTCATCTATGTACTACCTAATTGAACTATACTGCGTATGCGCAGTTATAATCATCTGAAGAGCATGCGAAAATTTAGAAAAAGAAGAAGAAAAATATAAAATGAAACAAATGATAATTGAGACGTTGCTTCCATTTGTTTTTTTCACGAATGTGTTTGACTAATTGTTATCGCCAAATTTTTAATACGCAGATTTTGACCAATGCATCTTCTGACGCATATTGATCCCCTGAATACAGGACATGCGCACATTATACGTCAATGTAGCTCAACAACTTGTCCACAGCAATGCTTTACAATATACTTCGCATTATCATCGAGTTTTTAATAATATTCAATTGTGCAAACAGTGAAAATATATTCAAACAAAATGATAAATTACCACCTGGAGGCTTACAAATGTGTATCGAAAGCTTCGAGGTTCACAAGGATAAAATTATTAGAACCCAGGATTCCTTGGCCCTCGGTGCCAAGTATATCATGGAGGCTGAAATCGATGACAGGCAGAATTGCTTGAGATTATGTTGTCAAACTAATGAGTGTGACGTGTTTATCTACGAGGAAAAGGTGAGCAACATCTCATTAACATAATAAAATTCAATAACAATGATATTAATATGTCTGGGATTAATTCATTGTGAAGGCAAATGCAATGCAACATTTCCATTGATATGTTTACAACTGACGCAAATTCGCAGTGTCATTCGAAATTGTAAAAAATAATCACGCAACTACTCATACACCACCAGTAGCATTCACTGAATATCTTACGTAACTGATGGTACCAAAAAATGCTTAAAAAAAATCTTTTTTCATGGAATCGTAAATTGTAAATCGGTAATCCTAAGTGGTAAAACCATCAAGACGAGACAATGGTCAGCTAAGAGCCTAGATTATCCTAGTGTGAATGACGGCAATTGCTTAATCGTTCATTTTTAACATCGATTTGGGAGTTATTGTGATCACCCCGATAATGAATCTGTCTCACAACTCGAAAAACTTTCGATCCGTCTCACAAACCGAAAATTTTCACTTTTCTCGACATTTCACATCAGTCTGACAAATTTTAAATGAGGGTTCTCTGTGTTTTTTTTTTTTCTACTCTCTTTCTATTCGTATTCACCCACGTAACCGCTGGTAGGCATTACTTCATGGGCAATACTACGGATCAGAGTACCCACCCATTGCGGCTGGGGCCGACTTCGCCATTTCAGCTCATCGTATTTCTAATCACAGGGTAAACCTCCAGAAACCTCTGTGATACGATGGCGGGCGTCTACGATGGAACCCTCCCTCTCCCCCCCCCCCCCCGCGCGACGGGTCGCGTTCGGTCCCGGCTCAGGATTCTCTGTGTGTGTGTGTGTGTTCGTATGTGAGTGATTCTTTGAATAACGTTTCCCGGTGAACGGCTTGATCGATTTGTTTCTCCTTTGACACAAAATTGCCTCTGACTGATGTTCAGGGCGGAAAGAAGTGTTAATGTTGAAAAACAATTACTTCAATTGTTGTCAACAATTTCAATTGTTCATAACGCTGTATCTCGAGAACGATGACAGATACGATAGAAAGTGTCGTACAAAAGTTGTTCCTCCCGTGACACTGCATATTTCATGTTGTATTACTTTTTTGCTAGGCATCATATTTTACGATATATCGATAAAAAATCATAATAATCAATCAATAGTCGAATTTGCATAACGGATTTATAACTTTACTTCATACGTGTATCGTCACACACACACACACTATCGGGAAGTTTTAGATGCGACCCGTGGTAGGTCACACTCACGTCCCATTTATTCAATTTCCGAATGGAAACATTGTCATGGCTGCATTTTTCAACTCTTTATTTTCATTTGCTAAGGATAGAGAACGCTCTGAAAGTGAAAATACGCAGTTTGAGCATTGAATCCTTTGATGGTAACGGCATGTCTAGTACCTCTTCTTACACAATGAGAATGAACAGGTCAAAATTATCTTAAAAAAATTTCGTAATAATCGTATGAAAAGTATATACAAATGAAACATGTTTCCAACTTTATACTGGGAAAAATTCGGACGGTGTCCTAAGAGCGAGCCCTATTTTCAAAAAATTGTACATTTGACTAGCGTTCCGAACATCCGGTTTGAATTTGGAATGGTCTATCTAACACGGATGGTTTGTGCAATGTACATTGGCCGAAGGCCAATAACGGTGGAGTATCAAAACCGACATGTTGAAACACCAGCTAAATCTTGCCCTTTCTGTCGAAGTCGAGTTCGCCATTGCAACACGGCACGGATTTTTCTCAGTACATATCTCATACGAATACTCCATATGAGTTACGTAAACTCATATTGTTTTGTATGTAGAGTCTCTAAAGAAATTGGCATCCGTCAAATCAGTATCAATGATTAAACATGATTTCAGAAACGCGGAAGTTGTTATCTATTTCACTGCGGTCCGCCCCATGACTTCAAGTGTAAATTCACAGGTCACCTGAATTACACGAGTGCCGTACTGACTAACCTGAGTTACCGGAATTCCCCATATATAGAGCAGGCTGGTAGGAGTCAACAGGAGCATGAGTTGAAGTCACTACGGAAAATGACACCTCCCCAAGTGCCTGCTGACTACATCTACACCGATGCCCCCCTAAAAATAATGACAGAGCTCCCTAAAGCCATAGTGGCCACAACTAGTTCTTCCCCAATAAAAACTGCGTGCAGCAGAAACCAGTACGAGTGTCGTACATCGGGTGATTGTATTGCAATTTACAATGTGTGTGATGGTATTCCTCAGTGTGCTGATGCTTCCGATGAAGCTGCAGAACTTGCATGCCCCACGGAAAAATCCCCTCAGAACACACCCCCACCGCTTATTCCACCGCCGCCTGAAAGCCCCCCCAAATATCCAGAGATTTTTAACCATCGGAACAACATGCGCACCTTTTATGAGACTTCTGAGCCTGCCAAATCCTGGCCCCTGCCTATACTACATCAAAGTTCATCCAAACAGACCATCATACCTTATCCACCCCAGGCTCCCCCTCAGGGCCCCCCGCTTATTAGTTACGGAGGACCGGGCTACATCGGAGGTTGGGAGTACAGGCAAATCTATCAACAAACCAAAGACTCTGGTTATCCTGATGGTTCCATACACGTCAAAGGGGATATCTCTCAGTACGATGGTCAACGTGAGTTTTCATCACTGTTATAAAAACACTTGAACCGTCAATAAGTCTACAAAAAAGTATTTCAAGGAAGTTGTAAACATTTTAAAAAATTAATTCAAATTTGTGCCGCTTACTTCTCCACGTATTATTTCCACGTCATACGTTACGTCTTTTGTATCATAAAAAAGTCACCTCAATATTCAACTTTTTTTTTACAATCTGCACACTTTTTCATCATCATTATTAGGAAAAAAGATCTTAGGATGAATGACGAAAGAATCTTGAGAATAATTATTATTCCGTCTAATTCCGAACAAGACTACCTAATGCGCTAGCACATCAGTTCGGTGAATCCCAGTAATCCCTATCCAATAATTGATGTAAGGCCAAGGAATTATATCTCATTTGTGTAACGTTTCTCTTTATTCTCGTGATAACTATTTATGGTCCGCAATTGCTTATGAAGCGCACTACTTGTTAGTAGTTTCCGTATAATATTGACAACCGAAGATGTTCTAGTATTATTGACGGGTTTAAACTTTTGAACATTGAGGTTTCAATCTACACCACAATATATAATACCTCATATAATACAAATTATGTGACTCAATGAAATATGAAACATCCTTTTCCTCGTTTCTCGAGTTTTCTCCACAAGTTTCTTGAGAAAGTATAATTGAGTTTATTACTCATCAATGTTTTTTCGGTTATGGTCATGGATCCGACTTAAAACTATCATGATTTTTTCCTGTGTTAACATCTTGAGCACACTAAATGTTCATTATCACGGCATTTTTTCTTTTCTTCCTAAAATGTCAACCATACTTTTTTCACAATTTGTGCTTAAGATTTGACGTACCTTCAATCTAATTTATCAAGTATCGAAAATTCGTTCTTTAAGATCTCCACGGTTGATGTTCCAACTATGTGATTTCTAGAAACAGATTGGCAATTGATTTACTGCTATATTATGAGTCATTTTGCAGAACCCCATATCTTCAATCATAAACGTCCGGGAATGCTTCCAGAGAATGTTGACGGGTAAGTTGGCAAGTAAATACGAATGCCTACGTTTCAGTGAGTTTATAAACATAATGAACCTTACTAGAACTGGGTATGTGGAGCCGGAGAGGCCATTCGCGTCCTACTACTCATCTCAAAACCATCCCGGATGGCAACAGGTACCCCCTCAAATGGTGTCCATGGAATCAAAAATGCCAATGTTCCCAACAGTATCTCCACTCATCGAAAAGCAAGTGTTGCAGCCGGAGACGCAAGTCCTAGGCCAACCACAGGTGAAACTCACTGCAATTCCTCCCGACTTATCAGTAAATTATTCATTCTCTTTGTTTATCTCTGTGGCGAAATCATAACCTAGAACAAATCCAGTCGGGCTTCAACACCATCTTCACAGAACAATTCAAAATGAAAGGGGGATAGCTAATATTTTTCTGAAAACTTTTTGTGCTCCAAAAAAAAAGTTATCCAAAATATTCGACATTTTCATTGAAACTCATATTAAAAAAACTTTGGAATCATTTCTATATTGGGGATTTTCTAATCTTTCATTACACTGGACAAACCGAATTTCAAACAAAGCATTCATTCGACTTTCACAAGTATTTGATCAAAACTTGATGGAACTTTGTGATAAGTTTCTACTCGAATGAAGAGTTAAAATGTAAATTGGACAGCAGACGATTTAAAATGATCAAAATCGATATTTCAGGCTGGTGAAAAATTGGATTCTCCAAGAAAATTCAATCCAAGTATAAAGAAAGAGTTGGAAACTCAAAGGATAATTGATCCGCCACTTATGACGAAAGGTGACAATAAAGGAGGTGTTGAGAAACAAGAGGCAATAAAGAATAAGAAGGAATCATTGGTGAAAGAGGATAGAGTTGTACTTTCAAAACATGAGGAGGAGCATCAGATGGAAGAACAGAGGGTGCATCATTTTGTGGCTGAGCATCTCAAAGGAAGCAACCATGGTGATAGTGAACAAGTGCTGAGACCAAAAGGTGCAGTTATATCTCTAGCACTTGGATTAACTGTCACTGCGATTATGGCAGCGCTTATTGGATGCAGGCTAAGGCTTGTGAGGAAACGCGGACGACGGGGTCCCTTTGCTCATGATGCTGACTATCTCGTTAATGGAATGTATCTTTAAATAAACATCATTTCATTTTGTTGACATTTGTCGAGCATTTCAACTTCCTTTTATCCCTTTTTATTAATTTTTTTCTTCGACAATAACCAAACTATTGAGTATTAAAAAATGGACAGTTCTCTGTATTTGCTCAAGGTTTACAATCAGAATTGTTATATAATTTATTGTGCAAAGTACGATAAAAAGCTCATGCCAATTAATTTTGTTAATTAATAAAAAAAAAACTGCTAATGAGTAATAGAGAAAGAGAAATAATTAACAAAATGGAAACCAAAAACGTATGCATTATGAGTTACAGGATGTTCTTTTTTTTTCATCTATTTTTAAATACAATATATTACAGTGAAACACACAGTTATAATTTGTTGTTATTAATTATTATTCCTAAACAATGTATTTTTCTCATTTTTTTTCACTTTATCCTTTAATTACCATACGATTTCTTATTATCAATTAATCATTGTAATTACCATAACGCTGGATCTCATTATAATGCGAGAGGCAGCATAAAAATGGTGTAATGGGAGACTAATAGCATTTCTATATTCGGTTTTGTTTATTTCATTCATAAATTTCCGCAGCACAACATAATTTTATGGTTCTTCCCTTCTTTCTAGTTCTTTCAGAGTCCATATGATTTTTTTTCTTTGCCTCATCTGAAAAACCTCATGTTTGGTGATTCAATCGCCAGTAGCTGTGCAACAGTAACTGTGATAACTTGATAATAAATAATTAACATAAGGGCATATTATGCTACCACGGCAGTGTACTCCTTGGACTATTCGATCAGAAGAGGCTGTTCTCATAATATATCGTATTCTTTCTTTCAATTTTATTCGGTCTCTGGATATAATTGAAGGTTTTTATGATGATCTAATCAGTGAAAGTTGCTTTGTTTTTTCTCCCTCATCGATATAATAGGTAATATACTACATTGTCAATCAGCCGTTTTTCGCTGTCGACAGATTAATACGTCTACTTAGTGACAATTATATCAACAAATAGCATTTGCACTTGAATGACAATTCATTTGCTTCTCTTCCATAATATTATAAGACATCATCTTTAAATCTCCCTTAGTGTTTCATTGACATTTTTACCTGCCTGTTTCATTGCCTATGATGAGAATAATAATAAGAATAATAATAAGAATATGAGTATTCAAATATGCTGCTTTGTCGGATGATACTTAAATACATTTTCTGGATTTTTATCTTTTATTCGTCTAGCATTTTTTTTTCGTCTTCCTTTAATGATTAATGAGCTGAGGGAAATGGACTTGATAAAACTATTCAAAAGAAAGGGCTCCTGGAAGGGTATAGTACATACAATTAAAACTATCTAAAAATAAAATGAAAAATAATAAACATGAGTACAAAAACCGTTTCACATGGTCTGTTTTCTATTAAAACTGTCAATATCGACATTTTGAAAGTTTCAGAAGTGATTATTGAAGTCATTGGATTGCTTCAGTGTATAAATTTTCATTTTGTATCACTCATACGAATACCTTAGCGAGTGCATCAGCACCAGCACTGGCGATGAAGGGTAACGATGGATGGAACGCAACATCAAGGATACTCTCGTCAAATTTCTTGCGATGGGCGGTTATTTCCTGAACGCAAGTTTTGTTGTCCATATTCCACAATCGTATACTGCAGTCATGACCTGAATATTTTTTTTGTAATTACTAGACAAACGGGAAAGTGTATGGGCGAATCATTAAAAGCGTGCTGAAAAATTTAAATTGGTTTTTCATGTCCATTTCTTGAAAATATACTCAATAAGTCGACTTGTGCATATGGTTTTCCGATGGAAATTGAACAAATCAATTTTTAAATTTATTGTAAAACGTTCATTGTGTCGCAAAAATACAGTTTCAGAAAAAAAAAACATTAGAAAATCTATTTGCAGATTGAATCTACAGAAGACACAAAATTTTTCCTCTTTTTTCTATCGTTTTTTTCTGTCCAGGAGATCTTAATATTATATCAATGAGTATAACCGGTCATGGTATGATATTGAAAGTCATTGCACCCAATTATTTTAGAAAAATAATTATTTTTAGATAGAGAGAATGGTATATTTGAATATTAAACACATGATTATTCAATCCGCATACAATTGAATGACTTGATTGCCATTAAACCCAGAGTGATCCATTCTGTCACTGATACCTCGTCTTCTGCGACGGATCAAAAAAAAAATTTAGTTCAACTAAAAAAAAAGTCGATTATTTTCTATATTTTGTTCTTTTGAATGTGAACGGTTCTACACTTTTTTTATTTATATACTACTGAACTTATATACTACTCATAGGAGAGGTCGCCATTCTCTATACGGTTAAGTAAACTTTGACTCGCGGAAAATTCTAAATTCTGGTGGGGCATGGAATAAGGAATGAAGTTTCTGAGTACTCCAAATGAAGGAGAAATAGGAAGAAAAGGCAATGAGATACTTACTGCCTGACAACAAATACAGGCCGTGTGGATCAACAGCAAGACTAGTAACGGCATCCAAATGTGCTACCATGGCATGTGCCATTGTCGCCGAGCGATGGTCGTAAAATCTTATATTGCGATCCTCGTGGGCTGCTATTATCAGAGGCTGTATTGGATGGGCTACTACACGATTAACATCTCGTGTTCCATTACCCTCGAGCCTGGCCACTGCTGTCCCGGTCTCCGCATCAAATACAACACAAGCCCCGTCGTAAGCAACCACTATCTTGTTGGGTTCATCTCTGATAAAGTCAACGGATGTGGGAGTTCCATCTGTGAATAATTCATTCATGTTTTTGTATAAGACATTTTCCTTGAGTTTGGACAAATTTTGCGTATCATGTTTGAAAAATTTTCAAGAACTCAGAAGCTTTGAACGCGAAGCTACTTCTTGAGGTCCTAACCCTCGGATCAACGGTAATTTCCATCGGCTGTATCATTCTACTTTCAAAAACATGAATTTGGTAAGATTCAGGTTTCTCCTAACTCACGGTCAAAGCTGTTGATTAATGGTGATTATAATTACCAAGTAATTGGAACAATAATTAAAAAGAGCAATAATACTGAGGTATTCTAGAAACTCCCTTTGAGCTAGTGTAAAAAATATCAATATTTAGAGATTGAGAATAAAGATTTTGAGCAGATCGTGAATTTAAAAACTACTAGTAATTCATTGATATGGATATCAGATCCTGTGTAATTATATGTAGGTATTAAGTATAATACGTGAAGTTGAGCGGATTGCGCCCGTTCTTCTCACTGATAGAAGAAACCTGAAGAGATTTGATGCGAATGATCCGAGCAGCATTTGGACCTCACAACATCGATAATAATTAGTAGGTTTTACGGTAGTTACATATTTGAGGACGAGTAGGATACATATCAGTTTAATGAATATCTTCCTCAAAAATGATGCTTTCCGTATTGCCTTATACTTTTCCTCGTTTGGGGATTGGTATTGTTCCAGTTCCGAACTTAGAAAAGTAAAAGTCACTACGGAAAAATATTGTCCAGGCTGTCGTTCTGGGGATTTTTTGCTCGCGCTTTTGCCTGCTCTCGGCTTCGCAAACTTTGCGCGAGCGAAAAATCCCCAGAACGACAGCCTAGAAATGTACTATTCTTTTATTAATTTATATTTTCGCTTTTTTCTGCACAATTGGCAGATGTCAATGTACGATGCATTTACTGCGTAAAACAAAATTCCAGGAACATTGGGATGTCATTCAAACATTTTCATGTGGAGAATTTGGCTTTTTTGGAAAAAAATCTTCTATCAAGAGAATTAAGTCTTTATGTCGGAAAGGTTTTATATCAGTATGCGCGACGGTCGTGTACCCTCTAGCGTTTTTTGCACGCACGCACACACACACATAGGTGTCGGGGCTTTAACTTAGTGGGTAGAGTCTCTGCCTACTACGTCAAAGGGCCTAGTTTTGCGTCCGGCTGCCAGAGAATATTTTTTCCAAAAATATTTTCTCATGAATTCCGATTGAAGCAGGAACGTTCCACGCGCTCTATCGACGTTACCCATAGACGTTTTGCTTATAACAAATAAAATACCGATAAACCCGAAGATTAAGTTATAACGCGATCACTTATGGGTTAAGAGCATCATAGCTGCTAAACAAACAGCTGCTTTGTGGTAGCAAAAAATTATTATCGTATTAATAAAGAAGACCTTTCCAAGCATAAGGCTTAACGTCACAAAAATGCATGTAACTTCAGGATCATTTGCAATACAATTTGCAAGAAAGTTTTCTTGAAACGAGTACAAAAGCAAGATAAAATTCTGAATAGAATCAGCTAACAAGTTCATATCTTAAATTTACTCACGAAATTTCTACAAAATCTTCCCAGGGGTTTGGTCGGACTAATAAAATCTATGGACAATGACTTCACAACTTCAATTTCTGAAGGTATTGCGCATAGTTCTTCAATTTGAAATTTTGCAGGTACATTGAAGCAGTGACACGACCAGTGTGATTCGTTTTCGGATGTTTATCCTATTATTACTCTATCGCAATGGCAAAAACCAAAGTACCTTGTTCAGATGCATAGGTATTCAGAAGTGGAACTTTACTCTGTGGATTCCATAACTTGACAGTGCCATCAGCACTGGCAGAGAGCAGCTGAGATCTTGGATGAAACATACTGAGTCCCCAAACAGCGTCAGTGTGTCCAGTGAGGGATTGACTGAGAACCCCAGGCTCGTAAGAGTCATAAGGATCTATGTTGCCAGCTGGCACTGACCAGCAGTGAATGATGCCATCGAGACCACCGGAATAACAGCGACTTCCGGTGCTACACATGCCCAGACACAAAACTGGGCCAGTATGGGATCTAAATGTGTAGAGGGGCTCAACATCCAAGAACGCTGACTTTTTAGCTGGCACCGTCTTCTGCAAATTCCACAGCTTCAGCGTGTGATCGTCTGACGCTGTTATTAGCACTGGATCTGTCGGATGGAAGACGAGCGCTCTGACACAATCGAAGTGGGAGCGCAAGGTGTACTTTGCATTCCATGTTTTTCTGTATGTTTCTTTTGTTGCGGCCATCTGAAAATTGTTTTTTTATTTCTCTGACTTTACTTTCATCATTGGATAAATGTACACTATACCAGATTCCCGATCTTTTTATTCCAAGACATATTTCATCCCGGTTTCTAGTTCACCACCTTTTCTATGTGAATCTTAACTTAGAGGACAAGTGTAGAAGTACGTGACTCTTCCTCGTCACGAGTTCTGGATCATGTTGCTCTTACAAAGATTTACATTTTTCCTCACAAGTGTTGCCTCTGTTTCTCCACTCACTAGTATCCCAATAACGATTGTTGACTTAATTATTATTATATCAAAACTGTCTAATCAAATTGCTAACCACGGCGAATTCTTATCTTCAGGTTAGTTTTTTGAAAGAATATATCAGAAGTTAAGAAAGATAGGACAACTCTCGTGTAGAATTTTTTTTTTGTGGTCATCTTCCCCGGGGATCCGTCATATTCACGAAAAATCCAGTCTAGAGACATAAGAACTAACCTCATTCTACTATATTATGGTAGATCAGAGGTAATCGGAGAATGGTAAAATAAATTATTGACCACATAACATACTAGTATATGGTGAACTAGGATAAGTGCATCTGTACTTAACCGTAACCTTTGGGGAATAATTCTGAAACAGATGGATATATGGAATACTGTATGAAAACATTTGTTATAAAAACCATGTTCTTCTACAGAAGAAGTTATCATAAAATTTTTGCTAAAATTTGTTGTCTCCCTTCAGTATCCAAGTATTCTCTCATAATAACGGTAAAGTCCACAGGGACATTTAACATGCATTTATCCCTGTTCACCAGGAACCATCCCTGTTCGCTGTTGATATTGATTGACTTATTACTCTTTCATGTCACACTTGTGCTCAAGACAGTGTGAGACGGGTTCATGAATGACTTTTCACATCTTGCATGGGTCTAATTCAGAACATCATGTGGGGTAAGCCAAAGTTTGGAAGTTTAAAATCCTTGATTAATTTTTGCGGAACGAGTTGTTCAAGGATGAAAAGATAGGGAACCGCCATACCAACCTCGACTTCATTTCAAGGAGGCATTCGATAGTCGAGAGTTGGTACGGTACTCATTTACTACCTAAGTAGGTTATTATCAGGCAGGCAGGCTGTGAATTAACTAATAAACGAAATTATAATAATATTGTTTACATCATATGTCACGTCCACATCATTGTTAACTGTTAATTGGGCTAATTCTCCCAGTCCTAAGGCTGAATCACTCTCTTCCCCTGGACGCTGTGGATCCCGCTCCACACGCATAGTGTCTGTGAATTATCATAATTACTCAATTAATGAAAAATTTATATTATATATAATATGATAATTCATTGATTAATTAATTAATCAATGAAGACAATTCCTTACCGGTGTACTTTGGAATAGCGTGTGGATGAATGATATGGGAGTCTTCAGCTTCCGTAATAAGATTCAGTTCGTTCAATACTTCCTCCGCCTCAGCATCAACATCCTCACCCAGCATTATGGATGCCTGACCACATTAAATATACATGATGATAATGTGCATGGAATTTTAGGATTCCATGAATTGTACAGGCGATCCTGGTAATTTTAGTTAAAAATAAGAACACAAGGGATTCGTACAAACATTGGCGTTTTTTAACTTCTCGATGTAGAAAAGTTATTCTAATGACCCCGAAAATTAAACGTGTCAAAACCCTAACATTCTCACTTTTCTCGACGTTTGACATCATTCTTACACGTTTTGGGGTGTGTGTGTGTGTGTGTATCGAAAATTTGGAATAAATGAAACCTTATCGCCTCAATTATGAAAGTTACGAAAAAATTCATACAACAAAGAATGTTTGTTTCTACATAGGGAACAACGTTTATTTAGAAATTTTGCCATCTAACTCTTACCGTTCGTATAATAGAGCGATATAAACAGCTAAAATTGTTAACCACTGGTATGTCCTGAGCTATGAAAGTTTTGAAAGAGAGTCATAAAATATTATGTGTGTATTCTTGTATAAGGACTAACATTCATTATTATACACTTTTTCTGTATTATTATTATATACTTTTTCTCCTATCTCTCACGGTTATTGGCGATAGAACGTTTTAAATAATTAAAATCGTTAATAAGTATTGAAGGAAGTATTTTTCAAGATTCACACCTTTCCCGCCTGGACATCAGTGAGAGGTGATTTTTATCAAAGCGATCAAGCTGTTTACGAGGATCCCTTGGTTCAAAAATCCCTCACATGAACACCCACACACACACACACAACCCTCATCTAAAATTTGTCGGCATGATGTAAAACGTCGAGACAAAAGGGAACATTTTCCATTTTTGAGATTCTTCATTATCGGGGTCATTACAATAACTTCCCTAAATCGGGCAGTTAAGACACGTCCGATTTGAATTTAAAGTGGTAGAAGTGTTTTCCTCAAGTATCTCTAAGGGTACTAAAGTATATGTAAATTCCTATTTTAAAGATGTTTCCGGGCTATTACTCTCTTCCAAATTTTTTCGAATTAGTTTTGTCCCCATTTTTTTTGAGAAATTTTTCTTTGAGAAGTTCTTGAGAATTCTTTGGAATTTCATTTTTGTTTTCAATTTTTGACTCTTGTGCTATCTCTGGGCGTTCTTTCAAATTTTTCCACGTTTCGAAGTTCTTCGGAATTTCCGAATTATTTTTTTTTATTTGTGAGTTTTTTTTGAAAATCATGAAAATTGTTAAAATTTTCGACATACTCGACATAATTTAAATTGAATTCATTGAGTTAACAATAATCCAAGAATTAGTCAGCTTCTCTGTCAAAAATTTCGACTTTCTAACACAATATCGGTAAGAAGAATTTTGAGGATAGTGAAATTTTGAATGAGGTATTTAAATTTGACGGAATTTTCACAGGAAAATTTTAAAAGAAAAACTTTCAGAGAAGATATTTAGCCGTAGAACTTTGGTTTGGGAAGATGTTCTCCAAATTTTGAATATGTGTTAGTATAATAATTTCACTAGCATATTCCCTGTTCTCTTAATTGGCTTTGCCATCTAGTAATTATTGATTTCAGTGAAATTGATGACAGTATCAGAGTAAATGAAAGGGTACCCGACGTTGGCTTCAAAGACGAAAAATTCCTCAAGTTTTGTAACCACCTTGACATGGCATCTTCCACCAAATACTACTGAATAATACATTAACGAATTTTCCGAGTATGTTCAATGGGACGTCCAATAGTTACCTTATTCTGTTTGGGCTCAGCATCGGTATCGTACAATTCGTCTTCCACCTCACCCTCTTCCTCCTCCATGTCGACATCGGTGTGAGCCAGAAACTCAAAATTTGCCATGACCGACGCCTCTGTGTCAAGGATCATTGCCTCGGTGAGAGAAGTCGGCTAGACAGATTTAATTAATTATTGAGAGCCAACCTACTAAATACACATTGCCGATAATATTCAGTGCATTTGACAGGCTAGATTTAATGAAAAGCGATTGGTATAGAGGAAAAACTGAGACACTGTACCAGGTTTTATCACTGGATTGGCTAAAATATCTAAATTATTCTCAGCAAAAATAAACATGACATATAAATTATGAAATGAAAAATTTGACAATAAGTCAAATAACTGATACTGACATTTTGCCCTCATAACCCTTTATACTATACCTACTTCCTCAGAAATGTGGAACTATTGGGGATGTAGAAGATAATGTTGATTGAATGAAAAATCATTTATAACAGATGGGGAGAAAAAAAAGAGAAAGGTGAAAATAGAGCCAAATAGAAAAAAAAAATCAGAGTAAATATCACCAAAACTGGAGTACCAGTTTACGACTCATTGCATCCAGTCATTGACCCTCGTAAACCATTTGAAATGGAAAAAAGTCACGAGTATTGTCTCTTAAGCAATAATCTGGAAATATTGAATTTCTTTCTCTTATTTATAAAGAATTTGTCATGTTGAACCAATGATTGGAACCGAGTCGCTGGACCAGTACACTCACCTTCCACACCTTTTTTGCTCTCCGTGGCCTCTGGCTGAGAAACACTCGCTTCTTCGCTGGTTCGTTACCGTTAAGCCCCGGTGTGTTCATATCATCAGAGTCTGTATTGTTGTTTAATCCAAGTAATGACCTCACTCGGTTGGATCTCACATCAATTATAGTATCGGTGTATCCAATTTCTTGTAAATAGCTGGGAAACATAATTGCATTATTAAGGTCAGAAACGGCTGTTATCTCCGCCAACCACCAATGCTCCACGAAGGTCATTCGTTTTTCTCTTATTTTTACCAAATCAAGTTGGAAATTCAACATTGTCAAAAGTTAGATTGTCGAGGTTCAATGTGTGTGAGAGTGCACAACTTTTAAATTTCCCTCTAAAAGAAATAGAATTTTATTGACCTTTCACATTAAATCATATTTATCGCGAAGAACTCATTCAATTGTGTTGGACTTGTCTCTCAATGAAATTACTATAATAAGATACTTTTGTGTTTGAAAAAGTAGCAACGAGTCTCGTACTCTCTCAATAATCGTCGCCCTTGGCTCCACGTAATATTACTAATTGATGAGAATGGTGCCTCTCCGTCGCCACCGCCACCCTCGGAATTATCTCCAGTGCTGGATTCCTCATAGAGAGGTGGCTTTCCATCATCCTGAATCACCAAATCTGTTCCATACTTGAGTATATGATACTTAGCCCTGTCACACACAAAATAAAACAATTGTTAGTCTCAATTTTCATTCAATAACCTTCTTCAACAGATCAATTTCGCGCTAAACTGTGGGTTAAAGTTGCATGAGTGTGAATGAGATTCTACAATACAAATATATAGTAATTTTGCATGAAACAAAGTATCAACAGAATCCCTCTTCGTAAACTCTGTGATTGATTGTCCATCTAGTATTTCAAATAAATTGGTTACTAATTGAGAATTAATCCAGAGTCTGACATAGAAATTACAGTTCTGAGCACCTCTCCCATTAGATTCAATGCAGAAATACTAAGGAATATCCCACAATAGGAGAAAATCACAATGTTTTGTATATTTGATACAAACTGATCATTCAGTTTTTTAGCTTTATCCAACAAAGTATAGAAATTATTACCGTACAGCTTAAGCTACACTGAAACGAAAGCAATCACCATGTGCAGGGGTTTTAAATACTGAAGGTATTCTTTATTATATTATTGAAAATTGTATTTTGGAGTGATTGACGTAAATTAACAATTGAACATTCAGTCTTACTGCCATAACTATTAATGATAATTATTGTAAGAATGGAGTTGAAGTTGATGTTTCAGATCTACTATTTCAAAGGGACAATTCTCATAGTAAAAAGAGAGACATACAACTATCAGCGTAATTACAGAAGGATTATCAACACCGTAAATAAAACCAGTCTATAGCGAAGTGATCAGATGAGGCAAGTTGATTTTCAGTTTGACCCAAGTGCTCGATAAATTGAGAAAAATAACGAAATTTCAATGGAGAAGGTTCGTTTTTGTAAACTACGCGCGTTTTTGTAAACTACTACAAGTCAGTTTCATTTAACGTTCAGCTTGTTCAAACTTTGAAATTTTTACAAAAAAAAAAAAAAAAAAAAAAAACTGAAATCAACTCGGTGTATTTGAAACATACGCAAAGCAGAAAATCGACACTTGTTTCTAATATTCATTTCAAGAGAAATTCAGCTTTCACAGTTTAGTTAATACGAAGATGCTATTCTTAATTGATTTATTCTTACCTCTCTTGCTTCAGAGCGTATTCTAGCATCTTTATTCGTCTTACAAGATCATTCTTTAAATTCTCCTGGGCCTTTCTTTCACCTTGAAGAAAAGCTATTCTGGCCTATAATAATATAACAGAAAGAAAGAAGGTGTTATCACGAGGCTCTGATGATGCATCCTCACTCGTATTTTCATTGAATGTTCATTACATCGGGGGACAAAAAAGTGTATATAAATGAATAATAAACTTCCTATCTAATCTCACCTAAGGTCATTTCTAACAATGTGGAAATGAAACAACCCCGGAAGGATTAGTTCCACTCCGGTGTGCACAAATCTTATTAATATAATAATTTTTTTTCGCACATTGTCAATTATCCATATTGACTTGAAATTATCATCAGGCTAGGAAAATCGTTGGTTATTTATTAGTGACACATCAATCGAAGCAAAAGTATAACAAAACGAAAGGCATTAATCATTGTGAAATTCGATAAAGGAAGGACATTAAAATGGCCTGAATATGCTGAAAAAATGACACCCGGTAGACGATTCCCAGTATCAGTTTAACGTCAAAAAAATGACCACGATGAATTGACAGTGCTCGAATGATTTTGCCTCCGCAGAAATGTCGTGGCAATTGACGAATTTTTTGTTGTACATGATAAATTGGGTGAATTGAGATAATAAATTTACCTGAAACTCAGCTCTATCGAGCTCCCACTGTGATCTGTCAAGCTCAAAGCGGGCCCACTCGTGTTGAATAAAGTGAAGAATACCAGGCATCGAGTATTGTGGCTTTTGATCCTTGGCACCATTGCCACTGGGATTGTCACTATTTTGGTGTTTATCATTGTTGATTGATACATTAGCACTTGACGACAATGATCCGTTATGATTTTGCGATACTGAACTGGAGTTATCCTCCATTATGGGACCGCAACACTGGCTGGGTACCTTCATTTCATGACACGGCGGCCATTACAGCAACTGTGCCTTTCTTTCCCTCTCCCTACCTACCTACATCTCATATATACACGCGCATATATATATATATGTATGGATGTACGTATGTATGCATATATGTAGCCACCCACCACCCACTGCCGAACTTTTTGTCACTAAAGACGCACTGAGAGGCTAGAACACCACAGACGGCTACGGGGAATTGCAATCCTATTATAAGAGAAAAGTTATTGCAAAATGTTGAAATGGAAATTTTTGAATATTATTGTATCAAAATTTGCCGAATTTTCTACTTTCCAGAAATGCCACCAATCAGGAATTCCAGAATCTTCAGCAATTCAAAAGCTTTATTAACCACCAAAACGTGAGATCTTTCAAAAGCTTCTGATCAAAATGTCAATTATGACAATTGTTACAATTGTCAGAAACTTCCAAAATTTGAAACAAATTAATCGATTCCATGTCTCTTTAATTCCGAGCTTAAAAACATTTGAAGTTCCAGAAATTATCAGCCTTCCAGAAATTCAAAAAACTAACAATTTTTTCATAATTTACAGAACTTTTAAAAGTCAACAATTTAAATTTACAGATTTGCAGATAATTTCCAAATTGTGAAATATCTGAACGTTTTACAATGTAATTAATGTTAAAAGATTATTTCCAAAATTTTAACCATATTATTTTTCATTTGAATTTTCAAATTGTAGAATGTTTGAAAATTCCAAAAATCTTTGAACGATAAGAAAGGCTGCCGCGTAGCGGGCACTGCGGAACTATTATGGGATGATACTACCAACAGTTGACGTATTTGTATGAGGAGAACCGTTTTCCCCACTTTTTTCCCCCTTTCGATCCGTCGAGAGACCGTCTACCCTCGACTACTTCAAGTATACTTGACGCGCCTACCCCCTTTTAGATAGTTGTAATACTTGGACTCAACTTGCCTAGTATGAACAACACTACCGCGATTATTGAAACGCACTTAAGACGAAAAAATTGATGACTTTGGCACTCGATACTTATCCAAGGGACACTGGATTGACGATATCCCCACCATTGTTTAAAAACACCAATTCAATTCAATCGACAGGAGTCCTCCGTCCAATATGAAACCGGGCTTACAGGATACTTTGCCGTTTGTAGATGTTGGTGAAGAGAGGGCGGAGAGCAGCAAGAGCCTCAATTGGTCCTGCCCGAGCGGATGTACCAATCGAATCACTCACACTTTTCAAATTATCGCTTATGCGAGCCCAAAGGGAACTCAATGCACAGACTCAAACTCATTTTTTTTAATTTAATTAAGAATCACTAAATAAACTCTAAAAAGGTTTTTAGCGATATGCCAATTTTTTGAAATATTCAAGCACAACTTCAAAATTAACATATACAAATAAGTTTCTAAAAGGAAAGTGGTAGAACTAATGTGTTCGTTTTTGATGGGGGTAAAAAAAATCCTTTCCGATTAGTAATTCTTGTCCAACATGTTTATGTTCAAATTTTTTCATAACCTTATGTTTAATCCAGCGGAGTGGGTGCGCGCCAATTCAAACACTCACGCGCTCGACGCAGATTGAACCTGCTGTCATTATGCGACTTAGGAAAGAAAACCATAAAACACAAGATGTGTATTTTTACATGAGTACTATTTCTATTTTTATACGGTTTTTCCTATCTGTAACTGTTGTTGATGGGAAATGGTGTTATGGACATTCGAAATTGTTCATAACAGTAGAAATACTGGACCGATTTTATCCAAGATTTAATTGCTTGTAAGCTACATTGACGATATTATAATTTCGGCCTGAATGACATAGTCAATCGCGTGCTACAAAGTAACATTACACCACACACACACTTGTCTTCTCATATTTTTTCCATGAGCTCCTAACACATTACTAAGAACCGAGATTGACAGCGAAAACTCAAATCGAAACTATTTGAAAGCTCTGGCTTATTCTGAAATTCTTTTTTTTCTACAAGTCTTCGTTAATCTACTCATAAAATTTCATTATAACTTTCCGGTATTAGCAGAAATTTATTACCAACTGAATCCGCTGAGTTTATCTGTAGATAGGTTGATTTGACGCGAGAGGACGTAACTAGTAACTGTGTGGGGAAAAATAAAGTATAGGCCGGTCAGTTTATCAAGAGAGCGGTACAGAGTGGTGGAAGTTTGATGGTGATTGGGGGCTCATGTGTAGTCACTAGTCTTTGAACTTGTAGAAAAGCCACCAAAGCTGTGGAAAATCATTGCAGAGGCAATTTAATAAATAGAGATTGTTCGAATTTTACGGTAATTAGAATAATGTCCATGTCGACAATGAGACGAGAGAAGGAGGAGAGGCTCTGGTCGAATATTGCCACTCGAATGTTGCTTAATACCATTTCACATCCCATTGAATACGCCAAAGTGCTAATACAGGTATTTTTTTTTAATTCTGTGTGATGTAAAATTTTCGTAGTTACTTAGATGCTATTTTTTTTCAGATAGGCCATGAGCCCAGTGCACCACGAGAAACAAAAACACTCCTAGGGAGGCCTGCACTTGCCCTGCCAAATATTTTTCAATACGGTGAGTTCATTTAACAAATAATATAAATTTGATGGTCCTATCTGAATTTATCCTTCAGTTAGATACATTAAAAATGTGGATGGTTTTACCGGATGCTATCGAGGACTAGTTCCTAAATTGTGCGCCTCCACCGTCAGTGCTGTGGCCATAGACAGGGTCTCGGAGTTCAAATGGTTCCTCAAATATTTTCCAGAGGATGAATCGAGGACAGATGAGGAAATAGATGATTTACCTGATGAGATAAGGTAAATGCATTTGATGAAAATCCTGAGGGAGCCAGCCTTTAATTGACTCAAATTTTAACGAATATCCCCGAATCTAAGGGATTTGTCGAAATTTTTCGTCGGCCACATCACTGCTAATTTATTTATCAATTTATGAGTAATCATTTTTTACAGAAAGGAGGCTTATATCAGGGAATTAGCCAAAGACGTCGTTTGTAGGATTATCGGCATTGTTGCAAGTCATCCACTAGATGTCATTACTCTGAGGACAATGGCACAGTTCATCGGGGGTGAAACCAAATACAAGTAATTCATCGATTAAAATTTCAAGATTAATTTTTTTAAACTCCCACTAATTTTCAGATTTCATATAGCAATTATTTCGTCAATTTCAGCGGCTTATTTGGAGCGATTAGAGAAGTCTACAATGAAAATGGATTAATGGGATATTACGCTGGATTGATACCAAGATTGATCGCCAATGTTGCTGCGCTTGTCCTAGTTACCTCGTCTACGTATTTTCTGAATAAATATTTAATTCGAGATAGAGATCTGTGGGGTTACACCTCAGCAACTATGGCGGTGAGATATTTTTTTTTTTTTTACAAAATATTTTTCAAAACCATTACTAGCTCACATATTTTGTATCTTAGAAACGTAACACGTCGTAAAACAAATCAACGGACAGAAATCATGTTTGACATAATTTCTGTCTGTGATTTCTAATGTCGAACCATAATTCGTTGGTGAAAATTTGAAATACTTAATTGAAATATTCCAAGACAATTTTATTTTCCAATGGTGGAAATTTAATTATTCTTTTAATGGAAAGACCAAAGAGAACTAGGCATTAAAAATAAACACGAAAGGCCGTAACATTCAGAGTTCTTCACGACGATAACAAGGGACGCCTTTCCGAATATGAGTGTACCTATCTTTTTTGTTCAAGCCTTTGCAAAACGAGCATTCCATCGTTATACTAAATAAACGACAATTCGATGTGTTTGCAAATTTATATGTGACTGATTATTCTTACAGTTCCTTGCCACTACTGTCACCTATCCATTTTTGGTTGTTTACCACTGTATGGCTGTCAACGATTGTGGGTACGTAAAAAAAAACACTGGTTGATGGTAATTTTTCGAATGAACACTATGTCATTTTGTTTTCGCTAAGGTTGGCCGCTGGATCCCCCCCACAAATGCCCATTTACATAAATTGGATGGACTGCTGGAGACACTTATCCTCGCTAAACGAGCTCAAACGTGGTAACAGTCTCATTTGGCGCTACTATACAGGTCCTCAAGTGATTATCAACGGTCGCCCAGTAGCCATCAACAAATCCAACTTTTACAAACAAGTTTCATAAATTGCAAAACAAGATGTTGCAGTTGGCAAACCTTATTTCCTTCAATTCCCGGAGATTTTCAATCTAGCACTGTGAAAAGAAAATATTGTTACGAAATACTCATTTACTTGAGACAATCATTTACTCTTGAGAAGCTAATTTAGCCTACCCAGTCGATTCTTGGTAATATAAATTAAGTGGCAATTATCATTTGAATTGGAGAAATTAGTCAAATTCCATTGAACTAGTTTACAAAAGTTGAATAACAATTGAAGAGCTCTGCCTTAGGGGTTCTAATGTAATGCAAACGTAACACAGTCGTTTCCATAATGTGGATACTCTGGAAATGGCGCGATTGGAAAAATTCGATTGTGTACCAATCACTTACTACTCTCACGTAAATGTATAGTTGAATTTTTTTTCCAGTATACACTCAGCTGTATACCATAGACTTGGATTCCAGTATATCGTATTCATTATTATCAGTGTAAAAAGCCGAATGTTGAATTGAGTCTAAACTTTATTATAGTAAATAGAAATAAAAATCGAATACATGAACCAATGGTACTATTCTGTCTCTATCGAAGTATGTAATTTTTGGGATATTTCATTAGACGTGGGAAATTTTCAACTTCCTCAGGCGCGATGTGATCCAGTCGCACAGGTTGTGGTCTCAATTGTTTTATCTGACTACTGACATTTTGGAGAATCTCTTGGGGTACATTTTCATCCTCGTAAACATGCAGACGCTGCATGGTATGTCGTCTCTGGAGGTTTCCCCTCATGGCCGAATAAACAGCTTTCTGCATAATCATGGTCTTATTCTTGGTGTGTAGCTCCCATGCCAGGGTCCATGTATCACCACTATGGAAAGTGTTATGATGAAAATAGACGCGTTTAACCCACTCATCGCCTCGTAAAGCAATGTCCTTGCTGTTTATTACAACTACGTGATCTCCACATAAATTCATCGGATGGTAAATTGGCTTGTAGAGACCCTTGAGATATTTGGTTATTAATACAGCACTTTTGTAGGGATCTTGCCACTTCGCATCATATATGTGCCAAATTTGAGCGAATGTCGCCCAGTGCTGTTTAAAACAAAAACAAATGTTCATAATGAATCGATTCAATTAATATTTGTATTTAAACTCCTACTCATCCGGCCATTGACCGCTTAATTTACAATATTTCTACATTGAATTTGGGATACTATGTACTATTCCTGCAGTCCCTTACTCCTATGAGGAATATGACACTACTAATCCTTGTGAAGATTAGTAGGCTGGGTGATTGATTTCACCCATGAGCATAGTGATATGGGCGTCACTTTTTATAAGTCCAGTGGTCTTCAGCATATCAATATACGTGGATTATGGATAATAATTCAAAGGCTACCACGATTAGTACGATCATTATTCTAAATAAAACATATAGTATCCTTTTCCTCATCTAAAAATATTATAAATTAACAAAAGTAATATATGTATTAATTTAACTTTCTCGCCTCTCCATTACTGGCATTAACAATATTAAGGTTTGGAGAGATTTACGTCGTTGACTCACCTGGCCTCTTCTTACTAGTGACATTTTGCTTTCAATTCACTTGCACTTGATATTCTGGGGTGCTAAGTGATGTGCCAATATTAAAAATTGGAAAACTTGCATACAATAACTTTAAGATAAAGGGTTGTCCACGATAAACCTAACCTATATATTGAACATCGTAGCGGCATTGGGAGAATAGCAATATTGCAGGCACGATTACATTCCTTTGGCGCCACAGTTCGACGGTGGTTTCTTCAAGTATTTGTACAGTCATGTAACATTTCCAAATTCAAAATTACTCTTGTTTTTTAAAATATTATTTACAGATATGATCTGGTTATCTATACGTCTAATAATAACTAATTGATTGCCAGAAAAAAACTATAGTTTCCAAATTACAAAATTATATTTCCAAATGTGTCCAAATGATTTGATTAGGTTTCACTAGAAAACTCCAGTATTGCCTGCTAATGAAATTCCCGTCACAGGGAGATGAGTTTGTCGGTAAAACAGGCGGTTACATAATTAATGGTTGGTATACAGGCTGAAGAAGAACAGCAACAGTGGAGAACTGTTGTGGGAACTATATAAAATTAGATGGTCTAGTGCGCTGGCATCCCTGGGCCGGATTTATTACAGAATCGACTTGTACAGTATGTCGATTCTGATTTGAAATAATCAAGCCAACATCGACAACTACCATAGATCGACTAACTACCATACGTCTTATACGTCTATAACGTGAATAACTCAGGATTAAATTTTTATAATTTAGAACTAAATAGTTTATTTATTATAATTTTTTTATTTATACCCGTATAGTTAGCAGATTTTGTTCGCAAAAAACTTGAATCACTCTAGATCGACGCGAGATAATTTGGGAAGCCTAAAAAACATCATTTTCGAATTTAGGAATAATCGCTTTTATTTTTAATAATTATTTTTGTATGTGTGCCGCCCATAAAAACATTGGGGTCTTATGGCGAGGCAAACTTAATTTTTTTAAAATTGCATTTTTGGCCCCGTGTGCGTTGATACTATCCAATAGGGACCCCTACAAAATATTTCCGTCGAATTGGGGTCAAAAAAGTCAAATTAATTTTTTTAGATTTTGGCCAAATTTAACATTAGGACCTTATGGGGAGGCAAACTTAATGTTTTTTAAAATTGGGTCTTTGGCCTCGTGGGCGTTTATACTATCCAATGGAGACCCGAAAAGATGTTCAGCATGATTTATTTGATCTGTGAGTTATTTTATGGTATATTGTCTTTTTGTTACTAGTATGGGTGATTCAAAAATTGATTAAAATAACCTTCTCACGGGGGGGGGGGGGGGGGGGTCCATTGTACCCACATCAACCCCAACTTTTTCAAATGACGGACACGTAACATGGTTTTGGGTGGTGGTAATAATCAGAAAAATTGAATAATAACTTTTTTCTTAGGGGGACCATTTACCCCCCCCCCCTTCCTACACAAAATGTCAAATATTAAAAAAATTCTGAAAATGTTAATAAAGGCCAAATTCGGCAACATTTTTGGGATGTTCATTTTGCTCCAAGTATCCGTTTTGCCGTGCACTCCATTACTGTGGCCCATAAAAATTGAATTACAGTTGAATCAAACAATTATTTCACAATTTTTCACTGGTCATTACTGGTTCTGTTTTTGGGGCAATATTTAAACTGATGAACAGCTGAGTGCCGCAATAGTCCCAGGCGCCTACACACTGCGCCTGCGCTGTGGGGCGGGACCCATAAAACAATAATTATTAAAAATAAAAGACATTATTCCTAAATTCGCAAATGCCGTTTTTTAGGCTTCCCAAATTATCTCGCGTCGATCTAGGGTGATTCAATTTGTTTTCGAAAAAAATCTACTATACGGGTATGAATACAAAAATCATGATAAATAAACTATTCAGTCCTAAATTATAAAAATTTAATCCTAAATTATCCTGAATTTTTCCTGAAATGCCTAAATTAGTTTCATTGAAAAATTCGTTTTTCATCTGCTAACTCTTCGTCCGTGTTGTAACACTATGGCATCATTTCGGGTCACATGCACAGTGCCTTGCTTTATCAACTTGCTTTGTCACTCTCATGAAAATCCACATGAGAATACTGCCTTTCACCTTCCGCGATGCCAGTGTTCAGCCCATGCCTTTTCTTATATAGGAAACAAGAGAGAAGTAGGATAGAAGAAAAGAGGTGATCATTGACGTAGAAGGTATATGCTGTGCATATGTGTTTGAAACAGTTGTCAGAAGTAATTACATTTTTATCACGTACTCGCGATTATTGATCTTTCTTTATGTATTGAATATGTCGATTGGCGGTATAATACGTTCAATGTTATTACGAATGCATATAATAGCAAGGTTCATACACTGTAAGGGTATTGGTTTGCGGCCAAAAGTTAGGTTATATTATTAATTTAATTTGATTCATGTACCCTCTCCACAAAGTTTCACGCCGTATAAATTGCATAATTGTTAGTTATGATTTGGATTACTCCCGTCCGTGACTAGTGGATTTTGCTACTCTTGCAATGTCTCATGTTATTTAATCCTTAAAGTTTCATTGTTTATTGATCGATGGGTAGAATGCAACGCAAGGTATAATTTATTATTTTCTTATTCCAGAGAATGATTGAAGCAATTGAGGATTTGAGTGTACAAGAGACGTGAGAATTATTTGTAAAATGAATACAGATTTATGGGAGTGAAAATAATACGGCCGGAGGCATGGATTACGAGTACATGCCCTTTCAGAGGGAGAGGGACATTCATAATAGATGCTGTGGAGGAAAATTTTGGTGCATCAAGGTTCGTTACTCTTATGACCTCCAAATTCAGTAACATAAGTTGATAACCAGCATAAGTACATTGATACTTTCTTCTTGCTTTTGGTGAATACCTCGAAAATAAGTGAATATGTGAAACATTTTAAGAGACTTTATTTTTAACACAATTTCCCCGCTGAAAAAAGTTCACATAAAATATTTGCTATTCTTCACTGGTTTTGGGTTATTCTTCAAAATGTTGATACAGTTCGCAAGCACATCTAAACTAGGATTTCGTTACACATTTCTAAACCTTAACAAAAATAGACTAATTGATTGAACATGTTGCAGGACATATGTGGAATAATTTGTGCCATTCTAACATGGCTTCTCATTATCTATGCGGAATTCGTTGTCATGGCTGTCATTCTTTTTCCCACCATTCACACATTCTATTCCAGTCTAAATGTGGCGATATTTCAAACTATGGCGTTTTTAGCTTTCGCGTCTCATCTCAGAACAATGTTCACAGATCCAGTGAGTAGAAGTTTTGCATAAATATATTGAGGAAAAATGGAAAAATTGTTCACTAATAGCCTTTGTGAATTTCCAGGGGGCAGTGCCCAAGGGCAATGCAACCAAAGAAATGATTCAACAAATGGGCTTCCGAGAGGGCCAAGTGATATTTAAATGCCAGAGATGCTGCTCCATTAAGCCCGATAGGGCACATCATTGTTCAGTTTGTCAGAGGTGAGAAAGCGAGAGGGCTTGACTTAAAAATTTGTTAATATTCTAGAATCATGAGATTTGAAATTTTTCATTAGCAATATGGATACATAATCAACAGGTAATACATAAGGCAGATTTTTCGGGGAATTTTTTTTTGACCATTGTAAATAATCAATTAGAATATCTCGAAATCGGAAAATCAACTTATCAAAAATCCACAATATTTTGGCTTATATTTTTGAGTACAATTATCAATTTTTAATTTTCTATGATGAGAGATGTGGGAGGAGAGGTTTTTTGGCACTGTTCACTGAACTAAAATTTCCTTAAAATATTGAAATTTATTATTTTACAAGGGTAAAGAAACAAACAACAAAAGTTGCATTTACAATAACAAAGCGAAGGTAACCTCTGTTTAAGCTATTTTATTTTCATTATTTTGGCAATGTAATGACAGTTTTGAAATCCCATTGTCAACTATTGTTTTTCAGATGTATTAGAAAAATGGATCATCATTGCCCGTGGGTAAACAACTGCGTAGGTGAAAATAATCAAAAATATTTTGTACTTTTTACAGTAAGTTTCTTCATGCCTCTTAATGGATCAGTTAAATTCGCCCTAATTATGTTCATGATCTGTCTAATATAGTTTTATATTGCTGGAATTTCGCTGCAATCGTTATTTCTCTGTATTCAACAATTCACAACGTGCGTGAGACAAGAGTGGCGCGAGTGTTCGACATTTAGTCCACCAGCGACAGTCGTTTTGTTACTGTTTCTGACTTTCGAGGCCCTCTTATTTGCCATTTTTACCGCTGTCATGCTGGGCACCCAACTGCAAGCGATATGGAACGACGAAACGGTACTGTCAAGACTTGAATATTACAATCTTTTCTTTCAGTTTAGCACTCTAGTGGAGATCTCACATCTTGGATTTTTTTTTATGGGTGTATTTTCACAGAAATGCTGATAATGGACAAAAATACACAATTGTCTGCAGAAGAATGTGTGTTTCTTTTCATTGGCAGTTTTTTCTTCGTACCACCCAATGTCTAATATTATAGGTTATAGATTTTAATGGAATCTTACGTCTGTTTTAAAACAGGGGATAGAGCAGTTGAAGAAGGAAGAAGCAAGATGGGTGCGCAACAGCAGATGGAAATCAATTCAGGCTGTCTTTGGTAGATTTTCACTCGCTTGGTTTTCTCCATTCACTTCACCCCCCAATGGCAAACCCAAGCTTCACTCTTATCTCTATTCAGTTTGAATTATCTGGGATGTAATCCCATCATCACTGTAAATACATCAAACACATGCGATTCAGGGGAGATGTAGCGTTTCCGAACGGATACGTCCGTTATTTAATTAATTGATTTCTGTTTTTCTGAATCATTCCCTCGAGACCAGGGAAATTCAAACGATGGTGGTAACAGTACAACGATAAGAAATATGTATATATGAGTATTGTTTTTTCTCTCTTTCTTCTTTTTTTAATAGACATTTGCAATTTTATACGAATTAAGCATATTAAGTGTTTTAATAAGTGAAATTAATTTTCACAAGCCAATTTTTTTTTTTTAATCAACATTTGAGAAAACAAGACGAATGAATTGAAGGCTAAATAATTGGAAATCATCAACATTAATCTGTTACATGACATTCCATAGCAATGAAATCTTCCGGTGTAATTGTACTTACCGAAGGCATAATGTATGTTTTAAATTCTAAGAGAAACAAATCGACTATTTCGCCCACGTAAACATTGTGGAGTACAGATACAAGTTACATGCTAATATCCATACACACGAGTTGATCATCATACTACAATACAATTTTATACAACCCCATAAACGTATTACACTGATTTTCTATAGGCATTAAGTCAAATTACACATGCATTTATCAGGTATACACATTGTAGGAAAAAAGTATCCACATGTTTATATTCGTTTGTGATTTCCAAACAGCTAAAAAATACTGGAGGCACGAAGAAAATCAACGTTCAGATGTGAATAGTTGATCAAGACAGCATGTGATGAATAAGGCGAATTTAGGCTAAGGAAAAATAGGATGAAAATGCGTGTAATACGTTGATGAAGTTGTGTACTATATAAATATGTATTTGAAACTGGATGGAATGATTTGGGCACTACGTGTCTGTGTAAGTCTGAAAGTGTGTGCGTAGAGAAGATGGTCGAAAAATCGCTGTGCAATTTGTGTGATAAACGAATGCTAGAATACGATAAATGATCCTGACGAAGACTATAGACCTTATAACTTGGAAGTGGATTAATTATTCATTCCACATACCAAAATGACAAAATAAAGACATCAAGTTTTGTACTCAACTAACTTCGGAGTTAATGAATTTCAGCGAAAGCCAATTAAAGGAATGATTCAATGTGTGACCTTATGAATTGCTGGAAATAAAAAGATGTCCGTGAAATGTGAACTCTATTAATAGATTGAAGAAAAATGTGGGAGATAAAAAAGAAGAGTTACGAGTGGTGGAATGGCAACGAGTTTTCTAGAAAACTGGTACAGGAGGTGGTTGTGCTTTCGCTTGGCTTCAAGGAGCTCATGAAAATCCTAGCCAAAGGGAGAGCTACTTGGAGCAATTGCTGAAGGTTGCTTAGTACCACAAAATATCCCCATCAACCGCATGTGCACTTTCATTTGATTTCCGCTTCAATTTCCAAGATCAAACTTCATCAATCTGGTTGGCGTATCGAGTGCCGTAAAAGAAAAATGTTTCTACTCAATAGTTACCTCTCTCGTCTTGAACAAGTGATGTGAATGACACGCGTGCAGGGGGACATGTTCTCCCACTCGTTTATACTTTCACTTTTGCCTGCTTGGCTAATACGGCTGACGTATCAATTCCACAAATTCGCTATTACCATTTTATTGTTTCATCAAGAGAGACATTTGTTGCTTGTTCAATAAACCGGCTTAGATAATTAAGGGCAAAGTGGGAGAGGCACGGATCCACTGAGATTGCACAGTTTAATCCGCCGGTTAGATTGAAACCGCTCAAAGCTGCGCCGGTCTGGGGAAATCAACGAAACATGCATAAAATAGTGAGTACATGATTCCATTTGCATGAAAATCTTGCATCGATTTATTTCTTCAATTGTCCTAATTTTCATATTCAGATCGTGATGATGGTATGTATGGCACTCCAGGTGCTCTGTTATGATCCAATGGATCAATCACTCAAGGATATTCTATTACCCAAAGGCAAATTCGAGGCATTTTACCACAAAGCACCGCAATCCGAGGAAGAAAATGCCGCAAGGCCGGCACATCTTCATGGTTCTTTTCACGCTTATCGCAATCCAGCCCTCGTGGGAGCGCCCAATAGCCCTGCTTATGGCTTCCGTTTTGACGGCAAACGCCGCTTCAATTACGAATGAAAGTAATTCTCTGTAATTAACGTGATGTTGAATAAATTCATCGGATGATTCTCCGTATATGGAATTACACAGTCATTTTTCTTTCCTCTTTTTTTTTTCTTTTGGGCTTGGGGGGGAACTGTTGTTTTCACTAAGAAGAAACTCGGGAAGAGGACCATTAGGAGAGGTAAAAACTCAGTATTTGCGGTGGATATCGAGGAAAAATGAGAGCGTGCTGGATGAGCGCATGTGATAAAGAGAATTTGTCGTTGGAAACTTGAGAAGAAAATCAGGGGATTTCTTCAAGAGTCAGTTGAGCTATCACCGGTAAATCAGTGGGTACTGGTGTAATATTGTAATTTCATGGGCGTTCAATGCGAGATAGGGGCGTATCGTATCTCACTGTACACGCGTACACATACACATCAACTAGCCGTCATTAATCGGGCGTTGTAGATTGGAATGGAGTTATTTCCAGTTTTCAAATGTAATGCCATTGACTCCCGCCAATTGCACTGTATACCCTATAACCATCGTGATTGCCAATGCAGGATGTGGATGCATGTCGACATATCTGTCCATTAATTTTGTCTTTTTTTTCACAATGTAATTAATACAAACTGAGCAATTTTGATGCACGTTTGATTCTATAATGTATAAGTTGATCCAAGAGAAAAAGAAATTCTAGTAATTGGGAAAAATGGCTGGCGCGAGTTTTTACGTGTTTCGTGACAGGTTTCAGAGATAGACCGGGCAAAGACGAGGGATTTGTAATCACTCGGGAATCTTCCGAGAAAAGTCGTCCGTGTGCCCATTGACGACC
Organism: Asobara japonica; assembly: GCA_026005395.1. NCBI lineage: Eukaryota > Metazoa > Arthropoda > Insecta > Hymenoptera > Braconidae > Asobara > Asobara japonica. The sequence continues at coordinate 130,379 of BQMI01000394.1, forward strand.
CTCAACCATTTGCATTGAAAGTTCATGGGCATATACAGAGTTTATTGCCAATGAGATTTGGAAACTTGTTTTCATTACGAGTTCAGTGACTAGAAAAACTAAATTAAATTTATAACTGGGAAAGGTCAGGTTTTCACGAATTAGGAAGTGGGAGAAACATGTTGGCCTTCCAAATGGGAAGGGAATTCATTTTAATTGCAACTTTATCCAGTGGGAGATTTTTTACCGAAATTTTTATTATACCAGTCGCTACATTTTCTCTTTTCAATGTAAATCAAGGCGAAAACTTCCTGGTTACCGTATACTTTTACTGGCGTGATTATAGATCAAATAGATTACAGGGCTTCAGCTTTGGTTGATATAATGTCGTTACTGAACTTGAAGTTTACATATACATGAAGAAAAAGAATTATCTCATGTGATTTAATTACAATTTTGTTACATTTTCTTGCGCTTGCTTTTTTCACACTATGAAATCTAAGCTCACTCACAGTTCTAAAAAAAAAGAAGCCGTTTAATATGGATCTAAAAAACTTCATCTGACATTCTACAACTTCACAACTTTCGCCGCACTAGAAAAATGAAATGGACTGGCAATTTTTCCCATCAACGTCTCACCATATCATCTGTTCTTCTTTTCCGTTTGCCTTATTTTAGTTTAATAAATTATTTCCGAATTCCTGGAACCATACTTTTAGTTGTATTAGTTGAAAAAAAAAGAAAATAATAAAAATCGATTGTTCCCGTTTCAAGATATTCCCAACATTGCTCGATTACGTTTCACATCATTCGCCATATTTGAATAAATATATGTGTGTATATAATAAAATTCTATAGGCAACTCGTTCTAACAAAATAAATTCTATACCCGACATCAATCCTCCAAAATTCTATTAAAATGACAAAAAAAATGTGAGATTTTACATTGACCCCTAGAAAAAGGATCGTTTGGAAGGCAATAAATAAATAGAAAACTGTATGGATGGAATGAAATATTGCTCGAGAATATCACGTTTCGTTGCTGCGTGACATTTTTGGACTATTTATTGAAAATTTCTATTATTATGCTATATACATATTTGGGTGCAGAAAAGATATGGACAAATTATATTTGCTTTGATTACGATAGGCACGAAGAAAGAAAATTATCAGGAAAACGTTATTAATTTAATGAAACATATCTTCCACGTTTGTTTCCAATTTCATCAGCAATTGAGAAAAACACACAAATGCTATTGAAGAACTGGAACAATTCGACAAAAAGATGGTTCGATGAAACAAAAAAATAACCAAAATAACTATCCGATCGTTTAGTCTTTGATGCCTATAGGTTCCGATTGGTTTGTATACAACGTATATTCCGAATTAATTGAGAAATTACAGTTAGGCTGACAATGGACCACACTAATTCACCGATATTATTTTTAAGTTCCCAGTAGTGGAAGTTATTGATTTGTTCTCAAACCTTTCAAACCATTTTCAACAGTGCTATTTGCAATATTTTTGTTTGTTATGGAGAACATCTGTCTGGAGATGCCTTTAGAAGAAATTCAAAAAGCCACAAAGAAATACGTGGCATCCGGTGGGCCACCGCTGGGCAGTTGTTCCAATTTTTTTCCATGAATGTGATGACCTTAGGAAAAAGGGCTTGACACAGTATAATATATAAAGGCATCACATAGTGCATACGTATACTCCCGTATGGAGCGTTGAATATATGAGCGACTGTGGGCATTTAGAGGAACGAGGCAAGCCTTTAAAAGACGCGGAAACATGTCGTCGGAACGACAGTCCTTCTAGTGGTGCGACGCGGTCAAGTGATGCCAGTGTTGGGGGATATTTACGCATAGGCATGAGGATCGTGTGCCTGATAACGGTGAGTGGAGTTCGCTTCACTGATCAGACAAGATCAACGTCTTGACGGGCCTATTGCACATCTCTCTTGCTGGATTTCAATTAAATTTCTGGATTGCAATACTTTTAAAACATTATTGTCATCGTCTAGTGTTTCTCCAGTGAGTTTTATACAATCCATGTACTGTGAATCCAAGTGCAGCGCGACGACACAATCATGAATCATTGTGTATTTTTTAGTGTAATAAACCTATATATTTATTTTCAATATCAAAATTTATTAAAACACAAATTAAGTATACCTTTTTTTATTCAGGTGGGGCTCTTTTTGCTGGCTACCACCGCTGGCGATGAACAAATTGGGTAGGTGTGCTTAGAGAATTACAAATAAATTTTCCTAGTTATATAGAAAACGTATAGTCGATATATAAGCTGGTTTTCCAACATTTTCTGAAACAAGTATAATCTATCATGTACCAATTAACAATGGGCATAAATGCCCATTCGGATATCAGTCCCATATTTTGCTATCGAAGTGATGAAATCAGGTAAGTGCAGTATCTCAAAATGTAGGGGAATTGAGTTAGTTTTCACAAGAAATGAAATTATTCCGATCCCTCAGTACTTTTGAGATATGCATGAAAATGACCCTGTAGGTAAGTTAACTTAACTAATTTTGCATTCAATTCACAACAGATTTATAGAATATTAGTACAAACAATAGATTATAGATGTTGGAAAGTAATACTTGTTCGAAAATATCAATATATGCATGCACCGCAGTACTCTCAAAGAATTTTGTTGGACAAAATATCGGTGATATTTTTACACATAATCCAAAAACTAACACAAAAAAACGCAACGTCTTCTCTAATCCTCGTACATATATAACGTAATTTCAAAGAATGCCGTGCTCCAGTGGTTTAGTATTGTATGTACAACATATTTAAAGATAGGATTCACGGAAGTAATATTGTTGTTGTACGTATATAATTTTTAAAAATCATCTTAAAATTCTGTGATTCACAAATCAATGGGCCGCAACAAGGCCCTGTTGTTCTTGAGGTGAGTTTATGTGGGTTACTATTCGTAATTCAGGGGTTTACTGTAAATGCTGGTTATAGTGTCGCTTCTCCTTTCATATCCTTTTTTCAGCTCAAGTTTTTTCTCCTTATCATTACTTCTTTTTGGTAGATACGTTAATTTTCGTATATGATTGTTTCGGCAAAATTTATTTATCACATACGGTTATTTTTTCTCCGTAATGGTTTTTTCAATGGAAATATTTTTGGTAGAGAATAGTTATAGAAGAATGTTGGAAAAAATTGGATAAAAAAAAGCAACACAATTGTTTAAATTGTACGAATTAAGGATCGTATATAGAACATTCTATAGGCACCTTGTTGAATTAAATCATAGCCAAATCTTCATTCTTGCGAAATAAGTTATGCGATATTCATTCATAAGCGGATGGAAGTAGAATGACTTCCTATGAGTCGGCTTGCTCAACGGCGCCATTATAAGATTAGCCCATTGTATATTGTATAGCACTCTTTTTATATATATATCTGTATATATGATTTGAAAATACATACTAGCATTTCCCTCACTTTGACATATTTGTTGCACTGCTCTGATAAGAATAATTGCCTATAATACCAAATCGTTAGAAAACATACACGTTTGCGTCTGGCTAGGGGCGAGCATTTTTTGTAAGTAACACATTTTGACAGAAGCCCACAAGCAACTTTTCTACCAACTGTGAATTCAAAAACCAAGTCGAGATTTACAAAGTAAAACGTAAAAAAGCTACTTCTGCTCATGTGTTAAATACCATTCGTTGATTTGTTGTGCGTGGGTAGGCTTGCACGCACAATGTAGCAAAAAAAGATTTTCATACTATACCTCGAAGTGAACCATGAGCTGGATAGTGAGATCTGATCATTTCTGAAAGTTTTAATCAGCTGCATATCCTGATGGTGATGAAGCATTAGTAATAAAAAAAGCATTCGGCCTACAAATAGCTCTAAAAGTCGACCAGCAGCTAAATGGACGTATTTTAAGACATTGAGAAAAGATTATTAACTTACAGATGCTTACATTACATTCAGCGTTAATAGAATTCGATGAATTAATTAGTAAGTGTCTACCAAACATTGCTGGGGGACTTGCTGGAGGGTGGCTCCTTATGAATGATCAAATTATTGCGTACAAATTACATGTCCGTGAAATTGTCGGTACTTGGATCGTTTTCTACGGAGCTTTTATAGAAAAATAATTGTTTTCTATCAAGTATCTAAGATTTATACTGAATAGCATTGCGATGTTCCACAGGAGTTAGTGGGTTTTGTTAGGACCAACAATTATTAACTTCCCGATATAGGGAAAGTTATTTTAATCACCTCGAAAAACAAAAGTGAAATTTTCGCGAAATTTCCACTTTTCTCTATGTTTGATACCATGCTGACACATTTTCTAAAACATATTCGAATGGGTCGAATACATGTTGTTCCTTATGAAAAAATACCTATTTGTGTCGTTTGACTTTTTTCATAGCTTTAACCGTTTCGGCGTTAGAGCATTATAAACAATTGACATTATTTAGAATCCGGTGAGAAAAATTAGAGATTGGAAAGAAAGTACACACACGCAGATATCGGGAAGTTATAGTTTCGGCCCGCAGAGGGTCAAACCCACAGCCCATTTATTTTCATTGACACTCCCACGTTCGTATTTGGCCAGTTCTTCTTTTATATCAAGTAAGAACCACGCGCATTTTTGCTACAAATATACCCAGTTTTGGATAGAAAAGAAGTACATTAATGCCATTCATTTGGTTAGCGGTGGTTCTTTCTACCATTTAATAGTTAAATACGAAGGACACATGTTTGAAACGAGCAACGGAAGTAACGTTTCAAAATGTGTATTATGGCCAACAAACTGGATTTTAATGAAAATTTCAAATAATGAATGTGACTAACAATTAATGAAAATGTTTAGAGAAACTGGTGCCGCCCGAGTACCGCGAGCGCTCATTCTCCATCCAGTTTCGAAGATTCGAGAGGCAGAGGAGGATGGTCCATTCGAATGGTTGGCCAATATGATCAAGGGTATCATGTCTCCGCAAAAAACCGCCCAGCCGCAGTATCAGCAGCCGCCGCCCATGCTGGGACCGATAAGAATTCCGGGAGTAGATGACGAGGTCTACATAAAACAGCTGGGCTCCCTCTCTAACATGCAGAGTCGAGTGGTAGTTCGAGTAATGAATCCCCAACGGCCGCAAATGTCCGGCCCCATGGCCATCTCACCCGTTTCACCTACCTACTATACATATCAACCGCTTTACCAGGTTCCCCCGACCCATCAAATCCCCCCCCAGTCAGCGGGTTTCGTCCCTATGACATCACCACCAACCCCTACAACAGCTCCATGGCAGCCACCCCAGCGACTGCCTCATCCCATAAATAATTATAATAGACACATGTATGCAAACACTTACAACTATCCACCAACCAACGTGCATCATCATCATCAGTATCGACCAATGCATCAGACCTATTACGACCCATATAACCCGCGATACCAATCGCAAAATCCATACGGAACCTATGATTTCGATAATACCATACCGCACAACGGCCGAGGCTCTCGTTATCCTGACCCCCGACTGAGGCCAAATTATTCACCTGTATATCAACCTTTTTCTCAGGACCAGTCGCAGGCTTACGCACACAGACCACCAGTCCGTGCACACAAGCATGGAGTCGACAATGCGACAATCAACAGTGAAGAAGTGTACGACAATTCGCATCAGGAGAGTGATATACATTACGCCGATGCTGACGAGTCCAAAGAGACAACTGAATCTAAAGTAACGGATAAATATAATGAGATATATCGCTCTGACAGAATGGTGCCTACCAATCCAACGTGGCGGAATCGTTTCTGGACCAAGACATACCGAACGAGTACAACTACTCTTCCGACAACTGAAAGCTCTGAGAGCGATGAAAAAGAAAAAAGGCGGGACAGTCCGAAATTTAGTTCCACCGAGATCAAGGAGATTGTGGCACCGGATCTGAAGGACTGGAAAGAGAAGAATGACAAGCGCGATAAGCAAACACGAAGAGCGTCTGATTCGCGAATGGACGAAGAGGGGATGGACATGAAGGATGGGACGATCCTGGGTAAGGGCGAGAGTCAAGAATTCATAGAGAAGCGGCACATGAATATACGCCCAACCGAAAAGGTGAGAGTTTATGAAAGAATCAGCTCGAGAAAACGAAATAATTGGAAGCCGATTGAGGCAAAACCCACAGAGTTGCATCTGGTATATTCGACACCGAAAGATAAAGATGGATCTTTGGAGGTGTCATCTGAATCGACAACCGAGTTGCCGGAAAAGCAGCGGAAAAAAACCACAAAAGGCTATCGGAAACCTGGCAAGAGTAATAAGAGGGTAAGAATTGTTGAGAGTGTTAGTAGCTCTGTATCGATCACGAGCTCGAGGGGTAAGGGTGAAATGAGTTGATGTAAAATTATTCGATGTACAAACAATGCAGTTATTTGTTTTTATTCACATCCATAGATTTATTTATGTTTTACGTGATATTTTGTTGTTCTTGTTGATGTACTACCGCAACCCTATCAAGTGTTCACTATCATTATTCGTTTGTATTATTTGTTTATATATCGTAATAAAAGCTATTACAACGACATTATTAACGCGCTACACTTTATTCATACCTTCTGCTATGATTTTGCTGAATGCATATAGCCACACATGCCGTGGCATATAAATCCATGATAGAAGCCGGGTAACAGCTCAATGAATAGGATGCCGTTATAGACACTTCAATAAGCAGTTTATCAAATTCTTTAATCCAGTTAATTGGCATAGCTCTAGCGTTGGCATTTGAATGAACCAATTAGCATTATTATTATTATTATTATTTATATTATAAAATTCTAAACCAGAATTGTAAAAATCATCATGAGATTATCGAGATTCTGCCACTTTCTCTCACCGTCGTCAATACATTGAAAACCTATAATCAGTTCCATAAAATATGAAAAAAAAAACTAGTGAAATGGATACAATTCATGCTAAGCATGTTTTCATACCAAAAGCGGTAAAAAATTACTTTGATTTTCTAAAAGTTTCTTTGGTATGAAGTGGAGAAAATTTTCTACAGCGTGTATCTTGATCATGGTATTGGTAATACTGGTATTGCATTTTTTCTCCCTATATATTGGAATGGTGTAGAGTGCACAGCACGCGATCAGGAGGATGAACATCACGGGCATATGATGAAAAAATCGAATTCATTTAATTTCATTTGAAGCAGAGAAACTTTGTTTTTTAACGAGGAATTGTTTAATTGGTAGGATTGCGTGTAAATTAACAAATCAGTTTACTCTCAAAATCATAGGCTTGAAGGTTCACACTGGGCCGATATTAAATTGCACTCATAGTGTCGTGATAAATGCGGAGAAAATTAACCATTGTCCAATGGCAGTAATGATTTTGTGATATGTTCACATTGAATAAATTCTTGTGTGTCTCATAGATTTGTTCCGGTCGTTGATACGTGGATGAGTTTGCAATTTCTCTGAATTCTATGGGGATATCTCGATGCGCCTCGCTAGCCTTCAACATACATATAAAGCCGCAGAGCAAGCACCGAGCGCTTAGTATACCTTTATTGCTACTGTTCAGCACCAATCGCACCTTCGGCATCATTTTTTTTCCTTTGTAACTGGCTTCACGCGTAATTCAAATTCCAGGAATGAAGAACGTTAGATTGGTAAGAATTAGTGCGCCTATAGGTTCAAAGAGAAGGATTATTTGCATCAGTAATAGTTATGATTCGTGTTGCAGTGTATTTTAGCATTTATTATGGTAGTGTTGATGCTCCAGGAGCCGAGCGATGGGTAATTTCCCCTCTATCAAATTCTATCAGCTGTTCGCTATTTTTTTTTCGTTTGAGTTGGAGAATAATGGAAATTGGTATTTTGCAGAAAAAAAGTTGTAATACATGTACCGTACAAAGTTAAAAACATCAAACATACACATACTATCTACAAAGTTATTCCACATGTGCATGCGGAGAAGAAGAATGAACACATAGTTGAGGAGGAATTTGATCACTACAAAAAATGACGATGATAGTTTAATTATTGGTAACTTCAGTCTAATGCTATTCATATGTGTCTCGATGAAAACCCAAGAAAAATAAAAATTGCGTCAATGTTTATCATGTCTTTGTCTTTCGCTCTCTCTCTCTCTCTCTCTCTCCTCAATTGACAATTACCATCTCACCTCCTAAACCAATCTGTGTATAAAAAGGGGCGAAAGTGAAGATGTTTTTATCAGGGGAAACTTGTCAATCTGCTTCAGCAGATTAAAAAATAATTATTCGCAAAAGAGGTTAGTTATTGAACTTGATATTTAGCTCTAGTCGCAGATCTCATGATATTTTCTCGCTCACCCAGTCACTTACCATGACCATTTTTTTTCTAGCTTTGCCATCCTCAGCTCTCAAATAAAGCAACTGAAGTTTGTCGAGACATTTCACTGGTGGAAAAAACCAGCATTACTAAGGCAGATAGATAAATAGGAGCAATGAAGGATATTCGCACTGGTTTTACTCCGCTATCCGTGATTTCTTCGGTGACATTGGCACTGTTGCCCCTTCTCGGGGGGAAATCGTGCAAATCACTGCATTTGCAGTGGTCAATCGCGAAAGTGAGAGAATCATTGTTATGGAACCTCGTTAAAAGAGGTATCCAAGAGACTTGAGTGACAATGGAGTGAGAAATATTGAGCCAAAACGACGGTGGGGTATATAAAGATGCTTGTCACCGATCAATAGACGTCAAAAACATTTCGAGAGGTCGCGGAAACATTTGTGTCATTAAACGAAATGGTAAACATCCAATTAAAGTACATACCTTATAATGGTCTATTTTAATTGACACGTTTGACGTACAGTTGTGGAATTTTCGTCGATCATCCGCCACTTTCCATTTTGCTTTGCCCATTTGTTCCTTACGAACTTCAAATAATTGGCACAATCATTATCAGGAGTCACGCAGTGAAAGTATAGTGTGGAATTGAGACGACCATTGATATATACGTATTTATTATACCTTTTTACATGTATTTCGCAGTGACTAGTTTGATATAGTCGTTTGATTGGCCTTGTAAATAGTTAGATCCATACCTTCGGTCATCGGGCATTTGCCATCATATTCAAACAAGTGGTTGGAACTCTTTTTTCTTTTCCTGTTCTCAGGGGCTGCAACTTATTTTTTTCATTGTTCTTGCCGGGGCTATGGAGGCAGTTGCAGAGAAAGACCAGTAAGTTTTGGCACGAGACTTTTGCTAATTCATGTTTCAAGTAATTCAAAAATAGTGAGATGAAATCATTTCCCATTTATTATTGAAATAAATTCCGAATTGAAATAACCTTGGAAACTAAGTTCACAGGCCCAAAGTTATGGAACTGTTTTTGCGAAGTGATTTTCAGTGATGAGAGTTTATTTCAAGAAGTAAAAAATGGTAATATATCAGACAGTGAGATGCATAATTAGTAATATGTAGGCGGCGAGAAAATTCGAATGTGAATTCAGTAAAGAAGTTTATAAACTAGGATAAGTATATTTGTACTGTACTACTTTGAGGAATGAACGACCGAAAATGGAGAATATTTTATGAAACCATTTTTTACATCACACATTATCCTGTAAAAAAGACACTTTTACGAAATATCTGCTCTTTAATGGGTAAAAGGCCCTTTCCCTAGTTTAACACTTCGCTATTGAATTTATGATTCGATATTAAAAAGGCGCAGTTAAAATCTACTGAATCTTGGACTCGAAGTAGATGATGGAATTAAATCAATTGGTGTAGTAACTTACGGTTTTAGCAAAGACCCATATTTTTTGTGGAAAAAAGTGTGGAATAAGTACCAGCGCCTTGCATTGCGTTTCAGCGTCCATTTTAAAATCCACGTGCCGGAAATAATAAAACATCACATGCATACACACACGATATTTATTCACGTGCATCATCCGTCGAAGAAGAAGAAACTGTCGGCTGTGCGTGATGAACACGAGGACGTGAATATTTACAACACCTACAGTCAGCAAACGGGCTATGGTGGAGAATACGAAACGGCCGAGGAGGAAGAGAATCTCGACAGACATCGTATGACAACTCAGTATCCAAATCATGGAAAGTCACCAATTCCATTTTATGACGATTATATGAATGACATCCAGAGTTCAAATTTCAATGAAAATGATGGGAAAAGTGAGATCGATGGGGATACCAAAGCCTATGGATATCCCTACCGACACGTTAGCAGCAATTATCAGGTGACCGAGAACATGGACGAAACCATTGGCTCCCACGAGAAACAAAACCAGGAAAAAAGGCACAAGTTCACTGGGGAAACCCTCCACGATCATGTTTACAAAGATAAAATCAAGAGTTATTACAAGAATAAAATCGAGAAGAAGTCATTGCACGAGAATTTGAAGAACCGTAAATTTCCTGGTGCTATTTACATCAAGGAATTTAGTTAAAGACCACACAAATTTGTATTTTTTATCATCTGTATTTTTATAATAAATTTTCTATTAACGTAGATTTTCTTGCAAGATACTTCTAATATCCCATGTGGTCTTGATCCACATCGTACTCTTCACTGAAATGATTTCCTCCGATAAGTTCGTTTCCACCTGACCAGTCTTCCTGTCCTCCCGAAAAGTAAGCCTCATGCCCCTCAGTTCTTCCGTCGTTCGCAATTGGCTGACCCACTGTGTAGCCGAGCACTTGGTAATCATCACCTCCCGATTTATGATGATGAATGTGTTTTGTTATAGTGTGAGTATGTTTTATAGTTTTTATGTGATAGGGAACGTGAATGATTACGTGATCACTGCAATCAAAATCAAACCAATTACAAAATCTTATATCATATTTTTTCACCTACATTTTGCGTGAATATACTTTCAACTGCCATCTCGCAATTTTTACTGTTCTATATGCTACGGATAATACAGTTAAAAAAAAAACATTACTGAAATTAAAAATCTGTTTTTTTCTCAAGAATTATCTGAATTTAAAGAAACATGAATAGACGAATGGTTTTCACTTGAAAGTACAATGCTAATTTCATTTCTCTAATCGAACAATTAGAATTGGCTATTAAAAAACAATGTTATTAACGGTTTGCTAGCGCAGGGCTTTATAATAGAATAAAAATTGGCTTTCTGCGTGAATCTATATATATATATCTATATATGGTTTAAGGTTTCAAAAATGTGTATAAAAACAGGAAGTAAGAAACATATAACTCTTCCCATTTGAAGGCCGGTTAGTGCAAACATGACCATCGAGAACTAGTACTTTTTGATGAACCCAAAGTATATTTTCTCCATTTCAACAATACTCGCTCATTCAAAGTTTATCTCAAGTTTTTTCTTTGAATAATATCTGCTTTGTAAGGGAGAAGGATAACAATGGAGAACCTGTAATTTTATATTGTACTATAAACACATGTAGCAAATATGAACAAATTAGTGAGATATATCTCAGATAGAATATGCACTTACTGTCCACCACCATCAGCCTCACACAATCCTATTAAAGTGGCAGCAAAAATCCCAAAAATCTAAAAATAAATGACAATTATATAAATTCTTAATTTATGGGGAAGCAAATGATTTGACTTTAAACACATATTGAGGATGATGTTTTGTTTGGTCCATCAGTGTACAAACTCACAGCGAGTCTCAACATTATTAACCAGCAAGTATTGTCGTTGCAGTGCCCTGCGATTGATCTGTGAAAATATCAACGAAATGCTGCTCCACTTATATAGATGTTTGCCGCCTACTGAAAAGTAAGTGTTTGACCAATTTAAAAATTGTGAAAGGGGTGGAACAAAAAATGCCATCACTGCTGCTATTGTCGCCCTCTCCTCGGGGCCTAGCCCATTCACTGGCCATTTAACAAGATAAACAGGACTTGTGTGTATTCATTTTTTCGAGTTGTTCTATTCTATTCATTTACCTTGCACTTGTGAATAGTGAATGTTTCGAGAGAGCCAATGAAGGCAATTATATTTACGCCTTTCACTCACGTGCATCCGAGAGGGTTGTAGCAGCACACAGTGCATATGTACGTTGGCCTTAAATAACACGAATTAGTGTTCAGGTTCAAGGTCAACATAATGAGAGCAAGGCAACGCTAGCTACCACAGTAGGATTAATTCGATTTTAATTTCCAGTGTAAATTGCCGAAAGACATGAGATCCAAGTGTTGTTTATGGAGGAGGCAAAGTGGCGGGTGGAAGAAGGCAAATCCCTTTCCATTTCAAACTATTGCCAACCGGGAATGGGAAAAAATCGTCGTGAAAGCAAGAAAGAAAAAATTACAATAAACGACTGGACTGGGGATTTATGGCAGGACTGAGGAAATAGCCAGAATGGTTCTAAAAATGCTGCACTACAGTTTAGTACTGTTTATCCTTCCTTTTATTTTTTAGTATTAGACATCAGAATCAATGTTGCGTGCATTAGATTTTGTGATTCCTATGGAGAAAGGCGATTGATCCACCGTAAACAAAAAAAATGCTGCATGGAATATATTCTGGAATGTTGCATGGCAAGAGGAGTCATGAGCCGAGATGTAAAAAAAACGTTAGATGTGTGTTCGATATGAAACTGATGGGAAAAGTTGGGGAAAATAAAATGAGGAAAAAAGATAATGCCAGGGTAAAGGCTGATTCATGAAGATTAGAGAAATATGGTTTTATTCAATGTTTATGAGGAAACTGCTCATGGACAGTGATCGATCGTCATAAATTGTTAAACACGAACTCTGGAATTATCCGAATCCGTGAAGCGTTCACTCCTCGTTAACGCCGTGAGGCATTTCATAAATGATCTCTTAGGTAAAGGATATGTCATCGATTAGTGAGTCAATTTGTGGGTGGACCCTGTTGTTGGTCCTGTGCTGGTAAACTTCCAGTGAATTTTCAAGGCACAGTGTTGATAGATACTTAGAAAGTTGGCGAGTAAGCATCGACTAAACGAAATTCTCGTTTCTCCACATCTTGTGCTGATAACACAAGTTGATCACGCCCATGTGCCGTAAAAAAAAAAGAAAGAAAAAAGTGCTCAACGAGCTGGAGTTGTTGATGAGCCGTAAGTTAATGATACAGTGCTTTTCACGTAGCATAAGTGGAGGCCGCAACATTTTTTTCTCCACTCTTGTTCATATTTACGACTTGACGACTAACATGACAACCTTATGTCTTCATTTTCCTACTCCAGATTTCCCTCTGTATGATAAAATAATTTTAATAAACATCTGTCGATGTGCAAAAAAAAAAAAAAAAAAAAAATTGTCGATTACAAAAAAAGGCAGAAAAACTTTCTTTTCACTCTCGTCCTTCTGGCTAAATATTTCAGCCATTTCAATGCCGTCAATTGAGTACGAAGAAAAGTAACATTTCTAGATCAATAACTTTTCCTTTTTCCCTCCGCAGGCAGAACGTTACACACACTCATTGAGGATCGCCTATGCGATGGCTAGCTATTATGATTTTATCTGGAGTAAAGTTGATACCTATGGTGGTGTGGTGGTATTAGTCCAAGTTAGACAGCATGTTAAATGGGACGCTGGGTGGGAGGATTGCTTCTTTTTATTCATCTATAAAAGCAATGTGTCCAATCGCCAGCACTGGCAATGCCTGCTCGACTGTCGACATTGATACTCCATTCACTCAGTATTTAGACTTTTAATCCGAGCCGACTTGAACGTTAATCTCATTTAGAGCGAAATGCTCACTGAGCACTCTTCAATATTCCCACAATTTGCCTGATCATCTGAGCCCATACCATCTATATTTTTCAACAGTCAGACCAGTTCATGGATATAATAGTTAAAATGAAACTTGCGGTGAGTTAATTTACTATATTTTTCTCATTCTTCATATTGTGCTGCGAGCACAAAACAGGAGAGGAAACCTGAATCAATAACCTCACTTTGTATGAATCAATATTTTAGATGATAATGCTGTGCGTCGTGATGACATGTGGACCGCTCATGGTGTCCGGACAGTGAGTATCTATTCAAAAAAAAACATGAAAAGGTAAATGAACGCGGTATCAGCCTCATCTCAGTTCATGAACACTGGTTGGGGAGTAATCATTAAGTAACATACCAACAGGTTGGGAAATGAAAAAAAAATGGAATTTCGTCACTATAGTGATATCTGGAGGCTCCCGTGAACATTTCTCACTTAAAAATTCTAACTATTGTACTATTTATGGCGTAACATTGTTACAGTGGGCCTCCCGGGTGATTGTCCTTTCTTTTATACGAAATTGTCAAACCGGCATCATTCAATTCTCTTCCCATAAATTGTTTGAGAATAATGTCGTGCAGGTCTTATCGAGACAAATAATCTTATTCATATTCATTTTTAACTCTATCATGAGGAAAAAAGGGTATTCTGTTTTTTCAGAAACAAAGATAAGTCAATGGATGGAGCTAGGAATAGAAAAGTAATTCAATCTACCTTAGCCGCGATAATTAGAGGAGAATAGGGTATGGGGGACAGGGAGCATAGTGAGACGCCTCCCTCATTGATTTATTTGAAACTTGCTTGTCTTACGGTATTCAATATTCATTATCATTGAATGAAATCTGTCAAGGACTTTGGAAAAACTATTGTAAATGTTCAGAAAGGATTAAGAACATGAAAAAACAAGTTTGGAAGATTGACCAAAAACTTGCGAGATTTAAAACCATGATAGTTAAGGGAAAAAACATTAAGAAATACAGAGAGAAAATGTAATAAAATTTTGGGAAACTCTTAATTTAGTAGTGAGTCGACTCTATTTTTTCTCGAGATTAGTTTTTGACTGAGAGAGATATCGAAATCCGCTTTAATATAAAATTTATAAGTCTTATTTTACTCCCTGGAGAGTGTTCACTAAAAAATCCCCCTATTTCGTTCAATTTTGAGATACTTGCTGTGTAGTAACGCGAGATAAATACTGATGTGGCTTATCGATCAAACGTTTCGCGGATGCATCGTAGCCGAAGTTGTGCAAATAGGATGAATTGATTGGATATCCTGGAAATAACTTTTGAAAAATTTTCCAGGAACATTAAACACTATACGATAAGCATATCATAGTTGGAAATAGTGAATAAAGTTGAGCACAAGTTTCAGAGAAGATGAAAAAATTATCCGAAAAATCAACAGCAATATATATCGGAAATGTTGGAAAAATTTAGAATAATATACAAACTTTCTTCGGAATTGAAAATAAAAAGGGTATGATTGTGAAGAATTGTGAAGAATAAGGCGAAAGAATTTCTCGCCTTTCTCGACTAAAAATTTTCAAATATTCATTATTCAAATACAAATTTCCACTAATTCCCTTTCTCACCAAATGTGGCGGATAAAATATAAGATAAGAAAATAAAGAGAAGACTTTATAATTATTGGCATACTAGCTTGTCTTGGGCATTTGTGTTATACCCATCCCAGGATTGGGGCATCCGTACAGTGGTTAGTCGGAGATTGATTATGGTACTGACAATATTAATACATTTTCTTTTCCAGAAAAAAGATGATATTTGTGATCCCCCGAGCAGTGCGGCGGGTTCAAAGTACGCCGTGGCATCATCACTTGGTGCGACCCACAATTACAAAAAGTTCAAAGCCATTGCTGGACAAGGAATTTCCGTCACGTAATCTTGCCTATCCCTATCACAAATTCACCAAAGTCAAGCCCACCAGCCTGTACAGCCAACATCTCCAGGATTTTGATCAGACAACAAAGAAGGTAAATCACGTAGTGATACCCCAGGGCAAGGGCATCACTCAAGCATTTGGCAGTGCTAATGGCTACATACCCCATGAGCCAATAAAATCCAGCTTGACGGATCACCTCAGTGGAGTTGTACAACACAGTGACGAGGTCAATTATTATTCCCATCATCCACCAGTGACTCAACAGACAGATAACTATATTCACGGTGACGAGGAGGTTCAAGAACGAAGGACCGATCATCAGAGAGCCAAGTATCTTATGTACAAAAATTTGGGAAAGCCGTCGGTCAATAAGATGGTGTATGACTTTCCGAAAAAGCCATATTTTTCTCCTCTTAATTTTTACAATAAAGACGAGTTGACTTTGCCGGCGGGGAGAGCACCAGAGGAAGTGGCAGGGGCTAGTAAAGGAAGCATAGTATTACGTGGTGGACTTGATTTGAGTAATTATGAGAAGAAACTCATGGAGTTGGCAAATACATGGCCCGGAGGGCTCCACTCGTCAGCGGCGGCCGCGTTATCAGTTGATCACAGTGGTGCAGTTGGTGGACCACAGCTTTCGGCCAGTAATTTTCAATCCAACAATTTTGGAGGATTAAACTTGGTGTCCAATCTGGGGCCTCAGGGATACGCTGTCCAAGAGGAGGTCCAGGAGGAAATGTCACATGATTTCAGGGCTCAGCCCATTCAGGCAGGTCCACAGGCACATACACAGCAAGTTCTGCGGGCTGCCGTACCACCGAGCCAGTACGCTATCTCACCAGCGCCTTTCATGCCGTCCTTGCAATTCCCAGTGCCTCAGGGTGCTCAAAGATTACCATCACATCTGAGGGTAGAATAACATTGTAATGATATTTTATTTTTTATCAAAGCAGAAAAAAAAGCAAAGCGAAGAAAATTCAATCAAGTTACAGGAAAAACTAAATGAACGTGCCACATTTCCGATGGCTTAAATTTGTACAGTTACATTGATGAAGTTTTTCAACTACGCTAGAATCAATTAAGGATAATGAATTTCTGGCGCGATGCCATTGTTTCCTTTTTCTACTATGAAATGCTGGTAAATGCTTAATTTATTTACGAAAAACCCTCGGAGTGTCTTATATGCTCACCGTAAGGATCTTAAAAATTTCTTCCTCTATTGTATTGAGACAAAAATCCTAACAAGGATATTCATCGTGTTACCAAAGCTTTTTCCATAGTGCTGGATGTTTGTATCCTCTCGCCATTCATTTCATATCCTGTTAATACTTGTTATCAATTATTCCATTTTGTTACAGAGTTTGTAGAACTTGCTCACGATTTACATTAGAACTCATGTGATAGCTCTACTATTGACATAGATGTAGAATCATTCATGCTGTTTTTCGTTATATTTAAATAAGTGATCTGGTTTGTAGATGAAAATCTATTGATTATTTATTTTGTTTCTGACATTCCCATTCCATTGAATTTTTCTCATAGTCCATCATGGCCATGGTCTCAGTGCCTGAGGTATTGGTTATTAGCGCATAATTATACATGTGTGAGCGAAATATATTCTCATGAGTGTGCATTCATCGCCTGGGAATACTTTCACTGGAGCCGATGACCAGTTGAGCGTTTGAAAGTGTAGAAAGTTTGTTGCAAGATGATCCTGCCTTTGCGAGATCTCCAAATTAATGCACCATTTAGTATGTTTAATTCAGGTGTTAATCGAGAAAAATTTCTCAATCATTAGCCTCAACCAGCTCATAATTTAAGAGGCTCATTAATATTTCAAAAATGAACAATCTTGATGAGACAACTACTGATGATTATATTGATTATCTCACATTGGAAATAATTGTGATACAGATGTCAATATAGAGACTTCTAGATGTGAAAGTATTCCCGAAATGAGCCGTGTGGGTTGAATTCCAAATTTAGGAATGGAATGATAAACTAGGATATAATTGATATCCTCATATCCTCACACAATTGATTGCTGTCTGATTGTGTATCCATTGGAAAAAATGTTTTGTAAAAAAACTATTTCCGAAATATTAGTTATCTCCGGATGTTTCCGTATTAATACGCAAAGATTGCAGTAAAGTACAAGTACTTTTGTGTTAGTTTATCACTTCGTTATCGACTTGATAGGGGTGGGTGGCGTCTAATCGAACCTTCCGCAATTTTCTCTAACTTCTATTGATTGATCCTCTGCAATATAGGGCTTGGTAATTATAGGAGATGCCAAAATATTTTGTTATGCTCCAGCCTTCTTGATGTGCAGTGAAATTACTCTTTTGACTGTTCAATGAACAATTATCAAGAAATGTAGTTGGACCATTCCGAGGACAGGTTAACGCAGCTGCACCTTCCGATTCCATACTTCTCAACAGTTAATAGTCCTCATGCAAGTTAGATCAGATTAGATTTTGATTAAGAGACGCTCAATAATTTTTCATTGGAAAAAAATCTACAAATGAAAATTTTGGATTTATCTCGAAAATGCGACGCCGGTTGAGAGAAATGTCAGGAAAGTTTGTTTATATCGAATCGGATCTTCTTCAAAATAATTTTGGATAATATTTTTCTTAACATCATTTGTTAAAGAAGAACTTGACTTTTCTAGAAAATGCTAGGTGGAAATTACAAATTGGGAAGTTTTTTGTGATGCTCCGATTGGTTACATGCGATTAATTTGATGCAGAATTTAGACCCCTGCAATCCATTACATGGATTACTTTCACTTCCGACGGCCTCTGTAGACATTGAAGAATCTACATTTAATATATATTGTTTAATACCTGTTATTGTTGAATGCAAGCTGAAGAAAGTTGGATACAACTCCAAACTGAGAGCGTGCGCTCCCGGTGCAGACCTATGTCGCGTATGTTGTATCAAGAAGACTCTGTGCTTTCGTGAAAGGAAAGAGAGGGAGTGCGAAAAGTGGGAGGTGAAGAAATCCACAAGAAAGGCCAAGGGGTAATAAACTCTCCTCGTATATCAATAAGAACGTTAATAAGAAGGCAAGGTGGAAGTTGAACGAACGCACCGAATCTCATTGAATAATAATATCGAAAAAAATTGAGAATCCAGGAAGAAAATGCTTCAACCCCAAATTTTTGTTACCGTAGAAAAGTATTCCGAGTGGCACATTATGGGGCATGAATGCAGAACTGTTGGGAATGCAATACTATGTCCCTCGGCTGAATTGGTCTACATAATCCATCATGCCTCACTTTCCCCAAAAACCACATCATTTTAAACTTCCTGCCCTGGCAGACCGGTCGATTGCTATTCGAGCCTCGGCCGATTGTGGAATCGACTTGTGCAGCATGTCGATTACGTTTCGAGTACAGATCGATCCAGATTTCTGGAATGATCGACCCACGATCAACTAAATACCGAGTCGGTTGCCGGTCAACTGGTCTTATTTTTTTCTTTGTGGATCGTGAGTTGGTTTGGGGGAAAAAATAAATTCTAGTCGACCGGCGATCGACCCGGTACTTAGTCGATCCTGGGTCGATTATGTCAAATCAGAATTGACTTGTGCAGTATGTCGATTATTTTTCGAGTACAAGTTCTGCAATGGATCCGTCTGCCAGGGCGGATTAAAGGGAGAATTCATAGATATTAATTCATGGATTGATTGATTGATTATTCATTTCTGGGTGATGCTATCGACGTATCAACTATAACGATTCTTAGCGCCAGCTGTGGACTTATAATCGTTGGACGCTCAAGGCTATTGCCTCTGTAATCGAAAGTTCCGGGTGTTATGCATTCACAATGAAGGGACGACTGTGGAGTTGTAAGGTGCTTGGTATGCATTTTTAGAAAAAAAGTGATAAACTCTTCCCTTGGTGGTGTACATTATTCAACGACATGAAATAGTTAAATCAATTTTACCAGTTTACCGGCATCGAGTCCAGGTCCTTTGACTTTGTAGGCCGAATCGGACAAACACCTGCATGCATATATCATTCCCTTTCGACTTTTACTACAAAATGTTTAGATTTTGCCCGTCATTTTAACATCGTTACCATGTTCAAAACATTACAACATTTTATTACCTAGATTATAGTCTTTGTGTCATTGTAACGTCATTTCTCAGTTTCAGATTAGCAATCAAGAAATAGTTATAAATGTGTATGTAATATGAATCAATATTTGACCATGATTTTTATATCTCTTTCAATTGCAATCCTCATTTCCTCATTTTAAAAGGAAAGTGGGCTCCAAAGACCAATGGTCAGACGAATATTTACTTAATTTTTTTTGGCTTCAAATCAATAATATAAAGTATTGGCATGGAACGGGACAGTTCCAATGCAAATGGGTTGTTCATAACACCGACAGTGTGTTAGGTTCATAATACCGAAAATTAGAATTGTTTCGGTACGCGCTACAAAAAATAGATTAATATTATGCAGGAAATTAAATTAATAAAATATAGTAGCGCAAATAAGAAGTGGCAGTTATCACATTTCATGCACTCTCTAACTGGCTCGTGCGATATGCAGAAAAATAGTAAATTCACTGTGGTTAATGATACGACGAAGGATCTTGTGAAATGCCACCTGCTTTCTTCACAAGTATTTCAGTGCTTTCCTTAGTGCCATAAAGCCATATTGAAACGCTGAGGAAGGACCTCACGTACATTGTACAATCACGTAATGATGGGGTCACCAAGACCACCGCCCCATCAAATTGCTCATATTGATCTCTTCTTGATTAGATCAATTCAATTATTATATTTTCTTCCGCCCATGATTCACCAGGAAAAGTAAAAGCATAATAAAATCTTCGCACACGGGAAATTTCGGCCTTCATTTTTTACGGGCAAAATGACAAAAACTTGTATTCGAGGTGAGCGACAAATGGAAAACAAGGGGAGAGCAGAGAGTGCTTTGATAATGAGGCTTGGATCATCTCACGACAACCATACACTTTCTATTTCTTGAGGGTTTTTTTTTTATTCTAAATAAAACATTAGTGATTTTTAGCAAAATATAATGAGAATATTGGAAGAAATTAAGATTCCATTAAGCATTGTGCAATTGGACATGATGGAGCGTCTGGAAAATGGGACTTCTGGACAATAAATCCCTTTGTATAATTTCGGTCTATTGATTTGTCCTCGAAATCCATAATACATACAACACTGCACAAGAGTTCGGTTCATTATCTTTCTAGTTCAGAATTTCAGAAATCTCGTGAATGCTGGAATCCCCCTTGGATTCAATCTGCGGAGGGATGTATCAATCAGCCTCTACTATGTTAAACTGGGGTGGGTGACACCGAGGTATCAAGAGTTGTTGTTTCCTGGAAAAATTGGGTTTTGCTATCCGACACTGTACATCGCTTAATCACGTAGCTGATAAATTTTAATTGAAAGTTGGGGTGAGATAACTTGAGGAGGTTCTACGTCTCATTATTTCTTTATCCGATATATTACTTGTCGATAGCTCGACATATATACATACCCACATACGCATAGCAGGGCTCGCAGGATACGAGCATTAAGAGATTGGATTATAAGAATTACAAAATACTCTGATCGAAAAGGTGTACTTTCAGGTGAGAAACAAAATTTATGTACCACTTTTCTTCGTTGTGTGGATTTCCGTGGTAAAATTGCACAACTTTTGACATGATATTTTGAATCAGCAAATTAAAGAGTTTTGGAAATCAACAAGCATTTGGCACATAATATTCGATGAGAAAATGATAATGTTCGTGTTGATTTATTTTTACCTGTCGTCAGTTGGGCGCTTTTGACCGTCGCCGGGACACGCGTCTCGCCAAGTGTAGAGAATCAGTTGATGAAGGGCGGGCAGAGCGATGTCAATGCATTGAAGCAGTGCAGCGACGGTATGTAACCGCTTTGATATGTGTTTCTAGAGGCTTCGATGGAAGCATCTTAATTTTTTACAAAGTTTTAATAACTCCTTTTGTAGTTAACAACCACAAAACTGACTGTATATAGCGATGCCATACTGCATACGTGAGTAACGAAGGGTTCAATATAACTTCAATTATTCATGAGAAAACGGGTAATTTAATTTTCAGGATTTTGTTGTAATGATTAAGAAGTCTGATTTTTGGTTAAATAATTAATTGATACGACGTGTTATCAAAAGAACGGCCCCACTCAATGCTACTGGAGTGAGTCGAGACGCTAGAAACGTAGACACGCACGTGCATAATGTAAAAGCCTTTAATCTGTATTATTATGTGGGGACAAGTCCACAATTTCCATGGACTACAGATTTTTAATTGAATCACAGTTTTGCTCCATTCATCATTGATGTTTCGCTTGCAGCCACCCACAAAATGTATCAATAATGACGTAATGCCAATTTTGCTGAATTTTCTCAAGACGATATTGAGAATTTCATGTGGGCAAGTATGTGTGTTTATGGGCGAGATTGATTGCATGTGGATAGTATAGAAGCGTAAAGCTCTCTAGGCCATTTTAATCTCTATTATTGTATGGGGATGCGTCTAGACTCAACGACATTAAATCATTTCCACAATTTCTAAGAATTAGGAATTTTTGTTGAAATTACAGCTTTGCCGGATCCAACTTCCATCCGAAAGTTGAATTAAGAATTACTTAATGCAAATTTCTATGCATTTCCTCAAAGTATAAAATTGAAGCCTGGACATGTGTGAGTATGTGTGTAAGATTGATTGAATGTGGATGGTATAAAAGTTAAGACAAGGCGATGATCAAGTCGAGTAGAGAATGCCCCAAGCGCGAATTTCACTGGCTGTGGGTCATGGCCGGTAGTGTGAGACTGCGCACAACGCAAACGACACTCACATTTCCTCTTTGCCTTCCTCCGGCGAAATTCTGTGCAAGGAACAACCATCACTCGGATGTGATCATGACTCCCCACTCGCTCGAAAACAGTTTATAAGCCATTCCTTCCCTCCGACTCATGTTCTCAGCGTTGGGATATAAAAGCCCCACGTTGAGATAAATATATATGACAGTGAGGATTCATCAGGTGTCGAGTGCTGATCAAAAAAGAGCATTCAGCCCTGGTAGGAGATATCATGGCGCCGAGGTTCACTGTAAGCTAGCGTTTCAAGTGCGAAACTCCATGACTCGGTGATTTCGTTAATTCAATTGCGTTTTGTCGTTTCAGGTTATATGGGTGCTGGCAGCAACAATCGCAGTGACAGTAGCTACTTTTGGCAATGAACAGTGAGTTTAGGTTTTGTTTCAATGGTGCATCGTCATTCCAAATGGGTAAAGCTAATGGTCATACTTGTTTTTTCTCAGTGTTCACATAAGAATTCACCTTCCAACAGAGGAGAAGCATCACGATGATCATCATGGTGGTGATCAGGTGGTGATAACGAGTCCAGGGGGTTATGGAGGTGGCGGACACGGGGGTGGGTTTGGAGGTGGACAGGGGGGTGGATTTGGAGGTGGACACGGAGGTGGTGGTCATAGTGATTTTGGCGGCGGTTTCGGAGGAAGTGGTAGTGGAGGATTTGGTGGGTTCGGAGATAATCATGGACATGAACATGGAGGTGGTGGATTTGGAGGCTCTGGTGGATACAGCAGCAATGCACATGGTCACGGTTCTTCAGGTGGATTCAGTCCAAGTAGCTTTGGGAGCTCGGGATCAGGCGGTGATATATCTTCTAGCTATGGACCACCCTCTTCCAGTTATGGAGCACCATCCGGCCATGGAGGATCGGGGTTAAGTCATGGCTCGCCATCATCGAGTTATGGACCACCGTCGTCAAGCTACGGCCCTCCAAGTCATGGGCCCCCTGCTTCCAGTTATGGATCACCGAGTCACGGAGGGTCGAGTCTGGGTCACGGATCGCCTTCCGCGAGTTACGGTACCCCGAGTCATGGACCACCGTCGTCAAGCTACGGTCCCCCCAGCCACGGTCCCCCTGCTTCGAGCTATGGAGCGCCCTCGAGCTACAGTGGACCCTCGAGTCATGGAAGTGACTTTTCATCAGGTTTTGGAAGCAGGTCAGTTGACAATTGCGCGAATCAAAATACTTTCGATTTTTCTGAAATTAAGCTTATGAGTGATTGAGGGATTTCCAAAATGTGCAAAATAAAAAAGGAATTGCTTGAGGTAAAACAAATTGTGATGCAATTAAGCAGTTACCTTAGTAAGATTTATCATTCTTCGTCTGTTCTGGACATTGTTTAATTATTTTTCAATACGGATGAGAGGGAGTAGGGAAGTGAAGTACACCGGCACGTCAAGCACATTTAGCCCCGTGGACATATCCCAAAACTCTCGGTTTCATGCATGCATTTTCAAAAACCTGCAGATGCTTCAATAACCAATCCGACACACTTTTTTTGTTTAAAGACAAATTATTGGTGTCTTCGACTTCGCATATCGAATGCAATTATGCTCCATTTACTTTATCAATCAATTCTCCTCTTCGATTAGAATTACAGCAGGCAATTAATTATACGGTATACATCATCGGTATGTTTTGATACTTTAGAACAGTACAATGTATAGCCTGCAGTGTACCGCTCTCAAGTACGCTGGAAACTTTTGAAAAGTATACACCGTACCAGAGTATTTCTTTTTTAGAATACGGTATCATAAGACTTCCTTGTATAGTATCTTGAAAAAAATAGAAGAATCCCTGTTGATTCCTTACAAGAAGTGGAGTTGAGTGCAAATTAAGGCAACTTGTCAACATTGCTTTTGTGGAATATCATGTTCATTTGCCGAAATTCTGATTGGTAACAAACTTATTTAATTTTGTGGAAATTTTGTTTTTGTACGTGAGAAAGACTGATGACTATTTGATGGTATTTTAGTGGGCGCGGTGGAAGTTTCGGGGGACATGGGAGTATTGGAAGTGCATCTTCGAGCAGTGGATATTCATCGAATGCGGGTTTAGGTTCATACTCATCGGGTGGACATGGTGGTTCCTACTCTTCAGGTGGCCAGAGTGGTTTCGGCGGGGATTCTTACTCGTCTGGTGGCCACGGTGGGGGTCACAGTGGATACCGGAAAAAGTAAAAGTTGCACGAAACAACGAGTTGAAACGAGGGGATACATGCCCCATCCCAATGCCTTTTCTCTTTCGACTCCCTTCACCTTCCGGCATTGAAACATATCCGTTCCCATCCCGATGCGGTTTATGCTCTTTCCCTGTGACACTGGTTATCGCTGTGAAAGTCAATGATGCTCTCACCTGAAATTTTCTCATCAATCGATACCGCCTGCCTGATTAATAATTTTTCCCTCTTTTCTTCCATCCATCATCAACTCTCTCCTGCCAATAGTTGAATTCTCTAAGTTAAGATATTGTGTTTGTAACATAATGCTTTTGTACATATTTCGTTGTTTGTAATAAACTTTAAAAGTTTAAATGTCAAACTTTTCTTCACCTTTCCAATGCAACGAATATGGCAATAGATTCTAAATAATCTGCATCATTGCAATGAGCCGCTTGTGCGTGTTTTCGTCAGCGTCTTCGTCTCTGTATGCATTTATTATGATTTATATAAATTTCTCGTTTAGTCAACGATTACTCTTATACGGATAAAAATTATAAGGGCATTTTTTTGTACATTTTTAAAATAAAATTCATTTCGATGACAATTAATATTCACTCAGTATTTTACTGAAAAGAGTTTGAAAATGAACAACAGCATTTACTTTACGGACAATCTTTGGTGATTGATCTTCTTGTAAATATTTGGATAAAACCACTGGCTAGCAAAATAATTAATTTCTTGTCTTCTACCGTAAAACGTCACAGCCACATGTATTGTTTAAACTTTGAATAGCTTCTGGATCATTTAATGAATGCTACGTCTCAGAGCTTTCAATACATACATTATTTTTTTTTCTCACAATTTCACAAGTATAACGCGAAATAGAGATGATACACGAAGGAAATGGAAATACCATTGACGTAGTCTTTGGTACGAGTAGAAAATAGCTCCCCTCCCCGTTGCGTGAGATTAGCTAGAAACGGAAAGCACTTTAATCAAAATGAAGGTGAAAGACAATCACATGTGAAGACGCTTGTGTGTTCGTTAATGGCGAGTATAAAAAGACTTCTGGTGTAATGCTCGATAGATGGGTTTGATATATATCACTAGGTGAAAGTCAATACATGATGGATATTTTAGCCATCTTTTCATTCACAAAAAAACAGAAAGGACAGGTCGATTTTGGACTAAAGAATTCTTCCATAATACTTGCACAGTGATTCAATTTCATAATGATTTTAAGAAAATGTCGGAATTTTGACACATTTAAAAATTTCCTCCTTACCAAATTGAGTATGAATTTTTCACTTCGTCTTTCCGAAACTCAACCAAGGTAGCCACATTTTTGTACGGGGTTTGTTTCTCAAGGTTAACGTATGAATAAGCGAGGTTGCATGCACCCAAGTGAGGGAAGCTTCCTGTTCTAATCCATTGGTGCTAGCCGAATCAGATTGAATTCGGCCAGGAACACACTTATTGCACATTAATTTCGGTCCACCTCCACCTGATGCAAGTAACCGTCTATTTGATTGTTATTGTGTCCCAAGTTATTATTGGAAAAGTACCAAGTTGATATTATAACAAGCGAATTTCAAAATATTTTTTGTTTTTTTTTGCAAAAGTATAAAAAAATGAAATGCATGTCTAGACGATGGCGGAAGTAATTACTAGGCGCAACTGCTCAATGAACAGTGAACTTGACGTAGCCGAGGATTTTAACACAATCGTCGAGTCCACGAATTACACCTAACGTGAATGCATTGATGCATAAATCCTTGAGTCCTTACCGTCTCGTTTCCTTAAAACTTTCCCTTCCTTCCTGCCAAATCATCAGCTCTTGCATTATAAACATAACTTATCTGCATTTGATGTCTATTCTGATGCGTGTTTCACAGATGTTGCCACTTGAATAAGAGTGAGAGCCAGTCAGGAAGACTCGCTATTTTACCTCTGATGATTACAGTATGTTTACATTTATAAGGCAGTCAGCAGCGAAATCGAGTTTAGTCTTGACTGAAAATTCAAGAGTGCACAAGAGGAGTGGATTAATCACAATGGAGCGAGCAAAAGTGGGTTTTATTATGCTAACAATTATTTTAATTAAAATTCAACACAATTGTATTTTGTTGAGAAAACAAGTAATAAATTGAGATGAGGTTTTCCCATCTGATTTCACGTTTCATTTTCGAAAACAATTATCTTCTCCAGCAATCGAAGAATTCTCAAAGCTCCGGGAAAAACATTTTTGGCTTTTGCTTGTTTATGCAATTGAACTGGTGCGACTGTTGATTTTGTTCCATTATATTTGACAAAATATCGCAAGTAGTGTGGGCATCAACGATAAAGCCATAGTAGTATATTCTTACACAATCGAGTATACTTCATGTAAAAAAAGGTAATGACTATTTTAGAGAATATTTGAAGAGGGTTGAGGCATTGAGAAAATTTGCAAAGATTTGAGGAATTCGTAAAATTTCGGGGACTAGGACTTTTTTCAAACCTTCGCAACACCAAAAAAAACATTGTGAGTTTGATTTTTTTCCAAGTGCCGCAAATTTCCGGAATTGCGAAAAAGTTGAATGTGTGTGAAGCAATTACAGAAAATTTCCGGAACGCCAATGATTCATTTAAACATTAGTAAAATACCACTTAATCGTGGACAAATATATGCATAGAGGTAGGTCTTGGGAAGATATTAACGAGGATATTTCAACGTAGGCAAATCAACACATGAGGAAATTTGGAATTCCTTTACCGCGAAAAATAAATAGTTCAACGGACACATATATACATACCTATAAATTTGGTCAAAAGGACTGAAGGAAACTCTTTACTGCGCCCACAGATATGATTGATGCATTTTTCCATTACTAATACCACATTTGTCTTTTTCAGGCCATCGCAATAACTTCCGTATATTGGATAGTTGAATAATTATAAAATGTAGTGCAATTTTTCGAACGTCAACTTTCACGCTCCAGGGATGGCATGAAAGTGATGATGTTATAAGACATTATGAAAGTTGAACATTAATTTGCTATATGGAAACATAGTAATTTTGAGAAACAGACTTGCATAATTTTGTCGAGTGATTATGTAGCTGGTAATGCTCGTTGGTTTTATTAATTCTCCGCAATTATTACAGCTACTTATGTTGATGATTCTCGCGGTGGCGCTTGTGGAGTCAGCACCAATCCCGGGAGGCTCCGACCAGTAAGTGACTTCATCTTACTTAACCCTTTCTTACTCACCCAATTTTGACCCACGTCATTTTGAGCAATTCGCGTCGCAGTACCGTTCCCTAATTTTATAGACTGAAAAAATATTGTTGTACAACTCTGTTGACTCATCTATAACTTCAATAATTATGGTAGAGGAAAACGAGGGATTTTGGATTATTTTCATAACACGATACGGCTGGGCGGGAGAGGGAGGGAGCTTCAAAAAATAAAAAACGAGGATTTTGGAAATATTTGTTAATTTTGTTGTTGTTTAAAACCTTCATCAAATATTGCAATTTTTTGAGAATACTCAATTTAAACAAATTCGAGTAGTTTGACAAAAATGGTGAAACTCAGAATAAGCTTCCACATTTACCATGTTAAAAGCCGCTGAAAATTCAAATTTCTAAGAAAAAATCAACATATTTGAAAAGTTTGAAGACGTTTGAACGTTGTTAAGGCATATACGAAGGTTACAAAGTTGTAAATATTTTCATTTTCAAAGACGCTACGGCGTGGTATCTTCGAGGGGATCAATTTAAATTCATCCATTAAACTGGTACATGGCAGTCTTTGAAAAACATTTGCCATTTCTTTTTTCAGATTGTTAAATGAAAATGTTCTAATGTACTTACCACTTCCAATAACTTTTGTTCAAAGCTTTAAAAAAGAAAGCAAATCTATCGGGACACGGGGTTAATACAAAAAAAAAGTTGGTAATTTGGTCTTCTCATGTTTCAGTCTGCACCTGAAAATTCATGTACCAAAGCATTACCATACTCATCATCATACAGTGGTGAAGAAAATTTTCGTGCCAGTGAAAAAAGAGATAAAATATAAGCCCATTGTGACTGAGGAACACAAGTATCACGATGACCCCTGGTGAGACATCAGGTCCTGGAAATGCACCATTCTGTTACTACGTTATAAGAAATTTTTTGGTGAAAATTCAGCGCACGCAGAAATAAATGGTTTATGGACGAGAAACATTACTCAATTATGTTTTATATTCATATTTTTTTTATTTTACAAAGTTTGTGTATAAACGTAAAAATATTCAGGTAGCGAAACAGATGTAATTTATGTACATTGATTTTGATTCATGCCCAGCATTCACCGCCGGCTATCAATCTTTTTTAGTATGCTCAACTTTTGCCCGTGCTGCACTTCCCAGGAAAAGCCTCTGATTTTGTGAAAGCCTCTGAATTTTCTCCGAGACACTCCAAAGCTGAATCCATATCAAAAGTTCATTACTACTTTCATATATATCTATAGATTTCTGTAAGATGAAACAAGAATAATGGATTTCAATTTATATGGCATAGACTGCAGAGTGATACAGAATCATTTTTCGAGCGCTGACTGATTTTCTAAATTAAGTGGATGTGGTGGAATATTGCCGTGCACTCATTAATATTGCTACGATTATTTTCAAAAACAATTCTGTTGAAATACAAGTTTAGTTCAGGTCCATCGAGGGCGGAACATTTGTTCTAGGGCGTTAATCTGAATCTATTCAATTTGCAAAAGTTTCATCCCACAGCTTGGATCTAAGAACAAAAGGAGGATGGACAAAATTGTTGCCCATTGATCTCTCTCCCATCATTGACAATTTCTTCTCGCATAATTATGTGATAAATGATTCCGCTAAAATAGTTTACTTCTTACTGTTCGTATAAGCTGCATCGGACGAAAAATCTACTCTCCTCGCCTCTTCACCACCAGCCTTTGATTTCGGGAATTGGTTCGTGAATTGGTTCATGGATGGGCACGGGTACGTGTACCTTTTCAATGTGGTGAACCGGGACATGTACCTTTTCAATCACTGGATAAGGTACTGGAACATGCACCTTCTCGACATGGTGTACTGGCACTGGTACATGAACCTTTTCCACATGATGTACCGGCACGTGCACCTTCTTCACATGATGGTGGTGTACGGTGTGCACGTGGTACGGTACATGAATTTTCAGGTGTTCACTAAAATCATTTGTCTTTTCTTATACTGACATCAAAAAACATTGCTTGAAATTTCATGTTTAGTTTCGTGAAGTCGTCAGATAATTTTCTAATTATGTTACCGACCTACAGTGAGTAAAGTCGGTAACTAGTCAATTTACATGTGACCATTCATAGGAACAAGACAGACTTGGAGGCAATTAGTTTTTGGAATATTGGCGCGTTCCTCCTCACGTCCGCCATTTAAACAAACGTTATTTTGAATTGCCAATCTTCAAAATGAACATTATGTCTCGCAGTATCGACATGCTTTTGGGGTCGAATGGTGAGGAATCTAATTAGGATTACTGAACTACACATAATTCAATAGCGACCAAGTGGGCCCTTTTAATCTGGATATCAACCTACACTGAATAGCTTTTTTTCATTTGTAATTGCATGAATTGCATTATTACAAAGTTATGCCGTTGCGTGATAGGAATGGGTATCCCGAAAATATTCAATCAACAAAATCTAATCGTCGTGGATATCGAGTTGCTACCAATAAATGGTATAATACAACATTGTACGGTAAAATGAATAAAATTACGCAGTGATTTCACGCAGTTCAAAAGAGAAACCGGAAGAGAATAGAGACAATTGAGATCCCCTGAAAATTTTCAGAAGCAAGAGCAGTTATGCGTGTTTTAGGTTCCTCCATAAACACGGCAAATTAACATAGTCGTATTTTACATGAGCGCGTGCTCTAGTGGCGGTGAAACTAAAATCGTGATTATCATGTGATTACGATAATTATATGTAGCCATGGATAATTTTTTTTCCGTTATTCATAATAAATGGGAAACAATTGGCACTTTTGTAAAATGAGCATTTTGTTTCGAAATTGAGAAGTATATTGTTAGTGAGATGGGATACTGACGCGCGGAGGGTTAATAGGGGAGGCGGGCATTGTACCGATAGGCTAAGGGAAACCATAGATATTTCTAACTTCTAACTCAAATAAGCGCCAATGAACTATTGAATTAGTTTCATTGAAGCCTTCCCTCGCGGAACCTGTCGATAGTTACTCTCGAAAATTGCCACCGGTCGAGAGAAAAATCGACAAACAGCCGACTAACTATCGACAAACTCTCGACTACTGTCGACAGGTTCCGTTAGGGTTTTCTACAATATATTACAAAACCAAGAATTGTTTAGCACTCAAAATATTTAAATATGCAATGTATTAAAAATTTACGATTTATCGGTACTGCGCGCAGTGGTGTGGTGTACCGATAATGCCGTTTTTAGTACCGATAAGTTGGTAATTTCTCTGGTTAGCCGCTTCTCCCACGAGGTGTTTAATAAATAATGTTTTGTCAACTGTGTTTATCACTTAATCATATTAAATACAAAAAGTCCAACGCATTTATTTTTAAAATAATGATTAGAATCTTTGGTAACCTTACTTTAATTTGCCCGGCCGCTCACTCATTCACCGGTCTCAGCTGTCACTCGACCGGCAGTACTACACACCGAGCTATCGGTACATTACACACTGACATATCGGACCTACACACACACGCGGACTATTGATGAATAATGAATAATTAATTCACCGGCAGAGATTTCACAAAAAAGTGGATGCCCAACGATAGATTAATGAATTGCGCGTTGACATTTCATAATTTTTTGCCAATTGGTAGTGACTAAAAATGTTCAAAAGCTTAAATTCTAGACGCAAATTCTTACATCGAAATCACGTCAAATGTGATGGCCCACATTTTATCGGCTTTGAACGAATATAATTTTGAAATTATCATGGATACTAGGTAACGGTGGGTCATGCTTCCAGTTACGCAAAAAAAAAATTTTTTTGCCTGCTAGTAATTGTAAACGGTGGTTATCGGTCCAACAAGTCTATCGGTACAATGCCCGCCTCCCCTACCCCATACAAATGGATAAGTCAAGGTACGAATATTTTTGAGGCATTTTTTAGAAGTTCTGACAGATATATTGCCGTGCTTGGATTCCAATAAGATGTCCTACACATTTTTTTCTTTCTGGACATTTTCTATAAAAACCCTATGCAATTACTATAGACTATGCAATGAAAAATCCTATACAAATCTTATTGGAAAAAAATATAGAAAAAATCAGGGGAATGCATCAAATTATACAAATTGAATGCTCCTCTACATTGTTTTCATTCTAGCCCCATTTTGACATAGACAAACCTTATAAAATTCCAAGAGTATTTTCGATGTAAACACAAAGGCTGAATGATTCAATTTTCATTGTAATTGAAATCGCACGGCCCGGACTGCATCAATTCACACGCTAGTACTGGATCAGTGTTAAAAACGGAGTGTTTCAACACTAGAAGCGTCAAATCCATTTCCCAATTTTCCAGCATTGAGTCATCAGCAATTTAGAGTTAATTCACTCCCTAGTTCACTATATTCGCAAATAGGTTTCACATTTTCAGTCAGCTTCAATCAGTTGTTTTTCGGGTTCATTAACCTCGGAAAACGGGATTTAATTAATCACTCTTAAGTCCAGAGCGATCCGGTTCGGTGCTTCTAACTTCGATCACATCAATTATTGGGTAATTCAAAACGATTTGTTTCAACTCGGACAAACGTGCTAGATCTGTTTTGTGTAGGATATTACATAAACTTCTTATGACACATAAAACGGAGTGATTCAGTCTATTTCGTGAGTTGAATCAAATCGTGTTGGAAGGAACCGAGAATGAAGGTAATTCAAGTTGTCAACGACACTACTGGATCACTTCGGATTTAAAGACAGTCAATTACCTCAACGAGCTAATCGAGCTAATCTAATTCCTTTTTTTAAGTTGAAGCTGATTGATTTTGGAAATGCAGTGACACGTTTCTAAGTGCATCAATTTGTTAGTAGTCAATTGACATTTGGTACTTACTGATGGCTATATCCGGGTGCCGGTGCTGCAAAAGCAATTGCCAAAAGTCCGAAGGCAATGAGCTAAATCAACAATATTAAACAAAGATTTACTTGAGCTTTAAGGGTAAAACAAATGATCCACTTTAAGTATATTGTACGATGGTGAGCAAGGTAAAAATTCATTTGAGACAGGTATATAAGAATGCCGGTGTATCAATTGAATTAATTAAAGTATGAGTTGCATGACCGTCCGCACGAAAAGCTCCCAATGTGTAGCCATTATTCATGTTTTATTTTCTTGGTATTTCTTATCTTCTGAAGCAAATTCAAGTTATTCATTTCGTTTTCTTCGGGTGAAGACGTTTTGCATCATTTCATAGAAACGTGACATGTTTTCATACGGATATCCACATATATATAGACATCTGTATGAAAAGGGGCCAACATTCGGCAGGTTTAGTCAAAATGGTCTCAAGTAAGGATCAGGAAGATAATTGATTCATTGAAATGAGAATTATGGCGATAAAAATGTGGACTACAATGGTCTGCGTGGGCCATTTCCATTCAAAGGTCTTCAAATAGACATTTCGATATATGATAATGTGTGAATAAGTTCGGAAGTTAATATTTCGTTTTTACCATATTATTGCAATTTGTTTTTTTTTTTTAATGACCAAACGTTCCTTTGACATTGTTAGAAATTTTGGACCCTATACGATTGTTTTCCGTCTTTCCTTTTGCTAATATCACAAGTTCTTTCCAAAAAGAGTGTCACATTTAAGTGGTCGGAATAAAGTTTGAGGTAT
Source organism: Asobara japonica (assembly GCA_026005395.1). Classification (NCBI taxonomy): domain Eukaryota; kingdom Metazoa; phylum Arthropoda; class Insecta; order Hymenoptera; family Braconidae; genus Asobara; species Asobara japonica. The sequence goes on from BQMI01000394.1 coordinate 163,965, forward strand.
TCTCAACCACGTTCAATATCACGGAGTGATAATGGTCCGAAATTTGTAACAAGTCACATTTAAGGGGGCGGGGAGGAGAAAGATACTGATTCAACACTGCACTTGATGACCAATTAATAAGTCCATAGAAAATAATAATTAACTATTTTGGTAGATGTAGTTTTGATGAAGTACGCAGTACTCACAGCAAAGGTGTGAGAGTACATGATTGTTGCTCAGAGTGTGAATAACTGGCGCAGGGTTTAGCGAATGTTGATACAGTTCTGGTTATTTAGCGATCAGCAATGAGTTTATAAAGGTGGCTCATAGAATGGGAATAGGGTGGGAGAGTGTCCACCACCAATCGCAGGGGTATCTCTTTCGGGGATAGTAGTGCAAAAGCACTCGCTGATTCTGTCTCTCGGTTAATGTCCTTTTTCTCTTATTTAATTTAACCGATTCAACAGGATTACGTAAAAACTGAGGAAACGGCGCGTGCATATGCGGTTACGTGGCGGAGGTTCGCGTAGCTCTAAATATTCTCCGGGCTTGCGGCAAGGAGGAGTCAGCATAGTCCGTTTCTTGCAGTAATTATTTTTCAACTTTCATTTCAAAAACGAGAAATTTGACAAAACACTGTAGGTCAAATCTGCTTTCCATGTTTTACATTGCTTTCTTGTCTGGTCTGCTACTAGATCCAGTGGGGAAAGAATTTAATGACTATAAAAAATGCTATAGTTGTACCAAAATATGCATATGATGTGCTTTGTATGCTTTTTGTACAGTTTGTCGGTACAAAAATCATTTTTTAGTTTTTCTGCTTTCTCCATGGGATCTTTCGGTAGGAAAAAAAGAGAAAAAATAAAATAAAAAAAGGCATTTTCTTTAGACAAGAAGGTAGAGCAAGCTCTCAATTACCGCAGTCATTTCATTACATCAACTTCACATCGCAACTATATCGTGTAACTACCAAAATGTATTTAATTTTTTTCTACTCAAATTAAAAAGTGGTAAAAGCAAAACATCAGCTTCACGATTATATCAAATTTGCAAATGCCCAAGTTTCACAATTCAGCTAAATTGCTCTTGAAATAATAACTGTTGTTTTCTCCTGGGTTTTTCGATTATTCAATTGCATGTAACATTTAATTCTTCCGGAACGAAGTAATTCAACGACTATACCGATATTTTCCCCCAATCGCCATTGTTATATTTAACATTAATAGTTCACTAGAATATTCCTCACATTTTCTCAACTGACTGAGTTTTTTTAAAATCCGATCGTTCAGTTCCATGAAATATGTCAAGGATAAAATCTTCTCCTGAAACTTATGTGAAAAAGAAAAGATATATTCGAGCTTTTTCTTTTGTTTCAGAGTAGGAAGTACTGCGGTTTGAATACTCAAACGTTATTCATCATACTTGAGTGAAAGTGTTTCGTAATTGTAGCGTGTATTCTTCTATATATAAGTTTATACGACTGAGCTCACGAGGCGTGTCCATTTTACCAGGGCGAATTTCCGTACTCATCCTTTTCATGTACAAAAGTAAATAAATATATAGATGTTATGCAATGAGATAACAGGGCTTCATCCCTTTTATCTTCGTAATTTTTTACGGGCCACTTTTAGTTGGCAAACCTCGACTCATCGACGCTGCAACTTGGGTATCTTTGAAATTGGCTTGATGATAATTGCCACAAATATTGTCTGAATTTTCCTGTCTCTGGACGATTATGGAGTGAAAAAAATGAAGATTGAAAATCTTTTTACAATATAGCCAGCAACTCGACTCTATACGAGAGGAAATATATGCGACAATCTAACTTCTGAAAATCTACAACCTCCAAACTTTTAGCAGTTAGTAATACTAAGGTATGAAAGCAATGTTATTTACTAACCCAATCTTTGACTTCATATTGTCTTGGAATAAGAAAAAATAATAGGAGCCCTGTTGGATATTTTTTTCATTGAATGTTGTTAGTTGTGTTTTCAAAGGCGAGCACTCTGTGTGTGACGACTGGAGAAAATGACAAAACGTGTCCGATGAAAGTTCTCGATGCTGGAGTGCATCCAGTGAGTCTTGCTATCCGATACTTCAATTGTTGGTGCATACGCGTGACTGATTTTCATCCGCAAATATACAGTCACTAGTTAGACGTGTTATTAAGTAACACAAGACATTTCTTTTAGCGAATTATTAAATATTATTGGATAAATGCACATAGCAGGAGTGTAAATTTCACGTATAGAATGTCATTTTCGTACAACTACTCAATAATTATAGATTAATAGTATTCACAATGTTAAATGCTCAAAATAAAAAACATTTTGTGCGGAAAGAGCGGTTATTTCTTCTTTTTGCTCTTTGATGGGGCCTCGGTTTGGGGTTTCTGCCAATCCAGGGGTTTACGCCTATACATGGGCCATGGGGGTACGGTAATTAAGGCAGCCATAACACAGCCGGCACCCAGAATATAGAGCGCTTGAGAAAACTCTTGAATTGCATATCCCCAAATTAGTCCTACAAACTGGAGCAGTAAAAAAAGAACAAGTGTTAATTCTTGGATTTGTCCAATTGGGAGGGAAAAACTAGATTTGAAGGAAAACAGTTACTTACTCCAAACAGCGTTACAATAATTCGGGACAGTTTTTCCGCCCTGGCCTGACCTTCATAATCCTATAGAAAAAGAAACAAACATCTTATTGCATAAATACGTGAGATATTTTGGATAAATCTGAAATGTTGAATTTGATGTGACATACGGTAAACACACTGACCTAACCTCAAATGAATCGACATTGTTTCAATGGAAATGCTTAATGAGACGTTTAGTGCACTTGTTTCATTTAAATATTAATGTCAAATTATAGAGTAGATATTTTTAACTTACCATGTGCGTGGGTATAGACTTTATTGACTGAAGTAACGATGCCATGATTAAAGAACTATCCCGGTGACAGCAATTCGTACAACAGTACGTTGAAACAAAAAAAGGTTGACGTGGTTCCCAGTCGAGCATTCACTACGCATGCGTCAGTCCGCCATCTTAGAAATAATATCGACCCGGGAAAATTCTAACTAATAATGAAAGAAACTTTCGTCTGGATTTTGGCATTTGAAATTATAGCAAATACCATGGCGTCGCTAGATGATTAATTCAACTATTTGATCAGTGAAACTATCGGAAATGTTTGACGGATGGGAACAAGGAGTGACTCAATAATTTCATTTTTTTAAATTATTCTGCGAACGTTTCATCGTTTAAGGATAATACTGTGGGCGTGAAATGTACTCTCCAGTTATGCGAGTGGAATTGTAATTAGGGATAACGTGGTAAATTCAGAATGACGATGATGTATTCTGGAGTATGACCAATCGATTAATCTGCTACATTTTACTTGTGAAAAGTTTTCCCCTATGAATGACTTCATTAGTCCATTAGAAATAGCATAGCCGAGACGCAAAAAATATAAACTAGAATTGGAGCACGCTAAACTGCTTAAGTTTGTTATGTCAACCTAATTCTTATTCATATAATCAAATACAGTGTGGTGTGAGGTGAAATCCACCGCAATGAGAATTCATGGCAATAGAATGTCGATGTAGTTAGGAATCTTCGGTACTCCTCTTGTAACGTTAAATGCTCCTCAGTCAGGGTAATCCGTTGATTGGTCACGAGTGTACATATATACATATATACAATTGTATGAAATTAAAGTGAGCATGCTTAGCCTAAGGAATTCACGTATCTTAGCGGAAACTGTCCTGGTTTCCTGTAAACTAGGTGGTGTATAATATTTTTTTTTCTTATATTTGCGGGAGATGTCCGTTTAGCCCACATGGAAAATAAATTTCATTTTTTTTGCGGCAAATGCCTATCCATTTTTGTAGAGAATTACAACCCGGTAAAGCGGAGAACTGAAAGTAATTAGGCACCAATTGGCTACCATTGGTTTAGTTATTACACAGATGCGCCCATTTCTCCAATGTTTTTTACAACATATCTTGTATTAGTTTGGCGAAAAAAGATACTGAAGCCTGTTACTTGATAATTAAATTCCGTAATAGATGGCAGGGCACGGAAGGGACAATATTGGACATGGAACGTGATGGAACATATGGAAATCTTCATTTTACTGCTATGACCCCACCGTTTTCTACAAAAATTACAGTATAAGAGGGCAGTACACAATGACCACTTGTTGAGGATATATCCGAGCTTGCTCAAAAAATCTTAGAACTGAATGATTTAATGGTAGGAGCCATAACCATTCACACTAATATCCAGTTTATCAATGGGATAATTGTCCGCCTTGCCTGTAGATAATTGAATTTTCGCATGATTCCATCATTTTCGGATGCTACCTACGTCATAGCATTAAACTGTCAAAACCATTTCATCATTTTGTAATTGTGCAAAATTTTCAAAGGGAACGAACAACAGGACGAGAAAAATAATAAAATAGATTTACTGATGTCAATGATGTGTTACAATATTTACAAGGATTGTGGTATAAATAAATAAACTATTCGTTTTAACTTTAAAATGAAGTGAAAGAAGTGCACGTATTTTCATTGGAAATCACAATCGACTGATGCAGTTTTCCTCTTGGCTATTTAGCATCGTGCATGCGGTTGTCCAAGGTGGTGAGGATGGCATTGCTATTGGCGGAATGACACTCTCGTGTCTAGCATAGTTCACCGCATCGTTCACTGTTGGAAACATCATGAATGCTTCTGTTGTTCGTTGTGCCGCATTGCACTTTCTCATCGCCTCGACAACGGGGCCTGGAATGGTTGTACAACAGAAAAAAAAAGGAAGAAAAAACTAAAACAGATTAAATACGAAATAAGAGGATACAACGGAGAATTATGATAGGGCTAATGCAATGTGAATTGGTGGAAAAAGTGATCGTTAAATGAAGCGGTAGAGCAACTGTTGGCTATTTCTTCCGGTGGTAAAACCTGAAAATCGGGTGCAACTTCCTTGGGTAATCGCACGTTACCCAATCTCAATATTGAAATATCATCTGTTGTGAGTCTTTCATGGCTCACACAATCTGTGAATTTCCGGTGTTGTATAGCACTTTCCAACGGTGCCTAAGTACCATTGGATTACGTTGGATTTTTGATGATTATTAATGTATGTATTTACCGGAACAACCAGCAAGGTAAACTGACACGTCGATTTTCATGTAATCGTCAATAAGACCTCTCAGTGCAGCTACTCCGGCCGGATCAATGTGCACGAGAGCCGAGAAGTCGAGGATAATTACTTTGAGCTGTTGATCCACAATGAAAAAGCTGATTAGTTGTGTAATTGAAAAAGCGCAAGGCGAAAAATGGCAAACAAATTGTACTACAAGCTTCTATGAAATGCCCCATATAAGACTTTAAAACACAAGTCGTCAATCATTTTTCAAGGACAAAAAAAAACATAGTGGCTAAGGCGAGTCACGAACTTCTTGAGTATTAATCTCGTTTTCACACTTATGCATGGAAAAATAATATACAATTTCCATAGAATTTCTGTGGAGTTCGAGCATACGAGAAAATAACAACTCCTCTATCAGTGTTTGTTAACATTTTTTTTATATATGTGTCCACTGACCTTCCACATAAATTAGAACCAATAATTTTAAATGGCTCATTTCTGTTAAACCATGAATAACTATTGAGGAAAATTAGCAATTTTAAAATATCAGCGATTTTTCACATGTTTGCAACACATGAACTAGAAATAGAACATAACTTTGCATAAATTTGCGATCAACTATTCCCACAAGAAAACACGAATACTTACATTTTTCACATATTCTGACAAACTTTCCTTACATTCGGTGGTCATGATACGATCAAGTTCTACTTTGGGATTTATTCCACTTGCTTTGACCACCTCCTTACGAAAATGAAATTTCGAGGCGAAATTCAGACCGCCACCGTAGTGGAACATCACAATCCCCGGTAATTCTACAGTCTGAAAAATGTCAATAATGCAGTCATATATAGGAAGTTTAGTGAATTATTTATTAAAATGTTCAGGTGAATATAGCTTAAAAATTATCAATTCTTCAACAACTAAGTTGATTTTGGTACTGAAAATTTAGAACATGTTCGATTTTTAAGAGGACTGCCAAATTTTTATACTGTTTCTACTAAAATTCGAAGCTCTTCCCTGAAATCCACATAGATTTTTCAAGCTCCGACAGTTTTCCCCTTCAATCGAATTTAGATTCACATCTCGGAAAAATTTATGTGAATGCCCATAAAATTTCTAATTTTTTTTCCACTGTACCATTAAATGTGCAATTATGTACGTCGATAATTTCACCTTTTCGTATCGATTGGTATCTAAGTAGATTTCAGTTCCGGGTACAAGCGCTAATTTACAGGTGTACGGTTTCATGGAGAGTGCAATGAGTTTGGCGAAGCACAGGAGTGCCCCGATCAGCAGTCCATACTCGATATCAAAAATGATGACCGTGAGGAACGTTGTAATCCAAACTAAACCATCAGAGGAGGACAATCTCCAGAATTTGAAGACGTCTTTCACTTGAAGAAACATACCCTTGAGCGCCACTACAATTATTCCAGCTAGAACTCCCTAGAGCGATTAAAAAGAAAGTTAAAGGGCGTCCGGTGGAGAAATAGGCAAATATTTACCTTTGGTAGCGGTTCCAGAAAGGGTCCAAGCCAAAGTAGAACAAAGAGGAGAAGAAAGGACGAAATGAGACTGGCTAATTGCGTCTTTCCACCGACGGCACTCTGTACAAGGGACCTTGATAATGACGCTGTGAAGGGCATGCATGAGAAGAAAGAGCCGACCAAATTGCCAAGACCCTGGGCCATCAGTTCCTGATTGGCATCCACCTCGTAATTCATTTTTTGAGCAAATATTAATGCCATTGACATGGAGATGCTGTAGGAGACCATTGTGATGACAAAACAGTCCACTAGGACTTTCGGAAGGAGTTCCAGAGGAGGCAATACGCCGACTGGTAGGCTGAAATTGCCAAATACTTGATGAATTCATTCAACTCACTCGATAGATTGAGGTACTGCCCCCTTATCTCACCCGACAGGTATTGCCCCGACTGTTGCCACCTTATAATCATCACGCAGGCTCATTTGTGCCGAAACCAATGTCCCGATTACCACAGCTAACATTTCGATTGGAATTGGGAAAGTGCAGTGTTTGGAGATCCTTGGCTGTAATCAATGGCTATCAGAGCTCGCAGATTAAATCCAGTCAACTATTATTCGTAAAGTTTACCTTGAGAACTTCGTTATTGAATATAACGGCTATGATCGTGATTCCTGCAATAATCATTGCTGAGGTATTAACATCATCAATGGCATTGAAGACGTCGTAATAAGTCTGTGGATCAAATATGATAATTTAATGGAGCTCCTTGATACCTTCAGTGATAACTAAACTAGCGCAACACCATAAAATCACTGATATCGTGTAAATTAAAATTATTTCCGTTCGAGAGTGAGGATCTACCAGTCATGTGGAAATGAATGAAAGTGAAAATGGCGTTATGCGCTTTGATAGCCCACGCCTTGGATCATTAAAAACTTTTACTCGCTCTAGAGATAGACTTAGCGATTGCTCAATCCCCCCCCCCCCCCCCCGGGCATTTGTACTTATACGTTTGTCACTGCGAAAATCCTGGAAAAATGTGGGCAGCGTTTAGTGTGTCCGACAGAGGAGAATTCGTTTGATCCATTTATTAGCAGAAAGTTAACGCGCCTTATTTGTTGCCTGTTTCTTTTTTGGAGTTGCATGTTACCCGTCTGTCCCTCTAACAGACTTGTGTATTGCCTAGGAAAAATGTGATACTTTTCTTACCATTACAGAGCATTTGATGTACACGTAAATGACACAACCAATCGTAATACTCTCCTTATGGAGGTTCTCTATGCGCGAAATTCTGATTGTCAATGACAGCTTTAGCTCATTTAGTGCAAACTTGTGATGGGTAAGCAACATAGGTAACTGAAAATGACAATGCAGACAATGAATTCTTGTTTTAATTACTGTTTTATGGGTCACGTATGCTTCCGAAATAGTCCCGGATTATGCGAAAATATTAAACAGCTGGATAAACTGATTTGACCCTTTTTACTAGATTCAGCGAGGAATATCCGGCAAAAATCATTGTTAAACTTCTGATCGATTTTTCATCTTGAAGATTTGTCGCCATAATATTCATTTTTTAATATCAGGGAATATAAAAAAGGATATAGAGTGCCTGTAGGTTTTAGAATGTCATATTACTATGGTTTATCAGCTGGGCATTTCCTGACTGACAAGTAAACTTCACAAAAATTTTGGGCATTGGTGAACGACAGGATATTGACTTCGATCCCACGACTACAGTCCATCAGTAGTTATGATGTTAGACGTAACACTAACTATTTGCGCAGTTCAGCGGCAGCCGTAACGTAGTGTGGAAATTCTGGCTGAGTCTAGAAATTTTTTTTACCTTCGTGAAAAATAACTAGCAAAGTGACTTCAAGTATTGAGGAAATTATATTGGAATGTCCTATAATGTGAAAACTCTGTCTGGTAAACCCGGGTAGCGCGCGCACTGACGCCATAACGATATCTTTGGTCAGAAAATTTAGTGAGACGTGTAAAAATGTAGAGGTATTAAAGTAATCAGCAAATGGATTATTCCCGATAAAAGATTGTTGTAAAGTACGTCAATAGGCGAAATATTTACGCACATTTTTTTTTCTGAAAATGAGATTTTGTTTTACACATCGTTGAATGTTCTGAGATTTTTTTGTAAGTGTCAATGGATAAGTGGGACGAGGAAATGCAAAGGAGAGGTGACCAATTGGAAAAAAAATCACAACTCATTTTTCCATCAAAAATAAAGTTTTTGAAGAATTCTCATAGATAGGTGCAATAAGTTAAGGTTTTTTTTAAAGAATATATAATCTTCTAGGAAAAAATGAGATGCGACATTTGCAAAATGTCAACATTTAAGGTTGATAGATGAAACGAGTGGAATTCAAAGTCACTTTCTGGGTTAATATATTTTACAAATAAGCCACTGGGACATCCACACCGGAAATTTTTTGGAAACTTATGCAAATTAATTGATTTTCAACTGGAAAATTTGCTATAGAAATGTTTGAATTTCTATAACAATTGCGAGTGAAAGATTGGCATTTACCAATCGCCGTTCACGTGATTTTATAACGAAGACAGGTGTGTTCAGTGCTTCAATAGTCCTTTTCATAAGTGAGTACGTGAGAAATATGGTTGGTGATTGAGAGGGTTACAGTCTCAACATTATTAACGGTCTCGTTGTATTGAGCGTGATTGGATGTAATTGAAATGTTGAATAAATACTGACGTATATAACTTTGAGTATCCCACGTCGCTGGGGAAGTTGCACCCCCAGGAGATCCTTGATTTGCGATGTGAATACTTGAACCGCTGCAGCAGTGGTGAAACCGCTGACCAGAGTCTCCGATAGAAGTGAAGATATGACACCCAGGCGCAGCACGTACATTGCCAACTGGGACGAGTAAAGATCAGAGAGGGATTTCAGTCAAGTGCATGTTGAGGGGTTGTATCGCATTCATGGAAATGCCGTGTGAGATTTAAATGGATTAATGTCTACCTGTAAAATTGCAACTCCAAATGTCACGACCGTTGCAACTTGTACGGGCGAGTACTGATGGCTATCAGCTAATTCAAGATTCTCTGGTGATGTTGCATTTGCCTGAATAGTGCCGCCGTTACTGTGCGCCAGCACAACCTTTCCCGTCATCATGCAAATTACTGCGAATGTACCTGCATCGAAATTATTAATATCCCATGATTGTATCACCCTCATGATTGCACGCCTATTTAATTCATGTTAATTCAAGTGAACACAGGTGGCCATGATCACGGAAAATTGAGGAAATTTCATTGTGAGTAATTATAAAATGTAGATAAATTGCCCTTTTCATTGGGCTATATCAAACTTTTAAAAAATCCACAGTTTTCGAGTTGTCGTCACAGACAGGTTGTGGTAATCCTCCTAAAATCGTATAAGGTCGATTAAATTGAAGTAGATTCATAATTCCTCCTTCTGGGTTCTAACATATTCTAAATGTTTTCTTCCAAAAAATATGCTTTTCTCTTAGGTTTTCCATCCCTATGATTGACTTCAAGTTGAACAAATAAAACGTCAATTCACGAACATGCAAGTCAAGTATGTATAAACGTTTACTCACTACCTTCTTCATAGTGATTTGAGAGTTGTGATGGTGCTGTAGAAATAGATTGAAACGTATTTGTTTTCAGGATTGTATGTTAGATGAGAACTAAAAAGCTGTATTGCTGCGATTGACCATATTTTTGATTTATTCCAGAAACTCATTGTTATACGAGAATTGTCCTCGAATTTGTATGAGAAAGCGATTTCATGTCCTCGATGAAATCATCATATTCGTCATGGTCCCTACTGACTTTTCGAGGTTTTTGGTGGTGAGCCAGAGATTGCTTCTGAGTATAAAGGGCGATATTATATCGATATCGCTTAGCACCGCATTGTTCTTTATGTGATTATAATATTTGGTTAGAGGAATTACCCATGGAATTATGTTTGGATGTTCCAAAAATCATGTAGACCAAAACCGGAAAGAACGCCATATATATTCCGACAATGGGTGGAACATTGCCCAGCATTGCATACGCCATACCTGAGCAAGGAAGTTAGTACGTTGGCATCGTTCATTGAAGTATAGCAATAAAATTTCATGTGAAAGTGTAGCGCTTGCCTTGAGGTATGTGCATCACCGCTACGGTGAATCCAGCAGCAATATCACCGAGAATATTTCCCCTCCAGTTGTAGGTTGATAGCCAGTCAATGATTGGTATTGTTTTTCGAACATTCGATGTCCACCTGAATTGCTTGCATTTTCTTCTCCATGCGCCCTTCACTGTGACAATATTATTATAATTAAATCATAGCCTTACACTCAATAACAAACAAGTAAAATCAATTTGATATGCATTTGACTCGAATCACATCGACTGGATTACTCTGTGTGTTCAGAGTGGGAGAGCTGGAACAATGAAATGATTCACTGCGAAAAGTGCTAACGCGTTTCCCATTTGAATTAATCCAAAAGTGGTCTTCAAGTCGAAATTGGATCACTCCACCCTCAAAACCTGTGGACCACTAGCGAACTATTTGGTTCAATTCGGAAAAATACACTGTGTCGATTGTTTTTATTTAATGTATCACGGGATAAATTTTGTGTGTGTATCATCTGAAACAATTACATGTCCGATCTGGCTCTGTGTAATTACACACACGATCGAGGTCCTCTTGCAGATACACAGGCCGTCGAACGATGAGTTCTCGACTATCCGGCATTTCATCAGCACCGCAGCCTGCAATCAGTGATAAACAATATCATAATAAGAATAATATTTATAGATATGAGACATTCCATCAAATACTGAACCAGCCTAATGCCCTCATATTGGGTAATATGTCGTAACTTAATCACGCGGAGATGATGAACATAAGAATAGTTGCGATTTTTTTCCAGGTTTTTCAGGACGAGCAATAATGGCTTTCCAGTTTAATATTTTGGTGATTGATGTACGTTGAAAAAAAATTCTCAAAAACATCGTATGCCATTAACAGCATTCAAATTTTCCGAGAATTGAGTTGGTAATCATTTCAATATCATTTTTGCACATCCCGTTAAACATTTAGACTGTAAGTATCATCAAAGCTAATAGGTTGGGCGAAAGATTAAAACTCATTGTAGGAGCAATATGGTGCACCACCATTGGGCAAAATAGTTATTTCATCGTAGTAGTTTATATCTTGGCCCAATTAATTTTCACCATTTATTGAGTATGAATAATTAGATAGTGAATAATTCGTAGGGGTTGTCTATGGAATTTCAACAGGCTCCAAAGAATGTAAAGCAAATGAGAAGTACTGCGTCGCCCGATGTATAGCTCTTATGAAGTTTCCACAAAATCCTCAATATCGGTATACACCGAGCTACGTCAACAGTTGATGGAATTTCCAGTATATAGGATTGCTAAACTAGTGTCCCAATACTATATCAATGTATATTATATGAGTAATTGAAGGAAAAACAGATATGTCTTTGTTACTGATGTTTCTTTGATCCGCCACAATCAAAGATAAACGAACCGTTGAAGGCGCGTACATCTCCCATTTGCCGAGGATTAATGAACGATGCAAAATCCGTTGTCCCATACATGGGAAATGCATGCGGATGCTGGGATTTGAGGATCTTACCAAGGCCGAAATAGGATTTATCGGTAAGTAAACTGCTGGTCTCCATCTTTGACAAATGGTCTGTCAACACTTGATCCTCAATGACATTGACAAACGCACTAGTAACTACAATATCAAGGGCTGAAGATCAATTAAAAGGAACTATCGAAAACGGATGACGTGAGCTGCCACAAATTGCAGCTTTGCGAGCCACTCAATTCCGATTAACTGGCGACAATGAGTAGGAGCTATTGCGCAAGCTGCGCGTTTTTTTTATCTCCAGTAACGATGAGGACAACAGCCTATTGTGAACAATTTATGTATGTGTAAAATCACGGGACGCACGCTGATAAAAGTTTAATTCGTCGAGCTATTGGAATACGTTTGAGAGTATGGGCATGAGATTACGTTCATGACGTACCACTTCCTCCAGGGCAAATGTAATCTTCATGTTTAAAGGCACTTTCAATTATTTGACCATTGGGTATCAGTGCTATTTTTTTGAAAAGCTAAAACCATTATGGAATGAGACAAATCGTGGTATTAAAGACTATACTACTGATCGTAACCAACAGAATGTGATATGATATCTATCAGAAAAATCATTGCTGAGTGAAAATGACGTTCGATAAGTTGAGGTCTTATGGAAGATATTCTGGGGTCAAAGATCAGTGGAACATGACTCTGTTAGTAGTGTGTTATCGTCTGATGTCAGTTAACTCATCAACCGAGATTTCATCGATTTTACCTGATATTTATGACGACTCGCAGTTGTCAATGGTGATCAGTCAGGGTGAGAAAACAGGGAACAACTGATTGAATTCTTCCTTTCCCAGTCCCACGTAGAACCACGGATTTCACTTATCTTGAAATGAATCACAATGGAATTACGCAAATGAGTAGTTCCTATTGCTTTGCTTTATGTATCAATTTTACGATGCCCCCTCTCTTTCAGGTCCGAGTTTAGTTGCTGTCTGTCGCTGAAACCACGAGATTTTACCATTCGTGCTTGGGTCTTTCCATTGATACTGCAATTGCCTTATCATGGAGAGAAAGCCCTCACCAAGGGTCCGGTCCACTCAAGGATCGGCAGACTTTCAAAACAATTACTGCGGAATATTATAATCGTCATTGACTTTTTGCAGTGCTGACGAGGCCTGTTACGCTTGAATTACACTTACAATTTCTGTCACAATTTTCTGGTCCAAACTCCGCCAAGTCTCAAAATGTGCAAGAGACAATTTCCGTTTCACAGACGTCAAAAGAATTTTATTCCGTGTTTGCCGTTTGCTCTGCCGATATCGTATCCATATGGAACTGCATAGCATCACTATTTCGTGCCCAATAGATATGGTAGCATAATATGTTGAAAGATATGATGTATTTATTTTTTGGCAGAAACAGCTATTACCTCTTCCAAAGTTCCAGACCAAAGTCAAGGCGACTATGTGCATTCTCATATTAGCACAGTGCCAGAGCTATTTTCTACGACAATCATATTAATGAAAACCTAATCATTCTGCGAAATATATGGGAAAGTCGCTATCTTTTTTTTTGGTATGCTTTGTAATTTTACCATCTTGAACTCTCCTATGATAAATGAAGAATTAACAATCAATGTTTTCGCCTCAATTAGCAATTTCTGGGATTCAGACTAATAAGACTGCAAAATGCAATATATTGATTGGCCCTTGAGCCTCGGAATTAGAAAATTCTTAACGTCGTCTCATGATTCTTCAAAAATGCCTTGTATTCATTGAGGACACGGGGTATTCCATGTCAACTCAGCTATCGCAATGTTGTTTCCTTTATACATGTCCATTAACACGATCAGAATGTAGCACCGGGGATGGCGAAAGATTAAATGATGAATGTCAGTGGAACTCGGGCGGTGTCATTGCAGCTCCCAAGACGATCTGCCATCCGCCGTTAATCGTTTATCAGAATCCACTGACCTATGAATCTCGGCAATTGCTCATGAGTTTCATGGAGAACCGCTTGGGAAATCCACAATTCATTCAGTTTTTACCATTAAATATTTGAGAGTAACAAGTTAATCAATATCCAAGTCCAAAATTCCTAATAAATTATATTATATTCTGACTAAATTGGACCAAGTCTACATCATTGGTTTTTCGAGTTGGCGCGGATTCATATTGGTAAACAAACATAAAAAGGTGGGGTCCATGGGGTACAATATGGTGTGTGTGTTTTGTCTCCGTCCCTCTCATTTGTACGCCCCGGGTAGCTGCTGTCTCAGCATTCCTCAGGGGGCGTACCGGACATCTACCCATGCGGCTAGGGCCGACTTTCACCATGTTTGGCTATCGTACTTCTAAACACAGGCTAAACCTTCTGAAACCGCTGTGCTCCGATGGCCGGTTCCTATGATGAACATTTCCCCCCCCCCCCCCCCCCCCCCCCCCCCCCCCCCCCCCCCCCCCCCCCCCCCCCCCCTCCTGCGTCGGCTTAGTTTCCCGTCCGGCCGTGCGGTCTCATTTTATGGGTACCGCCGATAGCACACGTTCCTGCTTCGGTCGGAGGTGTGTGTGTGTGTGACTGTGTGAACGTGAAAATTCCCAATATCCCCAATACTGATTTAGCTGACCAGGAATGCGTCTCCCTTCGCACACACGCACCAACATAAACACATACACATGTATATAGGGTCAGGGCTGTGGTGTAGTGGATAGGATTTCCGCTCGGTTCGCGCTCGACCTCCACACAATATTTTTCCTGATAAAATTTTCTCATGAATTTCGATCGATCGTAGGAACATTCCATGTGTGTTATCGGTATAGGCGCCCATAAAATGAGAACGCTATAGGCCAGTAAGCGAATCCAACCCGGTGCGACGAGGGGCGGAGGGTCCATCACACGCGCCCGCTATCGGAGGGCAAGAGTTTCCGGAGGGGGTTCCTCTCCCCGCTATACCCGGCGACGAATTATGCCCTGTGTTTCATTTGCTTTAACTGCAAAAATTGACGGAACAACCTGGGAGGATAGACAGTTGGCATCAGGTTGTTGATATACAATGAGAATTGACAATAAGCCGATGTGAAAGCGCGCCCTGCGCGGGACCGCCAGCGAATTCCCATTGGTGGACCAAACAATCTCCGTTCCAATTATTTTCTAGTGTCTCAGATATTTCAGTAAGTCTAGAAATATCTGATTATTTTTATCGCTCTCGTATCAGTAAAAAATTTGTTTGTATGCAATACAACGAGGAAGTGTGTTTGTTCTGTATAACTTCTTATATACAGAACGGAAGTTATACAGAACAAATTGCTGGGGTGGCTAATATGGTATGGAGCGTCCTGTGCGTAGATCTGGGAAAAATTCACTGCTTCGTATGCGAGGTATACAACCTATGTCGGTATAAGCCGCTATTTCTCTTGAAACGAATTTTCTCATAACAGCCCATAGATAATTCGTGATACTTCCTTTTTTCTGCATTACATTTCTCGCTGTTGTTTTTTTGTTTTTCCTTTCTTGTTTTCGTGTTCCCTCCATGAACTTATTTCATATTTTTGGATTTCACTTGACGTGCATACATAAAGTGTGCTGGTGTGACTCACCATTATTACCAACCCCTCTGTCGTGAAAGTTATTTTGTTGGCTTCTCACCCTTTTAAGTTGGTCATTGGTACTTTTACAACATCCAGTGTATAGTTTTGGTGATTCCAATCGAGGATTCAATCAAACGAGATGTGTAATTGATCACTATTCAAAAATATGTAGGCACAAAAATGAATCAATCAATTAATAGTCTGAAAAAACCCTTTTCACTATATTAATTTAAACTTTACACTGCTGGCTATACAAATACAACTTGAATGATAACGAACTCCTGTATTGACAGCCGAACGGAACGGACGTGTTTACTTATCGCTCCTCGAACGAATGTGTTTACCTGTGCGGGCTCCGCTTCGATACAAATTGGAAATTGTTGAGTTAAGTAGTTACAGGGCAAGATAATTAACATATGGAAACGTCCAAGTCCGACAGGATCAAATCCGCTTTTGATAATGTTGAAATAGAGACGCTACTGTCCAAACTTGCAGAAATTGAGCGCCCATCTAAGTTAGTGGCATTCGAAAAATTTTTTAGCATATCAAAGACAAATAACATCCCCCTGTAATTCTGATCCTTGTAAAGTATACAAAGGCGTCGTCCAGGGCGGAGTTTCGTCTCCATTGCTGTACATTATTTACGTTTCCAAAATTACCGAAAACCTCCCAAAAGGAGTAATTGATTCCCAATTCGCCCACGATATTGCCCTGTAGTTCAGCTCTCCCTCGGTTCCTAGGAGCTTGAGAATGATAGAATATTCGGTGAAGGTAGTCAGCAATAACTTGCGAGACTTAGGGCATCTCATAAAACGCAGCTGATTCACTTTAACAAAAGAGGAACTCCGCCAGTTGACACCAAGATTAATATAGATGGACACGAGATTCCTTGTAGTCAATCTGTTTGTTTTCTCGGTTTCACATCCGATCATAATAGTATATTATGTCATAAGGCCTGTAAAGTATTTTTATGACAAATATGATCATAATCTGGGCCTTCGGCCCAGATTATGGTCATATTTGTTAGAAACATGCTTTAAAGGCCATATGACATACTATGCTTTTTGTCACGAGGCTTCCTAACCGAGTTCTTTGCGATGCCTAGGCCTGATAAGTGCCACTTATCGGCCTAGGCCTCGCAAAGAACGACGTTAGGCGGGCCGTGTGACAAAAATTAGTTTGAATTGCAACTAGAAAAGGTTTTACCCATGTGTTAGAAAACATTAAATTTTGTCAAATACATTCGAGCTACTTGGTGGAGTGCAGACCCCTTGACTGTAAGCATGATGTACAAGGCGTTTATAGAATATGGACTATTTGTATCTATATTCCAATAGCGAAAACACATCTACATAAACTTGAAAAGCTTCAGTATTCGGCAATCCGTTTCTTCCTGGGCTACAGGAATTCAACTCCTCGAAGTATACTCCTTGCTGAGAGTAAACTCCGAACCATCAATTCGCGAGCTATATATCTATGCAAAAATTATTTGACTAAAGTCATGTCGACTGCTGGTATCCAGGTTTCAGCTACCATGTCACGTCTATATATCAACAGTCCAATCACTAGACCTCATTTAATCAAAAATTGTATTCAGGATATCGCTTTGATCTTACCGCATCTACAAACCGACACCCGCTTCAACATTTACAATGTCAAATATGAAAGACTGATAAAATCTTCATGGAGAAACGGTGCAATTTGTAAGGGCTGCGGTAAAAGCCGGATCCAACCCTAATTCCATCATTGAACAATCATCTGCAGACATTGTTCGGGTTTACACTCATGGTGGTAAGAATGACGATGGAATTTCGGTTGGAGCAGCGTGTCACTGTGCCCATTTCAAGTTAACCGTAACTATTAGTATAAACCCTATAGCTTCAATTCATACCGCCGATGGCATCGCACTCAATGAGGCGATGAAGATGATTACCCGAACCAGGATTTTCTAATTATTAGTGACTCCTTTAGCGCTCTCCAATTTTTATCCCAACC
The DNA here is from genome assembly GCA_026005395.1 of Asobara japonica. Classification (NCBI taxonomy): domain Eukaryota; kingdom Metazoa; phylum Arthropoda; class Insecta; order Hymenoptera; family Braconidae; genus Asobara; species Asobara japonica. The sequence continues at coordinate 181,792 of BQMI01000394.1, forward strand.
GACCACGAACATCAAAGCCAACGAGCTTATATTAGACGTAAAATAAAAAAACATTCTTCGGGACTAAATATTCGAACATAACATGAAGCAGTTACAAATGCATTGGAAATTATTTTTGACACATAGGAAATAGTAATAGTGCCACATGATGAAAATACTGCGTATGTAACTTGTCGATACTCTTATGTATACTATATTCTATTTTTTTTTCTTTCCTCTATTTCCCGTATTATTGTTATTGTCTTGAATTTTTTCAAAATTTTTTTTTTATAATTTTTTATAGCATAATAAACCAGATGGTTTGCATGCTTCAAATAAAAAATAAAAAAAATTGAATGATAAAATTGTTAGATGAGTCGAGGTTCTGAATCCTCAAAATTCATGATATTACCACACGCTAGTACGCATAAGACATGTTGAACACTAGAGTATTGGCCATATTTAAAGGAATATATTAGTGTGGCTGGTATTTATTTTGTTGGCATAATAGAGTGATCACCACGCGCCACTGAATTTTTGCTGATTTATCATCACTGCGTTGTCTTTCATCATTGTGGCCCTGGGTATAATTAGTTACGAATCATGTGGCAATACGTCTTCACATCTCGTAATTGTGTATGAGTTACAGTAGAGCTCCCTTTATTTTCCGAGCTCGGGGGGTGACCTTGAAGCAATTTTGTGGAGAAAAAAATTAAGGAAGCCCCCCACTCTGCCCACTGGTTGGTTGGCGTGGTGGGGGTTGTCGGGAGCGGAAGGGGAAATAAGAGCAGAAGTAAACGGACTATGTATCAAGTAAATAGGTTATGTTTCATGTATGCTCGGTCCCACTATTGAGACGCTGCGCAGCCTGGAGCGCATGACGTCAAAAACAAGGATAGACAAAGTACGGGGAGTGGGAGAAGGTTTTTGAGGGGTGACAAGTCGTGAGGGGAGTACAGCGAAAATAAAGGAATCGGAAAATTAAGGGAGCTCTACTGTATTGACTTTAGCAATTGTCATAACAAGCTGAACTTGACACATTTATGGCCCCATGTGTTTAGTGTAAATGAATGCGCATTTTTCTGGAATTTATTGGAGACAGCAGAATCATGTTGAATACATTAATTACTATTACGGATACACCTTTGACAGTATTACGTTTGTGAATGTTCAACCTAAATTCAACACAGTGTCTGCTCACAAACTTTGCCAATGTTAAATCGTCACATGACAAGTTTTTAATATGAAGCATCTGTTTTGTGTGTACAAATTTATAATTGCAACTTACCAATTCTACTTGGTATTCTAATATCACTCGGTCACTTGTAATTCATTAATACAACTTTGCAATTGTCAAAAGCTTTCGTAACTGTCACTGCCACTTTAAATGTGACACTGATGGAATTTGAAATGTCTAATTAAAGCAAAATTCATGTGTGGGGGGGGGGGTGAATATATAGCCGCAGTGTCTATTGTCAATATTGCACAGTTGAAAATCATTGCGGAGGGGTCTGACTGAACGCGGATTGGCCAGCGATTTGGAAATATTTTCAGGCCTTTTTTGAATATAGCGAAGACATAATGACGTATCGCCTTGGGTCTGCCAAGGTACCTAACCGCAGGGGGTGTTACTTAGAGCACTTCCAGCCCGAGTAGTTCGCTCCCAGTCAAACCGACAAAAGAAAAACAAAAACAACAAAACGACATGCTGCAGCGCAGGGTTCATTGCAAATGCAGGAAATAGATAGTGGACAATGGATTCCGGATAACTGACGTTGGGAAATATACTTTGGGGTAAGACATTGGACGTAATGTCTAGAAAATTGTCTCCATATGTTTAAGTATTGGGAAGTATAGGAATATCCTACTAAGCATGTAGTGCCAGTCATAATAATATACGACCCTGACTAACAAATATAGTTTCCGTGTTAGAAGTAACGGGCTTCGTACTTGTAATGTTTAGATATACAGCATTATGGAGTAAATGTATATTAATCATTGGACCTAATAATTGGCCTCGGCTTTCGAGTCCAATGAAAAAATGCGAAAGGAAAGACTGTCCAATAAAAGAGTTTTATTTTATTGAGACTAATAAAACCATTGAATGATGTAATAGTATGTTGTCGACGTACACTCTTCTACGAAATACCAAATCTCGACCTTCCGACTCATTTGGCGGTGAATGTAAACAATTAGGTATACGTAACTTTGTGAGGCCTGTTAGAGCTTCCTTATTGAGATACCTTATCTTCTGGAATTTACCCGATTCATATTCCAATATAGTGCACTTCGTCATAAACATCGTGTCCCCAGCGATACTGGGATTCTCCAGAGTCGGATTGAATGACGCGTCAATAAACTGTTAAAGATAATACAATAGAAAAAATTGGGCGGAGTTATGAGTGTGAAAACATGAACTGGCCAATATGTAAAATATATTGGCCAATAGGTTTGGATGTCTAGATTGAACTAGAATTATTTAGAACTTTCAACTAATAGCGTTCTGGTCAATGAGCTATTTACAACGTTTGACAAACTTCATTAAGTACTTGCAATCTGTGGTGAAACACAATAGAATTGGTGAAGTATTTTAGAATAGGATTGGTGAAGTATTTTTTTTGCGTATAAAAGGAGATTTAATCGTTTGAAATGAAGACTCGCAACTATACGGAATCATGGAATATTCCGTTGGGGTGCGCAATGCGGTAATAGGGGCATACATACAAGACATATATTTTTAATGGCTCACACAAGATCATTCGCCGGAAGTCGATACAAGAGCTTCAAAACCTTAGTTTCATTGGTGAAATCGATAGCCTACTTGAAAAGCCTGAACTCTCGACTCGAATGGGAAAACGAATCCTCAAAGGCCAATTGGAGAGCCACTCATGGTGATTACCCGATGGAATAAACCTGGAAAATGTTATGTCTGGATCCATAACAATTCAATTTCAGATCGATGGTTGAGTTCGTATGCTCAGATCCCTCAGTAAGCACATGATAGTCAAGCAAATTGCTCCTGCACTTTGTCCTAAGCGAGTTATTTTATCAGAATCACCGTTAAATACAGCAATGTTCCTTCTAATCCACTCGAGAGCCAATCCTTCAGACCAGCATTACCTGTCACATTTTTCATTCTCAGAGCCAAAAAGCCCAAAATTCTGAGACGATAGTTCAACGCAGCCATCACTACCCCACGCTCGACCAATAAATCTGGTCTGTACAGAGTCTTGGTGGTATAGCCACTTTTAAAGCTTCCGCCATGAGTCTTCGCCATCACCGGGAGTAGTCAACCCGTGTCGTTCATAAAATTAATCTGTGAAAAATAGTCATTCAGAATGGTTCTATGCAGACCAGGGAAGATAAAATATACATCCAGAGGGAAAAAAATTCTAATCTTGTAATTCGATATTATATTTACTTGATATTGTTATTATGCCCTTTCCCTACATCAAGAGTTTGATTAACTTTTATGAAGAATGGGTACATAGTAGACGGTGAAGCAATTGACAGCCCTCGTCACGGCAGAGAACTAACAGAAATAAAAACTCATATCTGGGCGCCTACATTAGTCTTAATCTAGATATATATGCAACCGTGAGTGAGCAGGTTGATTCCTCGATCAAGTAGCAATCAAAATAGTGATTTTCGTCATAAGCTGTGAAATACCTTTGCCGAGAGGACACGACGTGGCTTCTGAAGTCACCCGAAGTATATCTGATAAGGCTGCAACAATATTTAGAAGTCGCGAGACAATTTGCGCGCCAAGTCGTTACCATAAATCAGTGATAATCAACAGGTGGCTCGCCATAAGAGATCCCCGAAATGATGAATACTTTACGGACTCTAGGAATGCGCTGCGTATTTCTAACCTGAATGGGCCTATCCATAGCATGAACGATGGACGTTAATTTCTCAAAACCGACACCATTCAGATAGACATACAAAATTTAAAAAGTAACTATGAGCTATACGAATTAATGTAACTGAAATATATTCTGCGGCAATTACACATGAGGTTTTTCCCATCAATTCATATGACATCTGTATGAAATACAAAACTTAGAAGTGGAAACGACAGAATTTCATCAGTGATAAGCCTCCGCTGGACGAAATTCCCCATTTTATTTATTGCCTATTCATAAGAATCAATTTTACAATAGCGCATAATCAAAAAATTTGCGAATCCATGCAGCCGTTGAGTGATTGTTCTACAGGAGTTCCTGACATTTCTGCCATTCTCACGAAATTTCTGATAGGTCTAGATCTCATGGTTAAATTTTGTCCGAGTTCTAAGCAAAGCCCATCTTGTCCTGAAGGTATCCACGTAACATTTAAAAGGGGATCACTACTACCATTTGGAGTAGGATTTCTGCAAAGTAAAAAATTTCTATGTTACCGTAAAATTTAAATAAAACGGTGGATTATTTGCGTAATAATGGTTTTATTTTTTCACCCAAATTTAGCGAAATTGGTCCACATCCTGACAATTTTTGTCCGCTGGCGAGACATGGGGTGATTGGGATCAAGTGGTTGATTCTTAGTGGGCATCCAAAATATTTCGGCAAGATCATCGCCATGACCGACCCCTGTATGTATGTTAAATTATGAATGAATCTTATGTTGCGATTAAAATTACAATCAGCATAGGTCAATCGAAAAAACCGAAATGGTTCATTACGAGAAGCGTCGATGCGTTACCGAGTTAAATTGGCAGTGGATTTCAATCATTCTTTTAGGGAAATGATTCAACACAGAAAAGGGCAATTGAAGTAACTGGATTCCGAATTGAAGAAAAACGTTTGACAAATGGACCGCTTTTGAGTCCTGAGTTATTCAGTCGGTATAGTTAACGATTTAAACGACATCCATTTTTGGATTGATTTCCCGACAAATTGGTTCAACTTGCGAAAAGATGTACAATTAGTCAGTTATTTTGCGAGTGATGGATGCTAATTGCAACGTTGGTAAATGCGAAAGAAATTGACCGTGTAATTTGGTGCCAGCTGTGAAATGCGGGAGTGCTTCGTTTACAAATGTGTTTCGATAGTAATACACTGGTGCACTACTTCTTGAGCGATACTGCTGTGTCTGGTCAATCCCCAGAATGAAGAATATATCTGTAGTTACCTAAAATATTAAAAATTCTTGAAATGCCAATTCTAACGCTTTATTTATAAACTATAGTTTTCAATACAGCAAATCATATGATATGGAAAAATTGGCCAATTTCTGTTATTGCGTGTACTTACATTAACACCCTCATCAAGCATGCCCTCCCAAGCATTATCATTAAGCTCATTCATTTCGTTGACGATCGGTTCTGTTCCGTTGTGAGTTGCTTGATCATAGCGTTTGAAAAAATTGGGCAGAGGTGCATGTAATTTGTTTGCAATACGTCTCACAGAGTTGACAAACTTATCGAAAGCTGTTCCCGCTAGAAAGAAAAAAATATGGGATATGCGTGCGGCATCCGGGCTGGGTTTGAAAAGACTGATGAAAAAATGAGAAAAAAAAGTTTGATTCTTGATGACACACTTTCTTCATCACTAGCCCTCTCGGTGATTTCAAATAATATTTCTGAGTATGATTGACGGAATGAAACAATACTGATGATACAAACAAGTCCTCTCTTACATAAATTTCGTGACACCGCCGGAAAATTTGCCAAGGATTCTGGAAACAATCCAGCCATTTCTGAGTCCACAAATCCTAATAGATGTGGCAGATCGTGGTATTGACGGGTTCGAAACTTCCGGGAAGCACAATCATCCAGAAAAATATTTTTTGACACTCTTGGATCTTCGATAGTTGGCGAAAAAGGTATATCAATCTCCATGTCTGACGTTTGAATCATACGATCTCCTATCTTATGAGTTGCTGTGATGATATCCCAGGCAGATGCGCGATAGAGCCCGCGCAATAACTCGTCTGAGTTAGTAGTGCTAATATTTAGAAGAGAACCTAGAAGTCTCGCCCGTTCCACGGCTCCAGAAGTAGAAGAAAACCCCCAATAATTCAGAGGGGATCCACTCATGGATATTGATCTATTATATAATCCTAGAAAAGTACAAAATAATACATCCATAATCACAAGTGGACCATTTACTCTTTTCAAGTCTGAAATTTTTGGCCCATTATGCGGATCTCATTACAATTCATTCCATCAAAATTTCATTACGAAAAATTTCTACATCGTTTTAAATGCTCTGCGATTAGTGTTGTAAGTATACCACCGTAATCTCCAACGAATTCTGAGAGCATGTGTGTGTGTGTGGTTGTTCCACATTTTATGTCCAATGCGTTTTCGTCTCATTTGCATAATTAAGGAGGTATCTACCCTCGAGTGGTCACACTGCTGCATGAGTATCTCGACACCACGCTCACCGTGCGGCCACTCAGGAGTTAATGATGATCGGCGTGATAAGTGACTGAGTTCGCGAGCGTGTGGCTGCCCTATGGGTCAGACTGATTGAGCGCACTAGGTTAGCTAGACATACAGCGAACATTATTCATTCCCATTGGTGAGGTTGGACATAGTAAATGTTAAAATTATTTCAGCCCTTTATGATGTCCAGAAAATTTCACTCTGAAACCTGTACTATTTGATGAGGTGAAGTAAATTTTAGCTACACTGGAATTCTATCAAACTCAAGGTTAATGGCCATTATACGGTGCTCTTCTCATCGTAACATTTTTCAATGTGAAGTCTAACATACCTTTAGACATGTCGGAGATGGTGAGAAGCTGTACGGAAACAGAGCCTGCGCTTTGTCCGATTATGGTAACTCGAGTTGGATCACCACCAAAATTCTTAATATTTTGTTGCACCCATTTCAAAGCTAGTACTTGGTCCTTCAAAGCGGCGTTGCCGGTGGCGTTTGTATGATTCAGGGATAGGAATCCTAAAGCAAATCTCCACTGAAGGCAACTACAGATCTTGAATATCTAAGAATACTTACCAAGTGCGCCTAGACGATAACTTACAAAGACAACAACGACATTGTCTTCGATAAGAAAATCAGGACCGTAATATGAGCTGTTGGCGTCTCCCACGAGGAAGTAGCCGCCGTGGATCCACACCATCACAGCCAAATCGCTCGAATTGAATGTCGTCTAATGATTAAGTTGGAAAAGTTGAGTTGCCGTTTGCAATGTAAACAATATTCGATTTTATTCTCCGAATCACTGAGACGCGGACACTTGTACATTTGGATAAATTTGACAAAATGTAGAGAATGGGTTGTTAAAAATCTTACTTTAGGTGTATACACATTAAGGTACAGACAGTCTTCATCCCCAAAATATTCGGAATCAAATTGTGGGCATCCTTTAGTTGGTCCTACGGCATCAAATGGCTTGGTCCAATTTTCAGCTTCTACTGGTGGCTGAATTTAATAGTTATCCATATAATAGAGAACAACACAGGCAAAATCTGATTGGGGTATATAAAAAAAACCTCTGATAAAATATCCCAGATTCTGCGATGAAGGATTGACGATATTTTCATATCTCTGAATTGCGATGTCTCATTCTGAGTATCGGGACAGAAATATCTTCAGCTTTTTTAACATACTCGAATTGGATATTCTTTGCGTATATGCGCTGCTCATTACCTTGAATCTGAGATATCCTACAGGCGGTTTACCGTATGGGATTCCATTAAACGATGAATATGTGATCTTTCTCTGAACCGTAGTCAGTAGTTCGCCTCGCACAGGGCCTTTAGTTGTGCTCACAATGTCTGTTGGTACGGCAGTTACAAGTGTGTAAAGGGAGGTGTGAAGTACAAGTTGAAATACTAGATGAAACATTGTTAATTGGCAGAGCTAGAATCCCTCAAGTTCTGCAAGTTCTCATCGTCGTGAACGGAGTGAGAAGAACACGATTGTTATCTATTTTTCAATATAAAATATACCAGCAACTATAATTAGGTCATTTCTAAAGCAGCACAAATCAGTTTAATGGGACATTGTCAATACGCGGTGATGGCTTGTTGAAAATCCTAGTGTAAGAATTTTCGCACATTATTATTGCTGTCCAAAAGAATTGCAGAATAATACATGAAATGGTCTAGTGATAAAACCAGACGTGTCGATAATTTTCTTTCGACGTTAATGTTCAAATCTAAATGAGTCACGGTAACACCACCATGACTTTGATGAGTTTTCGAAGTAGCATGGACTTGAAAAAAATAGTAGCCAAATAAATCATGTCACGATAAGATTCATCACTATTCATACCTGTACGCGGGCGGCCTTATTTCATTAACTCTCATCACAAATTTTCAACGAAATTATTATTCTACTATTCGTATACTGGGAATCAAAAATCTACTTCGCCAAGTTACTTTGCCTAGCTGAGCCAAGAAGGACGCAAATGTATAGGAGTTTTTCAGGGGGAAAATTCTTGGAAGGGCTCTTCCTTAAATCTTAATCCTGTAATTATAGCCGCCTCAATCCATATTAGCCAATTTATGCTATGGTTGTTTCTGAATTTATAAACACACAATAGATGTGATGAATTGCCTGCCAACAGACGGAATATCTCAAAATGCTTATCGGGAACTCCGATACATTTTTCTCCCAGTAAGAAGCTCCAGGCACAAACAAAATCGTCACGGCTGCATGGAAAGATGGGAACAAGTGCCACTTGATGATTTATGACAGGCTTTCAGTGACGACCAGTTTCTTATAAAATTTCAGAGTGTGATTTACAGCAACAGCAACTCACCTTAAGGGGGGAAACCAGTTTAGATGATTCAAAAAATCAATTTTTTTTTATTGTATAAATTGTTAGTACAGCTATTCAGGAATATGCTGCTTAAGTTTCAAAACGAAATTTCAATTAGTTCCGATGACATGAGCACTCAGATAAACACCGGTCGATTCAGTGCCAGTGCAGTTTTTTTTTCAAATGCGTTTTTCTCGAAACGACTTTTTTTTTCAAATTGCGGGAATCCTAGCTGGAAAAGTTATTGACGAATCGATCTGAAAATTTGTGTGAATATTCTTTATTCAAGTCCGACAAATATGGACCAAACTCTGGAATAATATTATTAAGTAAAATATATTTTTTTATGTAAGTAAGGTGAAAAAAAATGATATAAAAACATGACATTTTGTTCAAACACCTCCAAAACATTCAATTTTCAACTGTTTTGGCCAGGGCTTGGTTCATATTCTTAGAAAATATATTACTAACGAATGAAAAAAAAATTAATGATTTCGGATCAAAACTTCGACCTCCAGGTCTCCCGCAAGATGTCAACTCTGATGGCGCTCGTCAATGGACACCAGCCTCTAACTCCACCAATTCCGGCGGAAATGGCATACAAAAATTTAAAAGTGTAGTTCAAAAGTGGAATAAACTACCCTCCAAGTTCAAACGAATTCGAATGATTTTTTCTGAGTTGAAAAAAATCACAAAAAACACTCGAATTGCGGCCTCCTAAACTGGTTTCCCCCCTTAATTGTCCGCCAAATTGCTCCCACTAGCTCAGCCCAAACCTCTAATTGCACTGGTCGCCAATATATTTTAGGGCGACGAAAAAAAGCATAATGAACAAGCGACAGAGCGACATAGACTCAATAAACACTGAGGGAAACGTCAGCAATACGGCATCCCCAAAAAATCTCTCGCTTTGAACGCGACCATGTCTAGCGTCAACGACGGAAATTAATTCCTCAGGACGAGCTCCATACAGGTGGAGAAATACAAAATTCTAGGAGTAACTATATCGCTCCATGTTGTGCTGTACCCATCGGCGAAATTTTCAACAGCAATTACTCATGAGTCCTTCCCCATTATTTGACATAATAATTACTGGTTCCAATGTATACAGTACGCAATACAATGGAAAAATACAAAAGCTACAGGAAATAGGAGCGTTTTTTGAAACTCACTACTTTATTCGGTTTTTAAACTTTTTTTTCATCATTACATGGAAAATCATGATTAAATTCACCATTTGAAGCAACCGTTGTGTAAGCGTTCGATCGGATATCCTGACATTTGAGCCAATTTCACCAAGTTGTCTATAGGTCTTGCACTCATGGTGAACTCTTTACCCATTTCCAAACAAAGACCCGCCTCTCCTGAAGGCACCCATGTAACATTCAAAAGGCGATCGTGGGTCCCCTTCGGAGTAGGATTTCTAAAAATAAAAATTAACTTTCACGACGGGATCTAACACAAATATACAAGTATTCATGTAATTGCAATTCTTTGAGAGGTACCCACCCGAATTTTGCAAAATTGGACCACATCTTCACGAGTTTCTTCCGCTGTTTAGTTAACGGGTTACTGGGATCGAGTGGTTGCTTGTATGTTGGCATCCAAAACACTTCCCCGCAATCATCGCCATGGCCAACACCTGTATATAGGTTAATTCATTTAGTAAATTTTCTAATGTTGGTTGTAACTTCGATAAAAGTGTTGAACATTAACCCGGTAAGTCTATGCCGCGTACGTGGTGGATAAGTCCATCATTTCCAAATGTATTTCGATAGTAATAAACTGGTGCACTACTCCTTGAACGATACCGCTGCGTCTGGTCGATTCCCATGATGAAAATTAGATCTGTAGTTATCTAAAATAGGAGAAATTCCCTACATATCAGTTAGAAATGAATTTTTTCACGGCTGCAATGGTGTTTCATCCTGAGAGTTGATTATATAATACGAGAAAATGATGTCATTGTATTGAGATTTTTGGTTCCTCGGTATACCTACGTTAACAGCTTCTTCAACTATCCCCTTCCAAGTCACATTATTGTACTCATTCATTTTGCTAACGATGGGTGCTGCAGTATTCTGTATGGCTTGATCATAGTGCTCGAAAAAATTTGGCAGCGGGATATGTAGTCGGTCTAGCATTTCCCGCGCATACTCGATGCTGTTGTCGAAATACGTTTCCGCTAGAAAATGAGGAATATTTCTATAATATTTGACTTTTGTCCATTCCGCCTACATGCGGGCTAGGGAGGGTTATTCTCTGATCTGGTCACATGATTTTCCATAAGAATATTTCGATATTTCAATGTACTCGTACATTTTTTGATGTTTTAAGTAAGTTTTCTAGGCAATTCCGTAAAGTCACTTATGCTCTTGAAGGCTGTAAAAAGGAATAGTCTATTAAACTATTAGCCAGAATTTTCATGTTTCGGCCATTGAAGAGCTCTCGATTGGGATCTAATCTATGGGTGAAGAATAATTGAATATCCTTAAGAAAGTAGAAGAAATGCATAACAAAATACAAAATACAAACAAAAAAAAAAATCTCTTACAATTGACCATCGTCTGAAGGCCTTCAGTCAAGCATTTTATTGTCAATATTTGTTTTTATATCCACATATGAAATTAAACCCGATTTTAAAAAATCGTAAATTCAAAGTAAATAGTATTAATTTCGGGAGTCTCTACTCGAAAACCTTGCTTATTTCATGCGTATGGTAGTTTAATCCAACTGAACCGAACGAAAGGCAATCATTATTAAAAGGACATGCCTCCTAGAACATTAATTAACAATTGCACAAATGTGAATTAAAGACAGAAGTCGCGAGAATTTTTGAATTTGGCACAGTTGTAGATAACTGAAAAAGAAAGTGAAGAAGGCTGCACAAGGTCGGAAAATCATATGGGAATGTTGTATTCAATACATGTCCTTCATTTATATTAATTCTTTCTTGATATTGAAAATAACATTCCTGAGCCTAACTGAATGATCCTACACCGATGAAACAAACAAGTGCTCCTCTTACTTGAGTTTCCGAGCTCCGATGGCAAATCTACGAAGCTTTTTGGAAATATTCCAGCCATTTCAGCATCCAGAAATCCCAAGAGATGTGGTAAATCATGAAATTGACCATTTTCGTACCTTTTCTCTGGACACTCAACTATAAAAGGTTCCTTCGAAATCTTTGGATCCTCCATAGTTGGTCTGAATGGTATATTTCTGTATTCTCTTGTTGGGTGTGGGTGGATAAAATCTCCTAGTCGATGAGTGGCTATGACGATATCGTAAGCAGATACACTATAGAGGTCGCGTAACAGCTCGTCTGTGGTAATAGCAGTGAAATTTAAAAGAACACCTAGAGCTTTTCCCTGCCTCACCGCTTCAGCAGTCGAACAGAACCCCCAACTACTCAGAGGCGTCCCACTCATGGCTATTGACCTACTGTATAATCCTAGAAATAAGCGTAATCGTACATCATGTTTTCTTATCAAGACTTTGACGCTGGAAAATACAAAAAGAGAAGTGCCAAATCAAACCGATTGTTGCTGTGATCCCACTGGGCCAATTCCAAATACGAGTCATTTACCACGAAAAGTTTCAATGCTATTTTACGTTCGTTATTTTGAAGCCACTTGGATTCAACTCGGAAATGCGTTGATGCTTCTCATATTGAATTATTCCGAGTTTCGAGCTAACCTAGTCCGCTCACAGGAATTGATTCTGTTTCTGGGATACCAATTGAATCACAATGGAAATCCCATTGATTCAGCACTTTTTTCGTAGGCGTAGAATGACACCAAAGGCTATTCAATAGAAATTAAAAATTTTTCCCCGTTTGATGAATTCGATGATCCCAAGAGTAGAAAATGCCGTGGACTCGAAAACTGCTTAAAATTTTTTTGATTGTTTATAAATTTGGTATGGTTTACTGGTATTTACGCTGTATCAATTTCATCCCGAAGCATATTCATTTTCATGAGCGAAAGAAAATTTGTCTATGTTCAGGTGAATTTTGCGCACGATCCGACAAATTAGAAGATTTGCATCAAAAGTTTCTTTTAGTGTACGTGCCATGCGACTTTTGAGATGCCGATGTGAAATACCTTCAGTCATATCGGAGATGGCAAGGAGCTCAACGCTGGCAGCTCCCGCACTTTCTCCCATAATTGTAACTTGAGTTGGATCACCACCAAAATTCTTAATATTTTTTTGCACCCATTTCAAAGCTAGCACCTGGTCTTTCAGGGCAGCGTTGCCGGTGGCATTTGGATGGTTGAGGGACAGGAACCCTAAAGAGAGACATTACGTAAAGACAACCAAGCACTTTCAACATCTACACCAAGACTTACCAAGTGCTCCAAGACGATAATTCACAAATACAATGACGATATTTTCTTCGATAAGGAAATCCGGTCCGTATAAGGAACTATTGGCAGCTCCTATGAGGAAATACCCGCCGTAAATCCACACTATCACTGGTAATTCGCTCGAATTGAATTTTGTCTGAGGATTGATTTTTTAAAAAAATTACTTGGCATTTACTTGAGAAACCACTAAGCGACAAATTGTCAATGTCCTGCCAAAAATTCAGAATCTCATCTAGGAAAGTAGCATTTGTGCAATTTTCTCATAAGACGTGTAAAATTTTCGGATCAAGTTACTGCTTCCACACTATAATTTTCAAAATGTAGACTCTAAGGTAACTTTCACGAGTTTCGATAATTTTTCAAAATAGGACAAACGGTCCGTCCAAGATGCATTCCCAATTATGTCAGGAAGTATTAGGGAATTCCGAATTGCCTCACAACATGTATTAATATATCTCTAGTGACAAACTTAAGAGAGATATTCTCTTAGGATATTTTTGAGAATTTTTTGAATTTCCAAATGCTCAAAAAATGGAAAACCTTGCAGTTATTCACTAATAATGCAACTTTTTGGGTCACACAGAGCCGCTTAAATTATGCGGAATCAAGCATAATGCCAGTATAGAGCAAACGTTCTGAATAGTTTAGCTCATTTCAAATGAGTGGTAAAGTTGAAATATTAGAAAGCTTACTTTAGGGGAGTATACGTTGAGGTAAAGGCAGTCCTCATCCCCCAGATACACCGTATTAAGCTGTGGACAACCTTTACTTGGTCCAAGGGCGTCAAAAGTTTGAGTCCAATTTTCAGCTTCCTCCGGTGGCTGCACTCAATTGATACTTGCTTAATACAATAGTACAGAATGCATTTGAACCTATTACCTTGAATCTGAGATATCCCACAGGCGGTTTACCATATGGAATTGCAGTAAACGAAGAATATGGAATTTTCTTCTGAATTGTAGTAAGTATTTGTCCTCGTACAGGGCCATGAGTTGTGTTGACAATGTCAGTTAGCCTTGCATCCACAAGCGTGTGAAATGCGAGGAACGGTATGAGTTGCAATACTGCGTGATACATGGTCAATTGGCAATACTAGAATGCCTCAAGTTCTCCGAGTTTTTATAGTTATAGATGGAGTGAGAAAAACACGATTCTGCTCTATTTTTTTAAAATAAAATATACCATCAACTATAATTAGCATATTTGTAAGGTAGTAGGAATCGGTTTAGCAGAACATTTTAGATATGGCGTTATGGCTTGTTGAAAGTCTTAATCCAGTTATTTTTGGTGCCCCAATGATTATTGTCGACAACGATTGCAGAAAAAAAGACATGGAATGGCTTAGTGATAAAACTTGACGTTGTTATAAAGTATTTCCTGTCGTCGAAAGAAAATCGAACGGAAGACCGTAATGATCACTCTGATGGGTTTTCAAATTAGCATTGGCTCGGCAAGAAAACAACAGACCAAGATAACATTCACCACTATGCATATGCACATACAGACCATGTTATTTTTCTCATTTCGGATTTAACAGTCGTCAATTCGTGTTATAGTTTCGGATCGAACTTACTTAAAAGCTACTCCCAACTACAATCATCTCAGAACCTAATGAATAAAACATTGTCGTATCTCAGAGCAGCTTTGAACTTGTAAACACCTTGATGTCTTGAGTATATATTTTTTTATGCTCTTTGCCATTTCGGAAGGAATGTGATGTTTAATACCGATATCCCTTGACATTAATCTGCATCTGTATGAAACTTCCATCACGGGACACCAAAAGTTGAGATGAAAATGTTTAACAGTGTTATACTTGATGCTGGATGACAGACTTTCCGTGACAATACGTCTCTTGCAAAATTGCACTCGAGTATTTGGAGCAAAAGCTCGCATTTGCTCTGTTGATTCTGCCAATGAAATAGGGAATCGTGGGGAATGTGGCGTTTGCAGAAACGCACGATGTACGAAAAAAACTCTTTTGAGAATCGAGCATGTGCGAAACGACTGACCTTAATTGTCTGCCAAATCGATTCCACCAGCTCGACCCAGAGTTCTAACTGCAATGGTTATATATATACACTCAAAATAAAAATTCCTTGATTTCATACCTTTTTCCGACTTGGACCAGTTGAATTATTTTGGATAGATCCGAGGAGGGGAGTGATTCGTATCTGACAGAGTGCAAAACTTCGGATTTAGGGCAAGCCAATAGCATCAACTGAATTTCGTTGTTGGATCGAGCTGATTCAATGCCTCTTTTCTTTTTAAATTAACTCGGAGAAGGAATGATTCCAGCCCTCTGCTGTACAACCCATTTTCTTTAATCAATTCGAACTTGGGCCATACGATTGCACAGATTGATCCAATCCGTATGATCCAAGTTGAATGCCACTCGAAAGCAGATTGAATATTTGAGGGTGTGAAAGGGAAGGGCGATGAACGAGCTGCAATAACGCAGGCTCAATGAACAGTAAGGCGCGTGTCATTAATACATCATGCTGTTTTTTTTCTACGTTTCTATTTATTATGAAAATATAATACAAAACATCCTATGTCGTATTACATAGATAACAATGCTCAATTAACGTTTTTTTCCCATTTTTGTTATAACATTACCATGTGGGGTTGGGTAAAGTAGTTTTTGCATTTTTTTTTTGTTATCATTATCTTTTACTTCAATTTTTCAACACATCAGTCCATCAGCCTGTTCTATCATTCTCTTCTTTCTCGTTTGTATTCATTCCGCGAGACAGGCGAATAATATGTAACGCTGGAGTTTTCAAATAAATAAACAATTCGGAGGGATAGACAAATTGGGATTCTCTGGTTTTATAATTGATTTACCGTTTGTCGTGTGTGAAATTCCGACCCCATGTTCATTCTACGCGTTTCATTAAATCACCAGCCGTTAATGATTTCGGTTTGTTTTTTTTTTTAATATCTCTTGAAGAGTCGATCGGAGTTTTGTATTAGCACTATTATTACAAATAATACAAACGTATGTAAATATTTGTTACAATAATATAATCATCTCCTTAGTGAGAATCAAGCTTAAGATTAATAAATCTAGCGTCACTAACTTTTTTCATTTTGTTTTTCACACCATGCCCTAATATCAGTATCCCTCTGACACTTCTGAATGTATTCGACATAATTAAACGTCTATTTCAGTAGGAATGTATTTGGTTTTTGTTTTGTATAATTTCTTGCAGTGGACAAAAAGGTCAAAAGCATCAGAGGAAATGGTCTGATTATTCTATATTATATCACTACCTCGCAAGCAAGCGCTGTTCGATTATTCTTACAAATGGTTAGTTTTGGGAACCCAGTAGGTTAAATTTTTGAGCTCAAAATGAAAACGATGAATTGTCGAATCATCGCGCTTACCTTGGGCATAATTAGTGGTAATCTACGTGAATGCTAAATACATTTAGCACTACTGCTTATTTGAATAGTTTTATGATGCCGTACACATGCTTGTGAATCACCTAAACTTTTCTAATCGTTAATAACTGCTACTCATTATCAGTTAATTATGGTCTTGTTCTTTTAGATGCGCTAGATTCTTGTATTGCGTCATTGGCAGTACGGCCCTACTTAATCATGCAAAGATATATGGAATTAAATTTTAATTGCTTCACTCTGTTATTTGGAATTAATTCGTTTTTTTCTTTTTCATATTCTTCTCAATTGATGATTTTTATATTTTTCCGTTACTGTTTATCTCATATTATACTCATCATATTTGTTTTAATTCTCGTTATGCATGAATTATGGCTCGCTACTTTGCTTATCATGTCTCCACTAATATCCAATATTTTCAGTTAATTTTTTTTTTTTTTCAATATTTCATATAATTTTCAGTAATGAGTCATCAACATATTCTCTATAAATATAGTTAACCACTGCAATGCTCATGCCGCTTTCCATCGTACACACTGCGTTTTCTTAAATAAAAGCTAGAAAATATGAGTACCTTTATTATACTTGATAATTATCATCTCACTGAACAAAATTCTCTTATTGGACGAAACGACGTGATGCGAGGCGCAAAATGTTTATGTTCACGCCGGCATTACGCCGTTTAGAGAGCCCATCATTTTATATCTTTCAAGGCTTATAGTATAAACATTATTGAATCACCAGTTCTTATACAGACAATAACTGGGCCAAATATTCAATCACCCTCATGGAAACAATATATGTGTTCTATGTGAATTATACATGCTCATGTAGGTACTGCATATGGCACTAATATCCAAAATATGTGGGGAATTGTATATAATCCATTCCATAATATATCAAATTAACCCTTTTCTGCATATTGATAACATATGGGTTCATATACATTCAGTGCATCATGTATGATAATTGAGAAAAATCATCACTAGCACGAGCTCTGGAATGTATCATAAACTCAAGTTCCGACATCCAACCGCCTTCAATTAGAATATTGCGATGCCTCAGTTTCAAGAGTTTATAATACTCAAAGGAAGAGCTCAGAGTAAGACCATTTCCTCTGAGTGTAGCTGGTTTTGACTCTCGTAACTGTCCTCCAAATAAAATATGTCCAATATGATAACTTGAGGAAGCTAAAGGTAAGATGACTTGTCGGTGGATTTTTTATCGTGATATCAAATGTTAGAAGGGCTTCAAATGAAGATTATTTTCCAAAATATCACATACATGAAATATAGTGTTATACTATATATGTTGGTCATATATTGATTTCCATGGGAGCAATTATCGCAATCATTCATCATGTGTATTAGGTGGTTGTGTTATGTTGATTATTCGTCGTTTTTATTGAAGCACTTTAACTTAAGGTTTCTGTCCGGGGCCGTGTGTGTACGGATTGTCCCCCTGCAGTAAATAACCTGGCTGTATTGCGAGATCCATTCGGAACAATATCCTGTAAATATCAGTCGTTTTTTTCTTTTTGAGGATATCACAATTTATGCAATTTATGCAATGTACGTCATATCAATAATATCTATGTGCAGATTATAGGCTTACATTCTTCGGTTTATCAACAGCATTTAGGTTTACTTTTATATCACATCTGTCTAGCATCACTGCGCCCAATCACGTTTTTTTTTTCATTTACGGTTTATCTTTGGAATTACTTGATTCATAATCAATTGTAATTGTAATCACATGTTCAATGCAGTTACTGTGATGTACATGCAATGACGGCTCTCAGGTTTTTGGCTTTTTCTTGTGATAATTATTGGCCGTCGCGTTATACGTGAATTCAAATACACTATCGGAGAATAATTTAGGTAATTGAAATATTAGGCACTTTACAAATATTCATAAACGCATTGACGATATTATTCGTTGATTTACTCATTTTGTATCGAGTTTCATGGCGTTTTTGGGGTTTTTTTGTTCTAAAAATTGTAGGAGGACATTGAAAAGAAAGTACACATAGGGGTAAAAGGAGGTGTTAGGAGAGATTGCAGTCAAGTAGACAGAGGTTTTGTATTCAAGATCTAGATTAGAATGCCGATAAAACCACGCAATGTTGTTCATAAAATTCTTCATTGTTGTGACATCAGATCAGAGTTTTTAGTTGAAGAATTCAGAAGAATCTGACCAATGATGCTGTTTATCAATAGTAAAAGGTCACCCAAAGGTAATTGAATATTGACTAACGGTGATATTGACTATTCATTAATTGATTTTTCTCCGATGGCACAATTGTGCGCTAACATTTTAACAAGAAATTGCGAGAAATTCTTATTGGATTAACCAGAGAATAGTAAAATGGGAGACACACGTACTAATGAGAGACGGTGAGTAGAATATTAGAGCAACCCAATAATTCACGAGAAATTTGTGTAGCTGATTTGCTTTCATTATTAAAATATTTGTGATTAATTTCATCATATGTGGATAATCTCTGTTCACAATTCGCAACAGCTATACAAATTTACATCAATCGTTCATTATTGAGAATTTGCGCAAGAGATTTTGAAACACTTAGATTTGGAAAGTGAAATTGTCAGAGAAATGAGAGTGATGAAAGAGTAGTTCAGCAGACGATTTGTAAAGTAATAAAGGTTTCAATACCGATATTTATTGAATATTGACCCACTGGGACCCAACTGTCATCAGCTTACATTAGTCACTGTAAACTCGCTCTCGATGAAACGCTTGTTTCAATCAATCAACTATTTTTTCACAAATCCCTAGGGATCTATATGTACATATGTTATATCTCTACTCGAAAAAAATCAATATCCTCTAAATATATATTAAAAATATTCTTAACAATGTGCGGCGTTGTTTTAAAAAATTACGTTGTATATTTTCTTGTCAAGTCGGGATTAATAATCCCATTGTCATTCTTATTTGGGTCATCACTCGTGAGAGACAAAAATCCTCCGTGAGATGGTATTTAACAATGATTTATCGAAGTGAGAGCAATGGTTTAAATCACCTGAGTGATCCAGTGTTGCATCGACCATAGCATTTCCAAGTCTCATCTATGTAACACTATTAATTCATTTCATCCCTTTTCCCCTCACTCGTTTTATCTTCCGGTAGTTATCAATGATGCTAGTGTATGTGTGTGCACGAATCAAGAGAAAAAATGTGAACCAGCAACTGAGCCTCCTGCAGTGAAGTGATAAAATCACACTGACTTTTGGATAATATGGAATAGATGGAAAAATGTATGTATAGACACTTTGTTCCACAACTTTCATGTCTCTGCAAAAAGTTTCCAATGCAATTCTTCCGATCTTTCCCAACTTTCGGGATATTGATAACGGCGCAGGCTTGACGCAAGTTAACAAACCGCTTTTTATCAATTCACTACAGATTTACCTATTTTCCTCAACCATCTAAGTCTACTCCAATAGCATTTCATCTTATCGTCTTGTGTTCAATAACCCGTGAAGAAAATGTCAATTGTGCATGTACTTAAAACTAGAATTGTTTGAACACATTTGTTCTCTAAGTGTCGTAACTCGTAAGCGCATTTTTCTCTTCAATATAATATATCTTCTTTTTCTGGCAATCGACGGAAACTAAGTTTTCCATATTTTCCTACGATTCTTGTTCTCTATCTCTTGCATTTTTTTTTTCAAGCAAGACAAATGCTAAATAATGACGAAAAGTGTTCCCTCAGTGAGCGACATCAGTCTGACAATTCTTCTCAGGTGACGAATTCAGGTAAATTCAGCGGGACGGTCATAAATGCAAATACCATGTATTCTGGGAAGTCAAAGTCATATGTACAATTGTTGATTTATTTTCGCAGAGATTGAAACTCATTGACGAATTGGTTGGCATCATCTATGAAGGATCTATGTTTATATCCTATGTACATTCAAACAAAACAAAAAGAGAAAAGAAAACGATGCATTATATTTTTCCGAGGTAAACCATTTTGTCGTGGCAAAATAACAAGTTTTCAAAGGAAAATTATAGAATGTTTTTCTCTAGAGAATTTCGAGGATTTTTTACATATAACCTTTTCCCATAGCACCTGATATTCCCTTGGATCATTATAGAGAAAGAGATAAAGAGCAGAAAAGTGTTGATTTAGAAAGATTGAAAGGGTGTGCAGTGAAGTGGGTTCCTGTCGGAGAATTAATTCATTAGCTTCTCACTTCGTTAGATACTTTGAAATGTTTGTTTTGAGAAAAATGTGTTACAGGAAATCAGAAACAGACGAGAGCGAAACAGGAAGTTTACTGTCTGCGAAAATTTATGGAGTATTTTCTTATTTTATAGGGAATTTTATTCTTTTTCTCAAAAATTGTAAAAACAGAAGAAGCTTATAATCGAAATTTATGAATCTACTGCTAAATACCCCGTATAACGATAAATATTCCATCAAATTTAATTTTATTTTTTGTTCACTCTATATAATTTTTCGTTTCGTTTTGTACACATACGTTTTTGAGCACCTCTAGTAATGTTGAACTTGCGATAACAGGGTTGAGCTTGTCTTTATTATTAATGGGTTTTTTTTTCATTAATTTTATTTGCTTGCGGATTAGTTTTATTACCTAAAAAGTACATCCAAGAAGGACCTAGATATGCTCTTCCTTCGTTCGTTCCTGTTATCGTTCCCGTATCTAATAATAATAAATGTGTAAAGTGCGTCGAATAGTCTAGTCATTACAGAGGTAATAGAATAAAGGAAAATAAATCAAAATGATAATTTCAGGGATTCGATCGTTGTATCGAGTCGTTGTATTGGTACAATCATAATTCCTTCAAATAAATACAATGAAAATGAGGAATAATTACATAATTGCATTGGATGAGTGGGAATGGGACTAGAAATCGTATACATAATCAGTCAGAAAATGTCAATCTCAACAAATCAATTTGACTAGAGAATAAATGATAATAAATAAATCTTATTGAATAGATTAAAAATAATAAATTGTATATTAAATTTGTTCAAGTCCGTGGCAATTACGTGGGCCACTTAACTAGTTTGTCGTAAACTCACTAAACAGTCCAGTTGGTTTTTCTACGCTTGAAGAAAAAAAAACCAAGTGTATCTGTTAGTCAATGTTATTTTTCTCATCGCTTCCGTTCTTGTCGAAGAGTCAATAATTACGTGTAGAACTTTGGTTCAATATGCAATATCGCTGTACTATGGGGAATGTTTGTTTATCACACGCCGTAAATTTTTTAATCATTTCTGTTTCATCTTTCATAATGCTCACGTTTGTCGTTTTATTGAGATAGCTTAAGAATATTGCGCCGGTCGAAGGATCTATGGTACATGCAATGAAATTATTTCTCATTACATTATAAAATACTTGTAGCATTCTTATTATTCATAGACTATTCATCATTGTGATAGTTATTTCTCTCTCAACTTACGAGGGCGTCGAAGCTTCAGCGATTAATAAATTCTAGAGAGCATAAAAGCCCCTGCACACATGCTCATTGACAAATTAAATGTTTACACATCTTGCCACATGTTAATGATCAATTATCTTGCATATACAAAATATAGTTACGCATAAAAATGGTCGATTCATGAGCATGCGTGCAGGGCAGTGGCGATTACCCCAAGCATCTTAAAGATACATTAAACTTCACCGTTAATATTGGATTTCGCATTAATTAATATTCGATGTTGTTACTTCATTTTTTTTCTATTTATCATAGAATTCGTTGTTTCGAAACATTGCTTTGAGACCGTAACATCACGTGTCCTCATATAATACTATATTGGGACTTGTTTTCCTTATTTTGTTCTCTCTATAAAATATGTGTATAACAATATAACTCGATCGCAAAATCCGGAGTGTCCTTTGGTGAGTCAGTGCGAAGCCTTCTTACTCCTTAATGAATGCAGTTTATTCAAAATTGGAAAAGAAAAACTATTAGAATCAAAAATTGCGGGCGTACGAGAATTCACGACGGAAGTGAAACTTAATCTCATACACGGAAAGAATACTTGAGTGGGGCATATTTTCTCTTTAGTTAAGGGGATATTTTATTTCCGATCCAAGAATATTTTATCCCCTTCTGGGGAGTAATAAAATAGGGAAAACTTTAAAAGTATAATTTTAAACCATGTGTATTTCTTTTGTTCAGGGGAAATTTGGAACAATACTACAAAATAATGAGAAATTTTTCAATATACAAGAGTTTGAGCATACAACAAATTAAGAATGAAATAAACTCTAATCGGACATATAACCATCCTTGCATGGGTTAATATAACTGATTCGGAAAATATTCTTCTCCGTGTACTATTAATAAAGCTTCCTGAGTTAATAGGTATTTTCGGGCGGCAGGAACTTGATAAAATTCTGCCCCACTTCAGTATCAGTACTTGTCCTATTACGCTCACAGTTACATTTCAATTTGAATTGACCCCGGACGGCAGCTAGGAGCCGAAACATAATAAGTTTCACGCCAACGGTAATAATGATAAACCGGTTAGCAAAATAATTTGAATCTTCATCAGTAAGTCTTTCCAGTATTCGACACGTGTCTCATGGTCTGCGCTGTACTCGTTTTTTTTTGCCCTCTCCCCATTTTTTGAAGACAACAAAGGTCAAGATAATGGTAATACAGGACTGAATTTAAAACGATTGTAATGACGGCAAATACTGATTGACTGGTGAGGAGCCACAGGCTAACGCAAGACTTGTGTACGAAGAGAGTATAAGGCTTCTATAACCGCATCCATTAACGCGCGCGGCTGACGCGCCCCTAGTCCGATTATATGGGGCTTGGAAGGAGAGATAGTCTGGGCATAATTTTCATGAAAATGGGTGCCGCCCCGGAAATACGAAGAAGTTCAAAAGAGGAGTATTAGTTTCACTTTTTAGGGCTTTTGGTTTTCATTTATTTTTCTCAATTCTATGAAAGGGATTCTGAACAAAGGGGATACAGTTATTAGCTTTAGAGTAGATTCGCCAAGTTTTGCGTCCTCGTTTACGCGCGCTATTCCATTCAGGCAGCTAAAAGGTTTATGATAATCTCGTTTATGGCCTTTCGCCTGACTAGAAATCTCAGTTTCATCTCCTAACCGTAATATAAACTATTTTTGTATTAATTTTTTTTTGTTAATTTTCATCAGTTTTTTCTGCTGGATTTTATAATATATACTTTTGTATATGTATAGAATATATTCGTGTATATATATATAATTACGTGTATACCTGCGGAAAAGGTATAAACAAAATCGACTAGAGTGACTAGAACTGTAGCTCGTGGACGCCACCAATTCGACGTTCTTCCCTCACCATTTACTTCGTTTTTATATTTGTTTGTTTTTTTTTTGGTATTTTTTAGTAGTTTTATTTTGGACTTAATAATTACTGGACGTTTTTATGAATGTTAATCATTTCTCTACTGGCACTTTTCTACTTATTCTACTTTGCAAATGTTCGCTCCATCGGTTATTCTATACATGGTGAAGCTACCATTTTATTTTTCATAGTTTTCAGCAGCCACAGCGTGGGCAGTCAATGGAAATTTGTTAATTTTCGCCCCCGGTGGAGCAGCAGCGAAGATTGGCAAAATGTTTTCTTTCATCTCCCCACTTTGAGCTGCTTCTTGGCGATATTTTACCGTAACCCCGAGTTATTCTGTTGTAATGCCCCCCAGGGAATTGATCGACTGCCGACGCTTCGACTGTACACAGTCTTACCGCGCGGACTCGAAGACGCTGAAACACTTCGCAAACTGGCACTTTACTACTTAATCTACTTGGCGTATTCCGGGCCAAAAAAGTCGTATATATACTCTCAGAGGGGACAAAGTGAGCCTCTATATGTCAAACACTCTATCCATTTAATCATAAATTAAATAAGACTAAAGAGTATTCTTTGAGGACTGAAAATTCTTCCATTTCAATTGATTTTTATGAGAAATTGTTTGAAACATGAGAATGGTATATCCCCTCAGAATGTGATAATTCGACCTTTTACCACAACACATTTATCAAACCTCTTCAATAGGGAGGTCCAATCTCAATCGGGGTCTCATGGTGGCCATTTCCTCGTGTTACAGCTGAGGGAGTGGTCTTTTGCTGTGCATCCCAGTATCGGATAATTTATGCACGTGTTTCTAATTTAGATGTCCCTCCTTGTTGACCCGTTGAAATTATCTGGCGTCGACTGAGGCTGTTCCTCCACCTAAGTAACCCAAAAAATCCAAGAATCTAGCCACAAAAAAACTTTGCAGAATTATCCCCTAGTGGCTGTCGTTAGCTCTCGGTGGGTGACGCTCCCTCATCATCGTCATAGTGCTACAATCCGCGATTAAGCGGTGGAGAGTGTTGTCCATTTGTTGCCCCAGGCACCTCATCGTCTCTGAGACATGCTGACTCGAGGTGTTTATTCAGGTACGACTTGAGGGCAAATGTCTTGTGACACCTTGAGCATTCGTAGTTCTTATCAGCCGAGTGTGTCTGCATGTGTGCCCGCAGGTTGGAGCGATCGGCAAAAGCTTTGCCGCAGTGAGCACAGCCATAGGGTTTTTCCCCGGTGTGGCTACGCAGATGACCCTGTAACAGCCATGGACGCGAAAACATTTTCCCACAAACACCACAACTGTGAGCCAATTTGTGGGTAAGCACATGCATCGCCAGGGCTGGCATGCTCACGTATGCTTTGCCACAGTGAATGCACTTCTTAGCTGATTGAGAATCCAAGCTGCGATGGGTCTGCTTGTGTCTCGATAGATTTGAAGAGGTTGCATATTGCTTGCCGCACTCGGTGCATGTGAACTTTGGTCTATCCGGCTGGGCTGGCTCCTTCTCGGGCACTGCAGCGACCGCACTTGATCGACGCTTTGACCTGCCGTCTGACACGAAGAAGGCCTCATATGTGTAGGCGACTGTTTTATTGCTTGCACTGGGTGAGTTTGGAGCATCCTCCGGAACTATTTCTTCGAGTGACTGTGGCTCCGGAGTGTCATGACGAGCCTGATTATGGGATGGTACTGGTACCAGAACTGATACTGGCATCGGTGTTTGCTGGATTGGTTGGACTGATGGTGCGCTTGCTGGCACGGATGGTGGTGGTGGTGGTGGTGGTGGTGGTGGTGGTGGCGGAAGTGAGAGGGTGTGGATGAAGACCGAGTGCGTCGGGGCCGCTGGAGAGGCACTCAGATCCAAAATGGCCTGAGCCGCTGATAGATCTTCCTCCGGAGATGTTCGTATTATTTCGCCACACGGTTGAAGACTATAGGGTCTGTAGATATCTTTCTTCTTTGGGGGCAACGACAGGGCTGTACCAGTACTTGTGAAGCACATTGAGAGGCTTTTGTTACGGGGAAGATTAGTGCTGTGTTGCGGTGAAGGTGGCGCTAACACGATGTGATCAGGTAGTGGTGGTGATTCAGCCACAGGCCTTGCCAATTCGGCGGCTGATCGTAGGGTGGCATACTTCGGCGGCTCCTCATGATTTAGCCAGCTCTCGTGGGTGTAACCTGAAAAAAATATTGACAGTAGCGCTCAATGAATTAATTGGAGAGGTAGGCTAAATTGGTGACATTGGGCGACGGTGGGTATGCAGGCTCATTCAAATACCGACATACCAAAAGTTCTTGCCTCCTCCAGTAGAAAATAATATTTACAATTGCTATAACATTCGTCCAGGGATCAATTGAATCAGTATTAGTACTCGGTGTGACTGCGGATTAGAGGGTCATGCTCGTGGAAATTTTCCCCACTCCCCAATATTTCGCCATCATTGTGACTAGGTGTAAGGATCTACAAAATCGAATTTATTAACACGAGCGAGTTTTTGTGGGAATGAAAATGAGAGGAAAAGAAATTAGAAATTCTAAGAGATCGGAGGAATTCCAAAAGCGGATTGAACGTGCAAGAGATTCTCCCTTGAGATTTTTTCACAGTATCCACACAATACCATTCTTCCTCGCTCTTTGACTTCTACAACACCTAGCCTCCGACTAGAAATTTGGAATTTCTAGTCTCTGCACAGAAGCATTCACGTACCCTTCTCTTAAAACTTTATATAGCTGAGGAGCAGTGTAATAAATCGCTCCGATCACCGGAATGGTGCATTATTCATTCGCGACACGCCTCTGTTACCGCTAGGGTTTTCCCTCGAATAATGATCGTGAAAGCTTACCAAGGTGGAGATACTGTCGTGGAAGCATTCGAGGTTTAACGATAAAACCCAACGGATGAAATAAGAAAATTCATCTTGAACTGTGAGCCATCCCAGTTTTCTGCGAAGAGAGGGCAGAGACCCCCCCCCCCCTCCCGCCGAGGTATCAATATTTAAAATATCATGAATCAGCCCCCCTCCCTGCGAGCCTCACCAGGCCCATTTTGTTTCCGAGCTTGACAGCTGTTTCTGCCATGTGCCTCTACCACTGGTTGTTCCGAAAGGGCCCGAGGTGAGGGAGCGAAAACTTGGGGATAAAAAAAATAATCACGGCAAGGGGGGAAAACTGCCCCAATGTATCTGTTGCGCGGTGAATATTGTACTATGTAAAACAGCAACAAAATATGGGTGAAGAAATACGTGACGTCCTTGCATCTGTCGCAAACGACACTCCTCGTATACCAACCTATAAGCGCACTGCTACGTTCACGTGATTGTTATCAAGATCGTGCCGCTTCGACGTTCGATCCGAGGGTGCCACTTGGGTGGGTTCTATCGCAAATTTCACTTACCGGCTAATATCAGTTGTTAACTATAATTTTTGCTCAATTCTCAGCTATCCAAAACAGTTTTGCATATTAACAAAAATTTATTACTCTGAGATATCAAATGAATGAAGAAAAAAATCGCAATAGTATTGGATAAAGAAGAATACAACATATGACGTGCATTGAAGTTGTAAATTAATGAAAGCGTCTGATTGATTTTTGAATAAAAAAAGGAAGGTTGTAGAGAATGCAGAGAAAATGCAAATTAACGAGGAATGGCGCGGTGCGAGGCTCGTTTAAAATCCAATTTGTTACACGCCAAGGCGTTTTACACTTCCGCAAGTTTTTTGTGTGAATGTGTGTGTGTACGTAGTATGTTCATGTGTGGGGTGAACAGAGAAAAAAAGCTTCCGAGGTATGGGAAACAATAAATCAGAAAATTGTACTATCGATCTTCAGCTTCGGTTGGCCCAGGCTATTATTGGCTCGAAATAAAAGGAAGTCAACAGATAGGAGTCGAGCGAGTATCGGGGCGAGGTTGGGGGCTGTTAAAGAGGTAGGAGAGGGTCCCACTCTGTATCTAGACATGCATTTCATCAACAGGAGGGGAAAGGATCAATAACATCGAATGGACGCTCGGCTGCACGCCGCCGGGCTGTTGATATTTTCCACCACCCCCAGCCATCGCCTCGAGGAGGCCACTCTGTACTCTCTATTCACAATACGCTTGATCCTCACCGAAAACCGATATTAAATCCGTCTACTCCGTGGTACGATTGTACTACTCTTAGTGGCCCACGCCGCAGAACCCAATCTCTCCACTGTCACCATTCAATCTAACCATTCGATTCACATTTATTTCCACTCTTTTCATACTCTTATCATTGCGGTATAGCATCTCATCGAAGAATTAAATTTTTCTTTTTTTGCGCATCGCTATGTATACAGACCCCACTTGACCACTTGTTGAGTAAGTCGGCATTGCATTTTTCTATATCAATCATCCGCTACTATGAAAACTAAGAGGACTGTTGCAATTTTTCAAGCCGTGAGCTGATTCTTTGTTAATTTTACGGAGAATAAGGACTGAAGGGGGGAAGGTGGAATAATAAAAACCCCGGTATACAGGCTGCTATTATGGCGTGGGAATAATAACAGCTCTGTGTGTACCAAAAGGCATAAAGAATGAAAGAAATTTCGTCGCAAAAACTAAAGTATGCGAATGGCATTGGTCGGCGTGCAATTGCACCACAAGTGCTAAACTTGCATTGCGGCGATTGGATCGGAGTATGAGGACCTACAAATGCTAGCATCACATCGGTAAAAGGTGAGAAGAGCCCCCGTAGCGCTCTCCCTCTTTTCTAGAATCCTATTTGTTTTTTTTTCTTGCTAATTGTTACCGGCACTGGGAAGACAAATGCTCATATACATCCACTGTTTGATGCATAGGATAATCCTCTCGCATCGATATTTTATCGGATGGATCTGTCGATGCTACCAATCAGTGTGATAGCAATTGGAGGTCCAAGCTCCCAATATACTGTTATGCATACAGATCTTTTCACGACAAAAATCATTATTCATTGATTGTTGTGAGTGAGAGATGCATATGAGTTGTATCTCTACTACAAGACACTGTGATTGTTGTATCAATTCCTCGATATAATCAGTGTTACTACATCTTTTGGATTAATATGAAATGAAGAAACGGGAAGATTGCTGCAGGAATAGAAGTAAAAAGTTATACGAAGGACGTGAGTAATCCGATCGGACAATAAGATATGAAGGGGGGAGAGACGATTGGGGAGTTGGATCACGTCGCGTGAGCAGTTTGGCTCAAGTCATTTGGTTTCCCCCTGGTGCGTATCGTGCGTAAGTGCCTACACATTTATCTCCCGTATAGGTCGTAGAGGGGTAGATTTCTCTTTCAAGGATGAGACGAATCACCACGCCTCACTCCAGTTAACTATGGGGAGAGGACCTGGGAGACGAGATAAAAGGAAAAATCTAACCAGAGTGAGACAGCAGTAACACACTGAAAGTCTGCGCAACATGCGGCCTCGCCCGGAGGGGTGGGTACAAGCGTCATCCACAAAAAGTCGTTGAAACTGTAGCGAAAAAAAAAGTGTAGGAAAGAAAAATGGTAAAACAAACTTTATGAAACAAATCTTGAAAGTTATGAAAACTTTTATTCCGTGTTTTCACAGGGGAATTTAGTGTCTTTGCACGCTTATTTTCCCATTGGACAATTGGAATTTGGGCGTGGTCTGAATCAAACGAGAAGGGTAGGTAATGATGATAATGATAATATGAATTTGAGAAATGATGTTTTGGAGTATGTGAAAATTACCGTGATAATAAAGTGCCCCCGAAGCATTGAGCGGCGGTGGACTAGGCGCGGTGGTGCCGGCAGTTGGGCTGTGTGGGCCCCAGCATGTCTGCTCATTCGCCCTGTTGCCGTCACTCGTGCTATCACCAACAACGTCAATCTCCTCCTCCTCGGTATCCACTATCATTCGTCTTCTGTCGTGGACGGTGTCAATCAGCTCACAATCTGCGCTTGTTATCTCCAAGGGGTCTTTCTCCTCCAGAGTTGTATTTTCGTTGTCATCCTGCCTGTCCGGCCACGGATAGGCCTTCCATTTTTTTGCCATCAGACAGCGCGGCATTTTTATCGACTCTTTTCGCAATGACTCTTTTCGAGCTAAACAATTGATCCAATATTTATTGTACTCTCGCTGTTTTTATTTTCACTCGCATTCGCTCATTGCCATCACAATAACCATCACCAACACAATTTATTACTTGATATTTTACCACCGACAAGGCGACATCGACGGCGTCTCCGTCGGCTTGGTTTTATCCGAATTCGTAACCTCCTCTGGTGGTGACTCGCGCTAGCCGGCTTCGGTGGCGTAAGCGAGCCACGGTACCTCGTCATTCGGCCCTCAGAACACCGCAACTAATAGATTCCCAGTTGCCATCGTGCTTCACCGCACCCTCCAGTTCTCACTACCCTCGACATTTATTCACTCCCGAGTACACTAACTAGAACTGGACTGCAAATTTTTAAAACTAAATGAACGATGAAGAGGACGTCGATGTCGCCGTTGTCAATCTCTCTGTTGTGGCTCTCCCCTGGATGATGTTAACTCCACTACTGTCTCTGACAGTGTATGGCGCCCCACGATTATTGTGGCGGCCTCGGGCTTTTCACTTCCCAGTGCCCGTGCAGCAGAGACTGTCAGGCGGTGGCAGAGCTTACCCACACCAACACAACTCCCAATACATAGGCACTTTACGGTATGCACAGACAATCCACTTCTTCCTCCACCACTCCACACACCCTCACACTACCCCCACCTCCAAACTATAATTTTACCCCTCGCAACCCCTTGGCCGCGCACCATTGGAGGCTCCACTGCGGCTCACCCCGATTTTTCTGTTCAGCATTAGTCTCATGTGCAAAATCACCACGAGAGTTTAGAAATTCTGATTAATTAATGATGCAAGCGTTGAAAGTTATGGCAGTTTTTGGGAGTATATGGTCGGGAAGGAAAGAAAATTTAGGCCAAACGACATTTGAGTTGATTCGATTGGTAGAAGGGGGCAACGGGGAAAAGGGGAACAGGGGAAAAGGGGGCCAGGCGGTGGCCCTTGGCGCATGCGCACTCGTTGATAATCGACCCGAGCGTTGAGGCAACACCTGGTATTGCCCCACGTGCCACGCTAGGGTGGTACCACCACCCCTCAACCCCTCAACGCCACGTATCGAATATCCCACTGGCCTTACTGCGTGTTACTGCGCTCACCGTCTACTGACCCACGCCAACGCGACTCTTCCCGACCTCTCACTCTCACTGCTGGGGGTGCTCTCTCCCTTTCTCTTTCATACCACACTTCCTTGTTCAATCGAACCTTATGCACATACACACACAACTGTCACATGGACTGTTGAACACCTGGCCGAAACCTGGTCGATTTCTCTGGCGTGTATATGCCCTCTTGAAACCCCACGAGTTGTTGTTTTAATAGAACGCTGCAGAGGGAGAGAGAGCATGATAGAGGCATATTTTGTCAAGGCTCGGAGAGAGTTTAAAGAGACGTACTGTCATTGCTTCATGAGAATAGATTATTTCTGAAATGCATTTAGCATATAGAGCGAATGCTGAAGGGCGCGAGTACATTGTAATATCTTACACTCGAGACCAATTTTCAAAGACCATTTCTGGGAGCTATTAGCAACAATTGCGTGATAACCGAAACGACCATTGATTTCGAGAGGAAAAAACAGCAAGGGCCATTTTGACTAGTCAAGTTTCTTCGTATTTCAATAAATTGCCACCGACAAATATGCACATTGATGTTGGTAAATCCTCGTGAAAAATACTCCGTTGGGGGTTATTTGTTGTCAAGTCCACCCAGGAGTACTCGTAAATCCTACTTTTCCAAGAGGACCAGGGGTTGTCTTTTTCAGAAGAGAAAATAGGTTCATCACTAATGCACATAGACATAAATGGTAATACCCACACGGGCAAAAGGTAAAGGGGTCGCGTAGAGAGGGGGTATGGGCGTGCGCGGGAGCGAATACACACCAGTTGCGAATCTTTGCTACCAGAAAACACAGCCAGCAAAGTCAACTACCTGTGGATATACCACTTGAAGCCTCTCTCCCTCTTCCTCACTTTTGCGTTATGTGCACGCAGTGGTACTCTCTGCCGCTCGCATTTCCTATTCAAAACATATAAACAACTCCGTCCACATGCTGCATTCATTAGTCGCAATTTCTTCATATTTTTCTTTCTCATTATTTTTTCAGAATTATGTGGATCAACCTCAAAGCTTAATCCAACTAAATAGTCCATCACTGGAAGAGATAATGTACACTCCAAGTTTTGACAAAATTCTGGAGATATTAATCTCAAGCCCAGAATTGGCGTTTCAGCCCCTATTGCGGTAAAGAACATTCTTGAAAGCGAAATTGATGAAGGACCTACGCATTGAAGTTAACCAAAAAAAAAGTTATCAATAAGCTGACATTGGAGAAATTGGTGACGTGAGTTTAGCTCCGTGTTCGTGCTGATAAGAGAAGGGGCGAGGGCATGGCTACACCGATAAGATATTACCAGAATGATAAGACTTCGAAATTGCGTGCTCACAGTTTATTTATGGTCCCACAAGCAGAGTGAGTTGCTTTTGTAACTTCAACATCAGCTGATTACTGGATATTTTCGTGCTGAGGCCTTAAAGGTCCGATTTTAATTCAGCTGGCACGATTGATCTACGAGAGATGCAAAGGGCAGTGAATATAATGACTTTCCTCCCCTTAAACACAGACTGCAACGAATCGGCATCTGAAGCAGGAGGCGCTCTAGAGCCCTCATAAATTATTGCAAGCATTGAAGCAACCTCGCCTCCTCTCCCAGGAACTCGTCCAGCGGACATATAGCGTCCATACGATGTTCTATATACATTCCCTTATTTCCTATCTCTCTCGACGTGTCTCATCGATTTCAGTGGGTGGTGACTCGACTCGGGCCTGCCCACGAGCCTAATCGATCCCACTCCCTCTCGAAAAAGCATTTCGAATCAGAGATTACGAGGGAAGT
The DNA here is from genome assembly GCA_026005395.1 of Asobara japonica. NCBI lineage: Eukaryota > Metazoa > Arthropoda > Insecta > Hymenoptera > Braconidae > Asobara > Asobara japonica. The sequence continues at coordinate 214,608 of BQMI01000394.1, forward strand.
GTGTAAATATTGTTCTCTCTTAAAATTTTTTTTTACGAATGTCAATGCTGGGACACACCGATTGTTTACTGTTTTCTCTTGATGGGGGACGTGAACTAATGAGCTTGCTGTTTGAAGTGCCCACTAATGACTGTATATTCAGGCAATGTGGCGCAATTGCAGTCATTAATTATGTCACTTCATCATTCAACCAAGTGTTTTGTCTGTAGCGTGCAAGATTGCTTGAACAATTGTTTTGAGATATTTTTCATAGAAGTACTTATTTGGCTAGACATAATTCGTGAGTTACGAGTATTTATAAAATTCGTTCTCTCTAGGTATGCAAAATTGATTACTGCTGTAGAACTCAGCATGATGGAAGTACATTCCCTAATCAGTTCACCAAATTTTGCCACTTGATTCAATAAGAAATAATATGACCGAACCACTCCAATTTATGAGTACTTAGCCGACTTGAACCGAGTAGCGCATAAACTTGAGTCACATTGAAATCCACTATTCGAGACTACTGACTGGATTAGGAAACTTTTCTTGGGCGATGCATAAGCTTTCAATTATGCAATGGTCATGATGAAAGATATTACTGCTTCCTTATTCCATCTAACTGTCCAGTTTAATACGTTGATAAGTGATCGTAATTTCATCGAGTTGTTTGAAAGAGATGATATTGATAAAAATTACCCGGAAGTCAAGAACAAATCCTCCAGTGTAATCTTTATTAGGGTCGTTTTCTCCAGAAATAAGCTATGCAGAATAATAGATAATCCCATAATATTACGTCAGCATTACCTGAGAAGGTGTCTTATATCATTTTCATGGAGCATAAAACTAGATTGTGAGAAGGCTTAATTGTTAGACATAAAACGATGGCATTGCAGATAGAGTTCTGTTGTATTAAAAAGAAGTGACTCTGATATTCACTGCGTGTGAATAATTTACATGAAACTTTCTTGTGCAGTTCGAGACTGATCTAAAATGAGGTAAAAGCATCAAAACATACGGGATACATCTGAGAGGAAGTGGTGAAAGATAATGAGTCAATTATCGGTAGCCTTGATTTTTTTTATAAATATCTGCGAATCCAGAGGACTTGAGCAAAAGACTCAATCTCGATGGGATTTATACCATAATAGTTCCTCAGTTTTGCAATATGGCATCAAAGAACGACTTTGGAGCTAAGTGAACTATCCGCGTTCTATCTCTCTATATGTCTGCGGACGATTGCTTTTCACTCGTCAGTTTCTCGAAGTTTTTGTGAAAAATTGAGTAAACATTTGTCGAATCGTAGCATGAAATAGTCTCATTGATAGGAATAAATCGGAACATGAATGTTCGAAGAGCATGGATCATTAGCTCGATGCCAATTGGTGACGTTATTGAATGCGAAAAGTAGTTGGGTGCTGATAGGCGAGCAACATAATTGGTCAACGGAGGACATTGGGCGCGAATTAAGGGCTGATGAGAGGGAGAAAATTGGCATTGTGAGATGTCGAGCTACATAAGCGGTGACGCTGTTGCAGAATGGCAACACGTCCATCATTATTCAAGTCTCGACCCTCTTTTACAGTCGGCTCGCTCTCGTGGGGTCGTCGAACCAGCGGGAAAAATCCCCCATGTGTGTGTCTACGAGCCGAGGAGCCCAATAAACCTTCTCCAGTTATAACTCGAGGGGTGGTTGAGAATGACAATGGCGTTGACTTCCACTGCCGGGGCTTTTTGAGGGTAAAAAAAGGAGGAGGGGGTAAAAGGGAAATGTGGGGAACATGCCGGAGACATCCGGGTACACCCTCAGTTACGACGGATAACTGTGAAATTTTTCTTTCTATTTTTCCCCCCTTTTTCCCGTTTACTCTCCTCAAATTGTCCCAAATATACAGAGGAATCTCTTTGCTGGAATGACAATGGCGAGGACAGGGGAGATCTGTGAGTCATCTTCTCCCTGAACCTTAGCAACACTTGAGGTGCATGCCGGAATATTTGCTCAAGCATTTACAATTTAGTTTGAGGGTTGGGGGGAATTTCCCAACTCTCTGTTCGTATGCATCAGCTGCACGTCTGCAACAGTTTGATGCAATGTCATTGACAAATATTTATTCAAATTTTTAACTTCTCAAAAACCAAAATTATAGTAATGACCGTGGAATGAAACGTCAGATGTATGCAATTTCCACTATTCTTTACATTATATGACCCTTGACCCTTTTAACATATATATATGTGTGTATCGTGTGATCGCTTTTGAGGATTCCTTTACACAACCGTTTTGCTGAAATTAATCAATCCATTTGACTTTCGTTTGAAAATTGCATCTCGCTAAGACGAAATGTAGATGGAATTTCAACAATAATCGGTAGAGCCGTTATGTATTTGTTCATGATGCTATCGTAAACCTGTCCAAGATGAAAAAACATTGTCTTTAATAAATGAGGTTACAGATTGAGATAATATCATTGGTATGGGTTCCATCTGCCCAATGAGTCGATTTGAAGAAGACTTATGTCATACTATTTTATCATAAATCACATTTTCAATACAGACTATCGCACGTATGTTCTAATATGTTTTATAACCCATCCCGTGAGCAGGTCAGGTTACCGATAAATCACATAGAAGTTATTGTTGCAATTCGAACCATTTCTTACCATTGTTTAACGAGATAATCAACGTTTTAGGGAATGTTATCAATGAAATTTTAAAATTTCTGTGAGGAAATTATTGGCGTGATCGTTGAATGGCCACACTGACATTCCCTTTACGTTAATTAAAATGGTCCGGATTCTGAGCATTGACACAAGCATGATTTTGTGGTGGTAAGCGATAATGCTATAAGCGATACCCCGAGTGTAGAATGTTAGTGCGTCGATTCAATTTCAATCTCATTATTGCCAACTGTGTTTATTTAGGTTTTCCACAAAAGGGCTTTTGTTCACTTGATGAAAACCCCTTGCCGTGGATTGAGCGACAAACGACGACGTCGTATTGGTCGCTCGGCAACGGTTCGTGTTTCCGTGCACCTCGCATTCAATAATTCGCGCTGGGGGGCAGCCGAGGCCTCTCACCCCTCCTCACCCTCTCACTTCTCCCTCACTCGCATGTATATACATATATAACTGGACGAGTGTCTGCAACACTGGCCTCCGGGGCAGGTTTATAGCTTACCAACTGCGGTCTCTATTTTTCCAACCCCACCATCCCTCCTTTTTTTCCTAGCCCGACACCCGTCAGACTGGTATCATTAACGCCTCAAATGAACCAACGTAACAAAATAATTCTACCCATAAATGAGAACTTCTTTGCCAGAGACTGCTTCTAATTTCCAGTTTTACTTGCATCACTTTTCTTCTTATCGTGCAACGAAATTTCAAGAAAATCTTCCTCTCGATGTCCTCGATCTTACCCTGCAAAAGACTAGAGAAAAATTGTAAAATCCACGCCGCAATTCTCTTACCCCCAACCCTTGCTTTCCAATTCACTTCCAACCGTTGAATTTTCAGCCCCTTTGACCCGAGCGAGTGGAAAAAAAGTAGTAAAAACGGAGCGACTCAGACATCAAAGAGAAGCTCAAAGATTGCCTCCATAAATAAAATGGTTGCTAAATTACTAGAGTACATACTTCTACCCCCCATCACTCATCCTGGAAAAATCCACTTATAAATGTCAAAATAAAAAAGTTCTCAACTCTATCAGATTATAATCTTCCTGGCCATCATAATCAATCACCCCAGAGGGTCGCCGCTTTCCAACGATTATAGCATTTTCCGAAGCTGCCTCCATGATGGAAAGAAAGAGAAATTCGAATTAGTGATATTCACAAGTGAGGGATTGATTGATTAAAAATCGACATTGACCCATTAACAATGCAATTCCAATCGGTATCTGACAATCCGCTCGGTCCCATCAGTATCGGCCATGAAACTGATCAGGATACGGTGGGAAGTGATTGAATTTAATTGGATCGAAATATTCTCGTCAATAACCGTCTGTCTCCTGATTTGCCAAGCATATGAGTATCGGATATCTGATTGTTTTGAATGCAGGTAGGCTTACCAGTACTCTTATTCTGATGATGTACCTACAGATCAATTCATAGATCTGTGATGATCTATCGATCAACACTACCTGATAATTTCTATAACATGCCTGTACGGGAAATTTTATATACCATAGCCATGTTGTAATAATTTCTAGATGTGGATTATCCGCCCAAAAAAGTCCTCACGCAAAAAGAAACAGATTTCCAACTTGTCTTTAGTGTTGAATCTTTTCGTTTATGCTTCTTTCCCTTCAAGGCGACGATATATGCAGGGACACACATCTATACAATTATATTAAGTATTGATAGAATATATAGGTAGGAGCTCCATGAACTATTTGTCCAGTCAAGGTCAACAATCCTGCGTCTGAGATATATTTGGGATATGTTGCTTTGGAATGATCACTCTTTCCCGGTAAAGACACGCACCGTGCTGGGATAGTCGTGAAAAAGAGAGGGATAAAAGCTGCGGAATGGTGTGTTGTGTTCTCGAGGGGTGGCGCCCGAAGCATAAAGCACGGGGCTTGGGCCGCGTTGCCGCGTCTGGCGTCGTTATCGATTGCTCGTAGGGGCGCGCACGACTGTAAAGGGGTATGCAGGGGTGGTTTTTCTATACTCGAGCGATGGAGAGAGATAATGCGAATGAGAAAGAGGGAGACAGAGAGACTTATGGAGGTAGTAACGTGTAGCGCCGTATCTCGCGGTAACAGGTGTTGGTCTGGTGGCCCGTTGTAAAATCGATGGATGGCGCATCGCCGAGGCGACGCCGACGTAGGTTCTCTGGATGCCTCTGCCACTGGGTTAGCCGTTGAATTTCCCCCCCCCCCTCCCGCAGATCCCACCACTATCCCACCCCGGGCTTTCTTTTTCGCTAACGGCTTGGCAGTAGCGTCGCATCAAGAGGCCCACCATCCCCATAGTCCCTGTGTTCAGCCAAGGGCTCAACACTCATAACGCCTTGGATAACGCAGGCGCGAATGATGCGGAAGACGGGGGAAGGGCATCGTGAACGCGGCAGTTGCACCCTAGCCACACCCGGACGAGCCATGTAGTCGCTCTACCCTCCGCACTACGGCGGACAATTGTTGCTTCTGCGCCCACAGGTGGGCATCATCCTTAATACTTTGATAACCATCGTGTTTCAATAATCTCACTACACCTGGACTAAGTACTAATGACTCAAGACTAGTGATTTTACCCACGGACAGTGGATTTAATGACCAATACTGGGATAACGGGCAACACAATTGTGGCTCAATCCCCAGCTAATGGTTAAAGTTGTGGTGGTTATTTCTACTACGTTGCAGTGGTGGTGGTGGTGAGGTGTAAGCATTGTGTGTGCCTACCGATTGTGCACGCTATACGTAATACAACTGGTAGCTGCATAGCTGGGGGTGCTGGCGTCGGGCCGATACAGCGGATCGCTAGCTCTCCCTGGGAGTGGTGGAATACCCCACCAGCGGTTAAATCAGTTTTTTTTTATCAAGAACAAACGTTTCCATTATTGTTGGTTTCAATAACAGCCTTAATGCGCATTGTCACTTGGACGTGCAACTATTGTACAAGCACAGCATATACATAGGTGCTCGTTGCTTCATGTTTTTTTCACGGTGCCACATTGGTATGAGACTGAGTGCGAGAATCGTTGAAGGTGTACCACTGGCGCGGTATCGACCAACAGAGAGCCTGTGTGTGAGAGGTCCCCCCGACCTGTTGTCCAACTTGTTGCTCGTCCTGTGTAATATCCGCCTTTTCTGATACCACCACCCGTCTCTATATCGACGCATTCACGGTGAACCTCAGACAGGCATTTTTCTACGCTAATGGAAACATTGCGAGTGATGGCAAAATGCACAGCTTGCGAAGAGCTAAATTCATTTGTTCGTCAATTGTTCAACTGCGGCCTCACAAATTGAAAGACATGCGAGAATCAATAAGATACTTTGGTGATCCTAGGTATATTACACAGCAGGAGATTTATCAATGTCATGATAATGTTATATACTCGATACCGTAGCCATTAAGTATTAACCAAGTGACTGATTAGTAGCAACAGGTACATGAAATTTTTCATTATATTGATCTAAGTAGTTTATCGTAATTACCTTCCACCCACGTGAATACAACGAAAGCAATACTTGAAACAAGGTACATTTACTGTTAGATTAGAAGTAAGAACTGAAATACAGAGAAAAGGAATTAGTGATAATATCGAATATTGTTCACTCTTTTGTGAGATTCGTTGGGGATTAACTCCCATTTTTCGATAGAAAAAAAAAACAGACAAACCAAGTCCAATTTACGACCAGAGATTTCAATTAAATTTAGCTCACACCCTAGCTCACTTTGTAATAAACAAAACATATTTTAATAAACAAATAACAAAAATCACTTGATGTAAAAGCGTGCAACGACGTAGAATTGATAGTTGATTACGAAGGATTACTCTGCCTGCTCACAATTTCAATAGAAAATTGGTGTGAAAGACCTCTCCAGCAGATTGGTGTTTACATTTTTATATAAAACAAAAATTACCCGACAAGTAGAGATTAGCAGTAGGTTGTTTGTCGAATAAATAAATATCATCGGGGATCCTAAGTAAAAAGAGTAAAAATGCCGAGGTGTTACATGGTGAAGAAGGCCCTGTGCAACAAGTACATGAGCGTGACCAGGGGTTTCGAGTCATGGGGCAGAAACAGGGATTCACCAAGCCCAGAGCAGCCGAGCCAATCAATGGTGGCGCCATCAACACCACCCCCAGCCTCTTCTCCTCCACCAGCTCAAGGTAAATATTGACCATCAACTCCGCGAGCATAATCTCATGACAAGTAGAAATTAAATCACGGAATTGTCCCTTTCATTGCAGAATTGTCGAATATGGAAGTGATAAAAATGGAATCAGAGATACATATAACTGATTGCCTAACCCAAGTGCCCTCCGTCGAGGAGTCCCTATCGGATCCACTAGGCCCATCACCATCAGAATCCTCATCGGATTCTAATAAATCAATTATTCAAATAAGCTCATTATCACCACCGCCACTGGTACTCATTGATCCGGAACCAGAATCGTATCGGAAGCACGTGTCGGCGCATTCGAGGCATTCAAGTGTTATACAGGAGACTCCACTATTTCGCGATAGGTCAGCAGCTGAGACAGAGGCAGCTCATGATCTGCTCGAGCTCTCGAGATCGCTGCCTCCGTTGCCACCACCGAGCGTTGCTATTGGGCCTCACAATATCGTAGAATCTCTCCCTACGGATAATGTCCAGGAGATTAGCATTTATCAGCCAAGCGAATCACCGATCTACCAGGTCAACACGATCGATCTCGGAGGCACCACCCTCTATCAACAGCCGACTGGGATTATTTACGAACCAGCGACACTCGTGCAACAGGGCCCCACTAGTGTCTTCATACCTTTATCCCCAGTCCAAGAGATTCTGGTCACTTACAGCGCACCACCTATTCCCTCCATCATCGCTGCACAATCAACCTTGGGTGCACCACCTTTAACACCTCCGAACTCGGAGTGTAGCAGCGATATCGAGAATAACAATCCTAATTCACAGCCATGCTCGAGGGATAAGGAGGTCCAGACCAATGTGGACCAGACGGAAGTTAAACCAGCGAGTTACACTTTCGATACACTCCTTGTGTCCGATGGAAGATCAAAGAACAGGAAGACAGGCAGCTTGTCAGAGACAGAAAGCAGCGTTGAGCAACCAGAAACGTCGAGGTCTGGACGGTACATCTGCTGTGAATGTGGTGAGTACTTTTGGATTTCATTGGAAGAGAAGCGATTAAACGATAGAAATCGCAATGATTTTCTCCCAAATTGAACTAAAATTATTGTTTTTTTAATCGTCCGCATCTATCGCTAATGACATCATTATTGTCTAAATTGAGATATGAAGAATCGTTGACCAACTGAAAGATACGGATTATGTATGATTTTTTTACTCCAGACTGAATGACATTTTAATCTCCAGGATGATGAAATAATTATTTTGTTATAACACAATATATCTGTTCACAGGTAAACAATACGCGACATCATCAAATTTATCAAGACACAAGCAGACTCATAGGAGCATCGATTCGCAATCAGCCAAGAAGTGTATTCACTGCGGCAAGGCCTACGTGAGCATGCCAGCCCTGGCGATGCACGTGCTAACCCATAAGTTGACCCACACCTGTGGTGTATGTGGTAAAATGTTTTCACGTCCCTGGCTACTCCAGGGCCACTTGCGCAGCCACACCGGCGAGAAACCCTATGGCTGTGCTCACTGCGGCAAAGCATTTGCCGATCGTTCCAATCTTCGCGCTCACATGCAAACACACTCCTCAGACAAGAATTATGAGTGTCCAAAGTGTCATAAATCATTTGCCCTCAAGTCGTACCTTAATAAACATCTCGAATCAGCATGTCAGCGGGAAAATGGCGATGATAGCAGTAATGATGTCGATACTCCCAGTTGTCAAGTTGATAGGGATATCGAGGTAACATAGATATTTTCTATATTCCCATTGGTCTCTTCATTTTTAATTTTGTTTATATTATTGTCCATTGTGCGTGGGCTAATGGTATTTTTTTATTTCATATTGTAGCTTCAAAAAAGGAAGTCCGTTCAATTGTGTAGTGGAGTGACGTCCTAGGCTGAGCGAGCGTAACTCTATACCTCGTTTTTACAGAATACTTCGAAATCCAAAATAATTTTGAAAATTTGATAGCTTTTTTTCGGAGCTCACTTTTACCTATAAGAGAGGTATGTATAATCTACTTGCTATCTTACCTCAATTTCAAGATAAACATGAATACTGGGTGAAGAATACAACTGCATTGATCCAGTTTGCTACAGAATTTCGATAAATTTAAGGATATTCAACCCCTATTTCTCACTTTTGTCAATTTTTTACTAATTTATCCCAGATTTTTGGTTTGATATGCAGGAAAAAATGTACGTTTTTTCTGTACCTTTATTCTCTATCGACTCCTAAAATTTCCTTGTCGCAGACCCATTTTTCAGCGTATTTTCTAAACTTTTATGAATTTTCATACAAACGTAAGGGAAAAACTGAAAAATATGTTTACGGTCATAAAATTTCGGGAGTCACTAAATAATAATGCTATGGACAAATCGTACATTTTTTCCCGCCAATGGAAGCAAAAATTTGGGGTAACTTGTCAAAAATTTTTGGAAAAATTTCCAATAGGGGTCGAACAGTCTTAAGGCCATTATGCGAATAAAACGCGGTGACCCCGATTGTCACTATGCAGTCGGTTTCATTCCACGACGATATCGATTCATCCCACCGACCTGGGTGCCCTGCTAAGGCTTAGACTCCCCGAGGGTGCCCTTTCTATTCCATATACCGTCTTACCCATATTTCTCCCTTTTTTCTAACTTCGAACCTCTTTCGTGGAACGCCGTTCTTCATCGAAGTCATCGTACATGTGTACTTGAGCCTATCATTGACACGTCAGTAAGTATGACGTCAGAACCTTCGAAAGGATAAAAAAAAACTCATGATAATTATGAAAATGTGGCGTGTAACGAAATAATTCAGTTTCTTCCGCAAGCTATACGGTTATATGATGAGAAGACTCTAGTGGTCAATGGAGATCAATCGACGGTCTGTGCGTTCCTACGTGATAAAAAACAAACATCGAAAAATATAAAAAGTAATAAATGGTCTTCTCAATCTAACCATAAATCACCCCGCGATTCACAGTTATCGAATCGATTTTAATACTTCTATGAGCCATATCGCGTGATTCACTCCGTTTACCTTCATCCGTAGGGGAAGGAGAACACACAAAGTGTCGAATCGGTAACGACGATCGGTGGATTTATTTTACTTGCTTGTTTCAGTATATTTCATTTTTCAAACGACGAAAAGACGCTGGATTAGAATTCGCGTGGCTTTTATGGCAATTTATGTCGCTCGGAATCGACCGTTGTGAGTGCGAAGGGGGGGGGGGGGTGTGGGCGAGCCATATAGAGGAGACTTATGAAATCGTTAGTTTTTTTCAGTTTAATGGTACAACTCGAATGCCCTCAAGTACGTCCAGATTATCAAGTAGATGCTTTAAATTTCAGTGATTGTTAATTTTCTGTGTATTTTCTCTTCGTTGTATTCGTGTCGGTCATTTCTTTACACCGACGATGATTCAAACATATTCACAAAATATTAAACGAAACGGACAGAATTGTTCCTATGAGCTCATATCGATTTTTACTGACTAAATCAGTATAAAAAAAAATCACTGGATTCAGTCTGAACGTTTGTCGGCTATTGTGATTGATAATGAATCATTACAAACATTTAACACGGGAATGTGGACCACCTGTGGAATACAGAGTGACCATTGGCGAAAGGGTCACTGTGACCTCACCTTCTCTTCCACTTCTTTTCTTGAATTATGCAACTACATCGGGGGTGTATACAATGCATCTACCCCTGTTTTTTAAATAGATTATGAGTCACGTTAGTGACCCATCGCCTATCGATACTTTATTCTTCTCAACAGCATTTTCTTACCCCGTCCACGTCGTCACGCCATTCTCCCGAAGATCTTCAGGCATGCATTGAGAGAATCTCTCACCTTCTGTTTTGGGAGTTTATGTCGAAGGATGAAGGAGATCACCTGATTTCCACGAAAACGTTTTTGTCAGCCCATTGAGAACTACAATGAACCTTACAGAAAGATTCGTTAATATTGTCAGTTTCGAAGATCTCTGCCAAAAACGCTTTGGGTGATGTCGCAGAATTTCCCCATAGACGGAAAACATCCACACATGTGATCTTGAGTCGAAAACTATAATCTGATGTTTATCTTCACCCAAATAAACTGAAAGAGATAGTTGAAACATTGAGGAAATGTGGTTTAAATATCTCGTAATGCGACTACAGACGGGTGACACCGGTGTGAGGTGAAAAAAACCCGACAATACCTGAAAGACCGACGGCATCATAGTATTTCATCTTTTTATTTTACCCATTTGTTATTCTGTTGCGAATTTTATTGTTCAATAATAGGTATCATAAGGTTATTTCACGATTAGTCATAACATGAGGCTTTGCTTTTATACACGAAATTCTAGTCATAATGGCTTCCTTGATAAGAGCATTATTTTAATTTTTAATACTGATGACTTTCTCTACTAATCCTCGGATAGCGAGAATTTAAATGAACGTAGATTTTAATCATAAGAAGGATTATGTAGAGGGATAGATGATGCGGAGTCGAGTGGCAAAAAATAAGAGGAATATAACTCAGCGGTAATTCAAAGGTACTTGTGAGTCGTGTATTTCATGACCCATCCGGGTGAACAACACTATTCTGATTATTGGCTGAGAAACTATGGAGGTGCAAGCATAAAACTAATGATGAAACGATTTGATTGTTGCAACCACAAAATTCATCTGATAATAACAAGTAAATTACAAAAAAAAAAAAACAGAGTCAATGTTGATCATAAGGATACGGTAATCACGAGTAATGTCATATGGCATTTCAATCCATAGCCACCGGCTTCTGCTTTATTTTTTACTTTTATTAACTACGGCTTCACAAAGTTCACGTGTGAATTGAAATAAATCCGCTCGCTATTCACTAGTCATCCACTAATTGCCATTAGAATATGGGTCACTCGACAGTCAATCAATTATCGATACAAAAGAATGGAGGAGAGAAGGAAGTGTAACGGTAGTCAATAAATATTGTCTAGGATTTTTCTCGCATTAAAATATCATTACATTTGATGATGTTTCCCAAAAAAGTTGAATTCAAGTCGCAGGGAAGTTTCAAGTGAATTAATAAAGGACGTGATACTGCATGAGTTTAATATTAACAATTTTTGGAGTAAAAGGAGATGAGTGATTGTCTTGATAAATATCAAATTGACCTTTTGTATGCATTTATTCGTTACTAATGAAATGAAATTTCCAGCGACGTGAATTGATGGGATTCTACAGAACTGAATACTCGTAGTGGAATAATGTATGTCAGATAGAACAAATATGACAAAAAAATTGAATCTAAAATAATGATTGAAATTAATTCATTATCGAAGGGTAAACCATTGTAATACTCAAACTCGATCATATCTGACCTTGGCTTTTTTAGAGTAAAATGGAGAAAAGACAACTACGAACTGAAAAATTGAGAATTTAGCAGAAGGCAATTCCAACCCACAAATGACGTAGGATCTAGACTTAGTGTGATACAAGGTACGACAAAGCAATAATTTAGTGATTGTATGATATTTAAATTAGTGATTAAACACTAAGTTATCGTACTTTCGGAATCCATATATTTACTCGATAAAATCAATATAGTTTTGTAGAATGCGGCAAAAAAAATGAAAAATAAAAAAAATGACAAAAGTGAGAAAAAAAAATGAACAAAAAAAGGACAATGAAAATTGAGGACTTTTTCGATTTGAGACTTTTTTGTGCATCGATCGATTAATGGTCAAAAAATTGGGAATTAAAATAGACAAGCAAATCAGTTGAATGGAGCACTTTGAATATTTACAGAATTGATAATAAACTTTTCCATTTAGGTTGATTGGATGAATCAATGTAATTGCACGTACCAGTTTAGAACGCAAACACGCTCGCAACACTTCACCTAAAACGATGAGAAAATGAATTAATAAATCAACAAGAAACACAGATGATTCAATAACTTAAACGTAGGTGCCAAATTTCCGTGTGTGCTGATGGCCAAATTGATACTCAACAATTTGAACAGTCATTCATTAATATGCACTGCTGATTATTACTGATCCATATCTCGCGATAATAAAAATTGTTGGAGTCAATTGGATGAATGTAGGGTTGAGAGGAGCCGATGAAATATGTGCCGGTGCCTTCATTGCAATAATTACATCGGGAAATTTTTCATAAAATGGCGTACAATTTTTCTCTCAACTATCTCAATGTGATCCTTGCCACAATAGTAAAATCTAAAAAGAAAGGAAAAAAATAGTACCTAGAATGACATGGTTAGCCAAATCGGGGAACAGAGCAGAGAAATGAAACCAAATGATACTAATTTATAAAAAAAAAAGAAAACAAAATGCGCTCGGCGTTATCACTAGTCACAAATGAATAGCAGATCAATCGTTGATCAAGCGATTTCACCGAAAGCCACTGACAAAACTGATGAGAAACTAGTCAACTCAACAGATTCAATGTAAAGGGTAATGAATCATTTTCAATTGCACCGAAAATTTGTAAACTTTATTATTAACTTATACATTGCAAAACAAAAACGTTTCGTAATCGCTCGATTTCCCAAATAAAATATTTCAATTATACAAATGGTGCGCATTTCCCTTCATTTCCTTTCACATGTTTTATGCAAATAAGTAACACTCACGGTGTAAAACAATCTGTCATTTAGTTAACCATATATAGTTGTTACACTATTATACAAAGTACACGAGGAGGTACACGAGGAGAATCTACAATCTACAGGTGGACCAGAAACATAATTATACTCTCTGTTGGGACTCGTCTTTGGCTTTTGATGGTGGGGGTACTTTGTCCTCGGATGATCCTTTCTCGTCTTTTACATCTTTATTAGCTGACTCTTTACTTTCCTTTGAGACATTCCAGTCTTTCAATCCCTCAGGTAAGGAGGTGTCCTCCTCGAAGGAGCCTGTACCCTCGACGAATTGTTCATACGTGGATTTTTCGGGAAAAGGCCGCGGTCCTAGCAGTTCAATCATATCATCTCTGCTCAGTATCTCTTTCGTAAGCAATCTCTCTCCCACCTGCAAACAAAGAATTAATCAAACGTCAGCCGGTAGGGAACACAGTCAATTTGCAGAATACAATCAAATATCCCAATACTTTCTATAGTTTACGTTCGAGCTTACATTACCATTTACCAAATTTTGAGTCTTCCATTCATGTTTCGTGAATGGGTCTGCAAATGGATACAGACTTCCAATTCTGGGCTTGTTCCCATTGTCATATTTATGCATTAGTGAACCAAATTTTACGGATGATAATCATATGACTTTTTTCCTATCAAACTCTATTTATTAACGAAGCTATCACCACCTGTTCCAACATTTTCTTGCGAATAGTTTAGCTTATTTAATTTTTCTAAGTGGGGATGACCTGCACTCTTTCAAATGCTCCGCGCATGACCGGCGAGCTCTACTAGAATGCTAAATTAGTGTAATTTTTTGGAAATGGACAAAAAAAAATGTCCAAAAAAATTGGCAAGACTTTCTCAAAAAGTAAGAGATTTCGTCGACAATATGTATTAATATTGTGTTTTGTAGTTGAATTATGTTCGGAAATTGGGAATCAGAGTTAGGACTCAAGAGGACCTGCCCATTTGCTTGAATATACTAAAAAAAGAAGACCCCAGTTTGGAGTCAAATTATCTGATGTACCTTTAGCACATCGTCTTTGTGCTTCAATAGAAGTTCCTTGGTCCGTACATGTGCCCTCTTGATCAAATCCCTCACTTCCTGATCAATCAATTGGGCTGTATATTCCGAGTAGGGTTTATCCAGTACCATCTCGCCAGGTTGTGGCTGCTCGAAGCTGATTTGTCCCACTTTCTCATTCATACCGTAGCTAGTTATCTGTGAATAAGCAATTTTTGTAATTTTCTGGAGATCATCCTGAGCGCCAGTCGTTATTTTGTTGAAGAATATTTCCTCCGAGACACGGCCACCTAGAGTCATGCACATACGATCGAAGAGTTGTTCAGTGGAGTAGAGATACTGCTCACGAGGTAAATACTGGGCATAACCGAGACCCTTGCCACGGGGAATGATTGATACTTTAAGGATGGGATCCGCGTGTTCCAAATACCAGCCAGCAACTGCGTGACCAGCCTCATGATAGGCCACTGTTTTCTTCTCTTCGGGCTGCAGAACATTGGTTTTCTTCTCCATTCCAGCCACGACTCTATCAATCGCTGCCTCAAAGTTTTTCATCTCAATATTATGGGAGAGATCGCGAGCGGCGATGAGAGCTGCTTCGTTACACACATTGGCAATATCTGCGCCTGTGAATCCGGGTGTTAGTGAGGCCATTTTTCGAGCGAGAGCTTCTTTGTCGAGTGTCGTTTTGAGGGGCTGCAAATGGACTTTGAAGATCGATGCACGACCCTTAATGTCAGGGGCTGGGACAAATATTTGTCTGTCAAAACGACCGGGACGCAACAAGGCTTTGTCTAAAATATCAATTCTGTTGGTTGCTGCAAGGACCACCACATTTGTCGTCGTGTTAAAACCTGCAAAATTGATTTGAGGAATTAGGGCTCTGATATTCAAATACCTGGCAAAGTCCTCACATTTACAATTCACATGATAAAAGAAATAAGCCAAAATCCCCACACCCAGAAACACCACTGGCGGCAATCTCCAAATTTAAAATAGCAAACATTAAAATTTACATTCACCAAAATGCCCACATTTCGAGTTCGTCTCCACCCAGATCGTTTCTTAGCAACAAAGCAGTTTTAAGTTTTGGATTTTTACATATTTTCAGAACTCTATTGGTCATTTACTATATTCAACATTGGGCAAACGTGTAATCGAGGTATCGTTAACATTCAGCTTCATCGAACCTTTTGTATGCCTCTAGTCATATTAAAGCAATTCTTTTTTATTAAAACAAAATGGATATATATCTGACAATGAATTAAAAAGAAATTTAAGATGAACAAACTATTGTAACCTCGAATGAAAGTTGAAATTACGTTTTGTAGTGTACTGGTAAAATTCGGTAAGCCAACTGACCATGAGACTCGTTTTTTAGGGATATCTCAAAAGCAAGGGGAGATGCGGAGAATTTCACAAACAATTTTTCGTAGAGTAAATTAAATTCTACAAAAGAATTTTTATGAAGATCATTTCAATTTCCCTAGATTCTGGGATACGAACTAAAGCTGAGACTATCGATAAATGCGCTTACCTCGTTTCACCACTTTACTGCATATGTACTTCTGTAATTATATTTGGAAATTGATATGAGTTTGTGCGGTCATACATAGTAATTGATGTTAAATTACAAATATCCCTTTTCTAATTTGAAAAATTAATTTTCTATTTTGATCAATTACTGACACTAAATATTCACTGCTGCTGAAAAGTATGTAGTGGATTGTTAACAGGATTGTGCAGAGCCGGGCCGGGTCCCAGGACAGGAGTCTACCAGGCCCCTTTGATGGGGCTAAATATATTAGCAAAAAAGGAAAACAAATGTGATTGAATATCAAGAAGAGCATCTTGATAGATTTTCTATTCTTTTTTTTTCATGCATATGCTTGGAGGATACATAGTGTCATTATCCAAGCCTCGGCTTGTAGCCCCGCCTGACGGCCCCTCTAATCAGCCCTGACTGTTAAACACGGAGATTTGAGATTTAACGAAAATAGTATGAAAGGCTTTTGGTATGTGGATATTTTTAGTGAAGAATGTAAATTTGGCTATGCCATACGAGTATTAATTGAATTTCAATTTGAATTTACCATCCATCTCAACCAAGAGCTGATTCAGCGTATTCTCCTGTTCCGAATGACCTGAAAAATTCCTTCCCCCTCGTTTTCTGCCAACTGCATCAATCTCATCAATGAATAGTATGCAGGGAGCGTGTTTACGGGCCATGGAAAACATATCACGGACCCTCGATGGACCAACGCCGACAAACATCTCGAGAAACTCCGACCCTGAGACTGTGATAAATGGAACATTGGCCTCACCCGCTGTGGCCTTCGCCAATAGTGTCTTGCCAGTCCCAGGAGGACCTAAATGATTTTTTATTCAGGTAAATCGAGGGAAAATTATTCATTGAGAGTATTGAACAAGGGACTAACCTGTGAGAATAGCACCCTTGGGAATTTTGGCACCCAGGTCTATATACTGTTGAGGATTTTTCAGGAAATTTACAAACTCCATTATTTCGATTTTCGCTTCTTCGCAGCCAGCCACATCCCTATATGCATAAATGAAATGAAAATTTTGGCCCATTGAACTATTTAATTTACCATTTACTAAGATCGTTCTTACTTAAATCTAACGCCAATTTGATTGGAATTTATGAGCTTTGCTGTGGATTCCATGACCCCACCAAATAGTCCACCACCTTTCCCTCCTTTTCCACCCATGAATGAGGCAGATCGGCGCATTGCAAATATCAGCAATCCTGGAACAAGTCAAGTGAGTGTAAAAAAGTTTTGTAATTTTTTTTTAACTCACCAATGATGAAGATTGTTGGAGCGAACGTCATAATCGATGCCGCTTCAACCTCGGATTTGTAAACAACTGGCAAATGATTTTGGGGCTCGATGTTCAACTCTAGCTGTGCATTTTCCAGATTTCTCTCGAATGTATCGGCACTGCCAATGTTGAACCACAGAGATGTCTAAACAGAGGTGTGTTTTTTAAAAATGTGAATCAACGGTTTCAGTACTAAGGACCCACATTTACGACTTACCGAACCGTCCACACTCTGTCCAGGCACTAACCTCACTCGAACCCATTTCTTATTGACGACTTCCAATTTTTCAACTATTCCCTTATTCAAGTAACTAGAAGCATCAAACAAATGGAATGATTTACTGAGAAAGCATAGTATTTTTAGTGAGTCTTAAGGTAGTTTAATCATCTCGACAAGTTGAAGATTAGCAAGAAGTAGATGGAGTTATCAAGAATGTCGATTGGATTCAAAATGCCATTTTAACGTTGCCACTTATATATTTATAGTAAAATTACTATCGGAATGCTTTCCTGGAAATTTACAAACTTGAGCGAGAAAAATTTTCAATAGACGAATGTAAAAAACAGGAAAGATGTAGATTATAAAAAGACTAAATTACGTTTTTTTAGAATATTTTGAAATATATAGTAAAGCCAGTAATTGAATTATGTTGCCCAGACTTTGGAAAAAAGCCTAAAAAATATGGAGTCTCACTTGTATACAAATTCTCTCCATGTGATTTCTTTGCTGCCAATTTCGAAGAATGCCATGGCACCGATGACGCCAACGGCACCGATGATGCCAGCAATGATCCACTTTTCCCTCTCATTTCCTTCATACCCTTTACCGCCTCCTGGTCCACCACCACTTCCTTTATTAGTGGAGTTGAATAACCCTGAGAGAAATTGATCTACAGGTGTGTGGATAGGCTTTAATGGTGGTTTAGGCAGAGGTTTTTTCGGTTTTTGCTCCTGGGGCTCCTGGGGCCTCGCCTCCTTCGGGGTCTCCGTAGCTTTCGGGGGCTCCGTAGTACCTATAAACATGAGAATTTACTACAAGGATAACTTCATCAATGCTTTTACGCTACACAATCAGAACAAAAACGTAAGCAACAACATCGTCTTTGAATTCATCGTTTCGTACATCCATTGGATTTTGAGCCATTTGATTCATCATCTTGTCAGGTCTCAGCTCAAGGTACCCACAACCTCGTGTACAAACTGTTATGCCGATTTTTCGAGGGGCAGCGAAGAATTATCATTTGCACTAAAAACAAAGTTTTGTTCTAACCGGAAAAAACAATGATGATGTATACAAGATGACTGTAATTGTACATTACTTAAAGATGAGTTCCAAGACAATTATAAAAACAAATCAATGAAGGCGATAAATGCTCTTTTAGAATTTTCAGACCCATTGATCGCTTATGGCTTATATTAGTTTAATGATAAATTGAGAGACAATGGCAGTTTACCTGGCTTGAAGAACTTCTCAAAACCCTTCGGAACTTTTTCTGATAATAATCTCCATTGCTGCTGGAGTGACCGTTCAAGTCCTGACAATCTTGGGTCATGTTTTAGTATCGACAGAGTTCGGGTGAGCTAGAATGAAAATGTCATGTACTAAAACTGTTTTGTTTACTCTGAATAATCGCAGATTGTGACTTGGAGACGATTAAAATATGTATGGGTATTGCCAAATACAAATCACAGGGGATTTTGGATGATTTAGTACAGTGAAAAACATGTAAGTATGGGGAAAGCAATATATTCTGACACAAGCAAATGATTTCTAAAAACTTGTTATATCACAACAGACCAACTTATAGGTTAGAGAAGTAGTAGTGCTTACCTCAGTTCGATTAATGCGTCCATTCTGCACTGATTTTATTATATATTTTTCTAGTTTGCATGCCGTTGATAACAACTGATGAGCCATATTACGTCAATTGATATTTTATTTATCATGTAGGGGATGATGAAATTTAATGTTCGTGGGGGATACCGTGATTCACTTGCGGTAACTACCGGCTGGGTTACGCCATTTTTCATCATCTGCGGGTATAACCAAACCTCAGAATTTTTCAGTATCAATTAGCCAACATAAGAAGAGTGAAAGACTTTGCAGTCAATTGCAACTGACATCGTAATATGTAAGCAACACTTATAGTATTTTTTTGCAAATTGATTATTTAATTTTGTTGATTTTACATATGAGATATCCATTATTTAGTTAGTAAATTGATTTCAGGGGTTGCGCCGCGCATATGCGCAGGGGAAATCCAGTATGGCTGCCAGTAACGAGATGTTTAGCGCGCATTGAGTTTTTATTTGAAACCATCGGGAGAATATAATGGACACATATGAATTTTCCTCAAGGCATCATTCACTCATTCATCAATTCGCAGCTTGAATTGAAAATGTGAGGACATTTTTGTCCTCTGAATTCGGAAGAATGGATAGCAGAAGTGATGAGCGTTGCATGTTAACTTGCCAACTCACTGCTTTTTTTCCCAATCCCATCGTCATAGTTGATAAGTTCAGGATAAATACAACATTCACACAAAATTTGTGTAGATGTTGATTGTTTAACAATACTTATTAGCCTTAATAATCTTGATATAAGATAAAATTGTTGGAATTGTATTCGGCCCGTAACGTTCCTTTTACCATTATTTAAAGTTATATCCTATAATTTATATTTTTCCCCACTCCACCAAGCCGGTCCATCTTCAATAATTACTGATGCCAGTAGAGCCAATTAAAAATATGGAAAACAATGAAATTGGACGATAAAGAGCATAGGACGATTTCGTAATTTTTTGTTGCATGTGTAATTGTTCATAAAAAGTGACGCTCCATATTTCGCGAGGCGTTGATTTTCAAATTTTGCCATGAAATTCCGCCAGAGTGCAGCTTCGGGCGCGCAGCTGATCCGAAAATAACCCGAAGCCCAAACACTCAAGCACTGCAATAAACGATAACCCCCAACAATTTCGTACATTGAGTAGAGCGATGGACACTGCCAATTACCATACGTAATCTATCACTGTTAAAAGTGCCTACACTCGGTGCAATTCATCAAGTTCCTATGAGTGAGAGTAGCGATAATAGAGAAGCCAATGCTTTGTGGATAACCTGTCGCTCTGTACTCCATATAAAATATTCGTTGTTTTTTTTGGTTTCGTGAAGCGTCGAGTGCGGCCGTTGCAACGCATCTGGACCAATGAGGAGAGAAAGCATCACTTGAGTAAAGAAAGGTGTTATGATGCTGCAGAATGCACTATTTTGATGCAGTCGTCTTGACGATCTTAGGATTGGCCAATGGCATACATGGTGAGTAATAATAAAAAGCTCTTCACGATTTATTTATCCGTGAGCATTCCTCTACTAATTTTGTTTGTGTTTATTGGTGCAGGTGTCGAATTATTCCTCAATTATAATAATGGCACACATCTCAGGGCCAGTGGCCCGAGAGCTAAATTAGAAATATCTCCAAAGTTGGAGGTGGTCCCCGACCTGGATCAAAAAATTTTGTTGGGTAAAAATAATGAACCTCTGAACATGACATGCACGGCGGTATATCCCCATGCTGATCACAATGACATATCACTTGATTACGATGTCGCTTGGAAAGTGCCTTCCCATGTTAAAGAAAATCCGTGAGTATATAGATAGGCTATTGGGTAAATCTTGTTCCATGGGATCAACTCAACTAATCGCATTTGTTATTTCAACTCTAGTGAAGTCGTAATAGGCCAGGGTAAAAATATAGCTTGGCTCTTTTTCGAGCGTTTGACGGATGATCATGCTGGCGATTATGACTGCAATGCTGCTAGTGACAGCAAACCTCTCACTGTTAAAGTCAAAATTCGCCTATCTGTGAAGAGTAGCAAAAGCAGTAAGTGGAAGTGACATTACAACTCTCATTTATAAGATACACTATAGGCTGTTCATCAAAAAAGTATGGACACTGCATTTGTGGAAGACTCAAGCTAGGATGCCCATGAAGGACATTCCTTTTATCTCTGTTTCATAATTATTAAACATATTATGGAACACCAACTTCCAAAAATCGCTATACCGTAACTAAAAAATTAGTGTAAGGTAATAGATATTTATGTTATAAGGCCCGGAAACCTTTTCTGACAAGGATGAAAGATCAGATGAGCTTTCTAGGCCGAATGATGAATCCTTTATTTAGCGAGGTTAGAATCCCGGTTCAACGGGCTTGGTGACGAAAAAGATTTTTTTCAGGACTTTAAAAATTTCAGGATGCATTGTGTGATAACTTCGGTTTCGTTGAGAAAAAAATTGTAATTCTGTCTCGCAATCACCTCAAAATGCTATTAATTTTCATTTGGAGTTTTTCTCTGTATGAATCTGTAGAATTGAGCACCGGGATCAAAATTGACTGAGAAACTTGTGACGCAAAAGGGAGAATTTCCGTATACTTCTATATGGCACAATTTTTTTAAAGCTCTGACTAACTCGATTGTAGAGTTTTCAAGAAAAATCTAAATCTACCGACGCAGTGCCACGTGCGCCAGTAATGAATGGTGATTCTTTTTATCGAGATAACTTAATTGTTTCATTTTTTTAGAGCAAACATTCTGTGGAAAACAATGGTTCAAGTGCCTGTCATCGATTTGCATAATGCGGAGATATGTCTGCGATGGAAAAGCAGATTGCGAAAAGGGAGAAGATGAGAATCGCGAAAACTGTGGTCCAGATCCGTGTTTTGGCAGAGTGCACTGTGAGGGACGATGCATACCACCCGATTGGTGCTGCGATCATCGTAATTGTAGTGGTACCTATGGTCTGAGACCATGGCCATCAGAAACCCACGAGATCAGTTATGTGCAAACAGCATTCTACACTGTAATCGGTGAGTAACAATTATCAAAATGATATGGCAAGCCCTATTTCGCTTAAAAATAGAAAATTCTTGGTTTGTTGTAGGCTGCGCAATGGCCTTTATGTTCATTGTTACGATTCTCGTCATAGCAATCTGCAGGGTTCAAATAAAACGAGCTATGAACTCTAGATGGTCTCAGCAGAATCGTACTAATTGCACTAGACGACGTACTGTACCAATAGGAATGCCCATTTATGATTTGGACGTTTATTTGAATCGCACGGCGGACAATTATCCCAGAGGTGTAAACATAATGTACAATATCAATAGTGGAGTACAGTTCGTGGGGCGGCCAGTAGAGCCGCCTCCTTATTCCGAGGTTATAGCTTCACCCCCGAGAGAGGGCCCACCACCTCCTTACGTCTCCTGTGAAAATCTCATTGAATCTCAAAGTACGACGATGGCCATACCCTCTGAAAGCACTAGCCACCATCAGTCTGAAATCAGTGATGCGTCCACTTGTGAAGCAGTAGCATCCACCAACGATCTACGAGATGATCCACCTGCCTTCTCTGGAGTCGTAATAACATCGAGAAGTATTCCTGGGCCCCAAGTGCCCACAATCTCCCATATATCGAGCAGTACAAGTGGCAATGCCGCTTCCAGATCGGCACTGCTATTCGATCTTGAATATGTAGAGACTGATGCACTGCTGCCAGACAATTCTAATATCACAATTACTAGTCCTAAAGAGACACTTTGGAAGTCATATGGACGTGCGGGTGTGAGCAACAATCGAGGAGAAAGCCCGGAAAAACGCTGGTATCAACGAAAACCAGTAAAAAGCGCGGATAGTTCACCGCTCAAGAGCAAAGGATTTTCGTTGGACGATGCTGAAAATGAGGGAGTTTTTTTGGAAAGTGATCAAGGGGCGAGTGTGGAGTTATGTGATGAAGCCGGTCCAAGCACATCAGTCCTTGGTAATGAGCAGACATCTATGTCAATGGACCGAAAAATAGTTGCTGAGTTTGATAGTAGTGATAAGGGAGTTGGTGAAACTAGTAATCAAGCTGAGGCATCGGGAAAGAGCAATGAAGCTACGCCGGAGTTAATGCCATGTCCTCCACAAGTATCCTGTGTTGAATCAAGTCAACTTCAGATGACATTTAATGACAGACATGCGCAAAAAATCGAGTCTTCCACGAGTGTATCTACCGCAGTGAGCCCACCTAGTGATTATCAGACTGAAATTAATAGCCAAATATCTGCCAGTGACCCTGTTGTTTTGCCACTACGCGAATCGTTCATTGGAGTGCAAAAGAATAGTTAATCAATTATAGTCGACTTCCAAATTGTTTAACAACCAATGCTTCCAGTGTTTCAGTTTAGAACATCCTAAACCCTGTACATATACAAAAATTTGAAACAATGTCAATGCATTTTTAGAGTCACGTTTATTGTTGAATGTGTTAATGGATAGGTGTTTGCCAATGATACTATGAAATTATAGTATGTGTTGCGTACTTAACGGTTAATTTGGAGCACTGCACGGATCAGATGGGATTTGTCGATGGGACCAACATTGTTTCTCTTTTTATTTGCATGGTTTATCATTGAGTTCAATCGCTCATTACTGATATCAGGAAGGATGAGATATTAAGAATTTTCTAATCCAGAATTTGGTTAATTAAAATTTTTTTCGCGATAATCTGTCTTATTGACACAATTTCAATATACTTCCATTGGTACTCGGAATGCTTCAAACCTACGGCAGAAAGCGTTGTACACTTGTTTTTATGTGCTTCCAAAGATAACTGAATCGATGAACTATAGTTCGTTTCTTTGAATATTAGTGAATTATTTGTTTAATCGTTGAGTTATGATCTTGAACTATATGATAGACAATAACATTGACCACCATGTTTCATCTATTGATTCAACAGTTTAATATTGTTCAGTTTTATTTTTAACCAGAGCTAGTGATGAGCCAGTGTTATGATGAAATCTACATAATCATTGTTGTTGAAATGTGCAAGATAACGTGCTACAGTCATATATTTTTAATACACCTGCATCCGGAATCAATCGAGTTGACAGTGCACTGAATATATAAAAATAAACCGATATATATTTCGAAGATTACCGCAGATTTGTAGGGAATACAGATGTATTCAAATGGGCCTAACATTTTATTCAGGCCTATTACCATTATTTACTTAAAGTGCAGTCGATTGTACTCGAGTTATAAATTATTTGCATTATTTCCAATATACCATGTATTTTAATTATGTCCATTACAAATGGAGTATTATGTAAAGAATACATAAACCGTAAAAGATTGAACAATCGAGTTTAATTTTTGACCTTTTTTATTACGCAACATAACATTTCCACGCGATATACAGTTATCAAAACAAATGATTAGAACAAATTACACACCTCACAAACATTCATTTTTCAATCGCACTAGAGGCATTCAATAGCATTGAGCTTGATAGAACAGACAAAAGTATTACCGGTCTTTTAATTCCTATGAAAATGTACCGGGACATTTTCATGGAATAATTTCCCTGCTACATAGCAATCAGATATTTTGACCCCTTCATTGAGTGCCCAGCGAGGAACCAAATAGCGGAGATGAAAATGGAAAGAAATTAGTGGAACGAAAGTGTGTCTGCTCGGTTGGGAGCATGAAAAACACTTCTCGATTCGTCATTTCTGTTTGGCATTCCTAGATTTTCCAGACGGGTCAATTAAATGTTTAAAGACCGGTTCCACTTCAGAAAAAATATAAAGGAACCATTTTAGTTTGTTTGAATATTGAAAACTATTTTCACATACTCGATGATATTAGTCAGTTCAGGCCTAAGATGCTACTAAACTATAATGGAACATCAAGATATCAATGCGGTTATCACATATCAAGAACGATAACCGCAGTTACTTTGATACTAGTTTGATTATGATTGATGTGAGCGATTTTTGAGGAACTATTGTCAGATAGAGTTTTTTGTCAAAATTTCCTGTCAATGATTAAATTCCCGGTCATCTGATAAAACTAGTCATGGTTTACTCTTGAACAATTATCACCACGAGTCCCAACGGATGTTTCCCTTTCAAACATCACTGTTGAAGATGCTCGTATTGGTTTGGAACAGTTTCCGCTTCGTTCTTACGTTTGGAAGCGCATCGCTTATGATACCAAAGATAGCAAGCTATCGACACTATGATTAGCAGAATAACAAGTCCAATTTGAATTGCCAGCGCCAAAGATGACCTAGTTGACAGAGCTCGTGGGGGTGCATATGTATCTCTCTCGAATTTTCTCGCAAAGAGGCCGAGGGTGAGAACATGCTTAGAGGGCTTATTCAGAACAGCCTCCACATGCACTTCATCTCCCTCGATTGTTTGTTGATAGGTCCAGTCGAGTGGTAAAAGCGATGAATTTACTGAAGCTGGGAGTATCAAAGAATTTTCTCGATTAGCAAATGTAGCGCTAATTTTAGCAAGGACAAACGTGGTTTCTGAGTTCGCGAGGAGACCACAACTGGCCAAAGAATCATTTCTGCATAGGACAATTCCACACGCTTGATATCCCATTGTCGTTTCAATGAAAACCTCCCGGTTATTGTCTGCGACCATCAATCTGTATTGGGTAGTTGGATCGATATTCGATATTTCGATTGTAAAATTGCAACAGAAGTTTCTCTGGCAGAGTCTCTGGTGTGCCTCTATCGATTTCATGGTACGCGTTTCGTATGTCAGAAGGGCGGGGTCTTGCCAGACGGTACAATTTTGTCTGGAAGTGGAATCGTTCCGTTGTCCTGTTTTTGCAGACCTTCTCCTTCGCAATTCATCATGCATGTGCTCAGGAACATCGACTTCCGATTTCGCAGCGCGCAATGCATCTGTGATACTTGCCGATTTAAGTTGACGACTCTTTTTAGGGACATCAGAGATGAGGAGTTCATCACCAGTCTCTCCTATGGTAGCGGTTGCGATTCCTTTTCTTCCTGCAGAAATAACGGAATAATTAGAATAATTGAATTCATTGCATTTTAGTGTCCATATGAAATACCTAAATATATTCCGCTACCGAAACTCGCCAGCTCAGGTCTATGATATCCCGCAGCCAGTAGATTAACATCCTCGGCGTAGGCCCATTGTGAATGTGTCTGAATAGCTGCAACAAAACTTTAGATTGTCAGCTTCCGAATGTCAGAAACCAATGAGGGCATTTGCAGTCTAGCAATCATCCACAACGAAACCCGGAGATAATTGTATCAGTTTCGAATACGCGTATCGAGTTAAGAGACGCAATTGTTAGATGTTTCCGTAGAAATTCACCAGAAAGAAAGGCGTTGAAAAAATTGCAATGGTCGGCATTTGTATGTGTATGCAATCAACAGTTTTACGGCTTTTACCAATATTACAATAATCGGAATTACCGTCAATCTCAATTTGAAGTTCGCTATCTGCTAAAATTAGGTAGTAGGAGAGGCCGGGGCATAATGGGACATGAGTGCAAATTGGGGCGACGAGCGACAATCTTGTGCCGCGATGCCGATTAAGTATGCGTCCCATTATCCCCCTTCTCGCCCCTACCAACTCAAAATCGTTGTATTAACATATTATGGCATTTTTTTACGTATTTCTCAACGAGTTGACGTGAAACTATTTGGAAGTAGCAGATTACCTGTTAGGAAGGGCAACTCGGAGAACCAAGCAGTCGAAAACACGATGTCAGTGACGTTGTGAATCCGGGTGAGATTCAAGGCAGGCTCTTTAAACAGTATGTCGAAGCAGATGAAAGTGCCAAACGTGACGTTGAAATCTGTATCAAATGTGACAATTTCGGGGGTTGGCAGGATATCGGTTTGAGGTTCATTGAATAGATGAGATTTTCTATATCTGAAACATACAATTAACGGTAAAAGTTTCAACATAAAAGCAATAGGCCTTAAAATTGGATTATTTTCTCCTAAAGTTTACAACAAGTATTTACATAGTGTTCAATGTCAAGAAACGTTGGTGGCATCAAGTATTGGTCATGAAAATGATCCTGATCGATATTGGACGTTATTGGCTTAGCTTATAATTGTAAGACGTGGCTGGTTATTGGCTGAGTCTATATTCTACTTCATTTAAATATAATCTTTACATACAACTCGCAAGAACTATATTTTCTTTATCTGCTTAGAAGGATGGCCCTCAAATTGAATTGATTACGAAGTACTTATATAATGCACTGCCAATCCTATTATTATACTCTTAGCATATAAATTTGCAGGAAAGTATTAGTAGAAATAAATTGAAAATACTTTTTCACCTCGCTATTATTGTGCCGTCACGGTCGAAGACAGCTTGGCTGTTAAAAAAAAATTTACCATCCTCAGGGCATCGCTCACCATCGCATGGCAATTTCTCAGCAATATTGATGACAACGTAGATTTTCCCCTCTCTAGCTGCGCACGATATTCTCTTCAATGTCTATCAATCATAAATTCAACCAGCCAATAGTATTACACTGAGCTAAAGGTGTTGTTGAATACCAGAGAAATAAGGTTCCTCCACTTACCTCGTGAACAGGTATTTTCTTTCTCTCACAGGGATTGTAATTGACCGGAATAAGTGTCGACCAATTCTCCATGTCGGATCGCTGCGGTAGATGTATAGTCGTAAGAGCAGCCTCTGGGAACACTATGATGTCGACTCCCTGTCAAAAATCGAGATACATATGAATATGCCGAATACATAGCGTCCTTTACTGAGGCAAGTGGCAGCCCGTACTACCACTCACATCCCATCCCATTTTCTGTAACCCAAGGCAAGAACCCTATATAGGCCCTCAAGCCACTCCATTCTGCATGAGCACAAGCACCTTCATATTGACATTTTTTGCAATTTCCTCTTTCTTCGATTGTTTTCCTTAAATTAATTTCAACATTTGATTATTCAAAATGTATTAGCACATTTTACAAGGATTGGTAACTACGATTTTCCGGCATAAAGTTTATGCACGATATAATTCTTTTCTTCTTCATCTGCGAATTTCCTGATTCTATAAAAACCTCGAACTGTCAGTGTCCTCCTTACTTTCAAATCTTTCGTTGGACGCGTGTTTCTATTGATCATTACCAGCCGTGAGAAGCGGGGATAGTTAATGGAGTTATCTAGCATATTGGAGACACTCCCCTGCTGGGATGTCTGGTCGAGTGTCCTAATACCATTAATTACGGAAGATACGCATCTCAAAAATCCTATCCTGTTTTCACCCAAGAAGAGTCTCTAAAAGTTCGATGCTTTAGATTAAAGTCGGTGAGATGCATTTAATTATAAATGCTAACGAGGAAAATGATTTTGTAATGGCTCTTGAGTTCATATCATTATTGTTCACACCGACCTCGATGATAAAACAAAGTGACTATCAGCGCAGTGTCCGGTGGGAAAATGAATGGCGAACTTTGCAATGTGATTGCAGTTGTTCAACATACTCGGCGCCTATTTTGTCTTTATTTTAGAAGGTTCATGATTTTGTGGTCAAAGGGAATGCCCACCAGGTAAGTCAATCACAAGTATCACTAGCTGTAGAATATGCAAGCAATTTTTTCTGCTTACCTGCTTGCATGACGCTAAATATTTTAATCATCAGGATGGAATCCCTTCAACCTCTAGACTGAAAATGTACAGATAACGAATAAAGGGGATATTGAGTTTATGCCTCAGCCAATCACGAATTGAAATGTAAATGAAATTCTCGACGACGGCTCAATGCACAATTCAAACGTACAGCAATTTTCAAAAATTTGTAAAAAAATTGGTATCGGCAATTACCGAAGCTGCAGCTTGTTTGATGAAGCTCACGTATCTTTTGCCATTTACATTAATTGGCACCTGGCTGGTATTGGAAGCTTGTGAAGCGAATTCAACAACTGCTGCTCTATACGTATCTGCCTCTGGATTGGACCTCTGCAAAATATTACTCATCATTAATTGTGATGAATTTGAATGATACTAGTTTCCACAATTTCTCTAGTAATTTCCGCCATAAATTACCTGCTGAGATAGATGAATGACTGCTAAAAGGCAGATACTGAGTAATTTCATCCTGATACCTGTAAAAAAAAAGAAAATGGGTATGGGCGATTGACAGTGTACAAACATGATCAGCTTATCTACACATGGTTATCAATGTTGTCAGTATCTGTGTACATACTGTAGTGTCATGCACCGCATGTTCCCCCATACGCAAGTTTCATCCGTAGGACTACTGAATTGCGTTTACGCTTGGGCAAGTAGAAGCAATCCAATCCGCAATATTGTGCTTCAAGTAGAGGCAACAGAACAATCTTTCTGTCACTTCATGTTTCTGGTATTGGTCAATTTTATAATTTCTGAACAACAATAACACTACCATGAAAATCTCATTGTTGTTCTGCGAAGACAATAAGAATGATGATCAATATAGATATTATTAATCGCAGAAACTTTTCATTTTCATCTCTCTGACTCCATTTCACCAAGTGGCAATTTCTCGCCAATTACTCCTACGTGCAAAATTTTAATTAAGATTGCACCATTTTCAACCTCTATTCATAATGCCACTGGGTAATATCTCGTTATCTCTACATTATTCCAGTTACAAAGCAGAAGTTTCACTTTGTATTGTTTCAGTCTATGTCCTCGTACAGTAAAACAGTGCAAACAAATTGATTTATTCGAGACATCTGTATTTTCGATGGTTCTCGTGTTGTCATGCGCGTCAGGTTGGGGTCGAAATTAACAGAAGTTACCATTATTGTGTAATGACATTATCGGTTTCACCGATGGGTCGATCAACGGAGGCAAGTGGGAGTAATTTGTGAATTAAATTTTGAAGTAAACCAACGTAAGTATGAAAATAAAACTGTGAAACAAACTAAAAATAAAAAACAAAGGAAAAAAATGTTTAATACTCATACAAAAAAATCATTCTTTTCTTATATTCTTATATAATTGCTTCGTAGAATTAGCATGATTTCTGCAAAATTTTGTTTAGTCACATTGTTATAAGTTTTGTATGGATATATACTTTGAATGATGGAAAAAATGAGACTCAAATCCGATGGTTCCAATTTTATGTTTACGTTCATACATTCTCCGATCGTTGCGAGAGAAAAAATCTGTTGTAAAAAATGTAGAAATTTCTATTTTCCATTTGTGTAGCAAATTTTTTTCACACAAATGCCTTTGGCTATAGTTATAGTGTGGAAAATCGATTTCAGTTTAAATTCGATCGGAGCCCAACAAATGCTGGAGGAAGGTCCATTGATATTTGGGAATATTCAAATATTAGGTACTGTAGTTGGTGGGAGGGGCGAGGGGCATTGTATTATTCGATCGAGGGAGAGCGGGGATTCCCAGAAACGTGATGCCACTTCAAATCTTATTGTCGTTTTCAAATATGCAGTGATAAAGTAATTTAAATGCATTTAATGAAGGTTTGAAACTACTAATAAACGGTGAAAATAGATATGAGCGGATGGGCATGCGGAAATATTTAATGAATTAATTGATGGAATCGATCAGCGACTGCAAAGCTCCATACGTTAAAGTATCAAATGGAACCCCTTATTCAATAATAACTAATCCTTTTTCTCTCGGTTTTCTGTCTTCCTGAGACGAAAATGATTCGAACAGCAGCTGATTTTTTGCGATGTCAATAAATTGAATAGTTTTCTAGTGGTTGGTGAATGCATTGTATCACCAGGCACGAATGCGTTGTATCACCTTCTCACTTTCTTCTACCAATGATTTTTAAAATAGTAATATTATCTAGCGAATAAGATGTTGTACACCACTTTCTAAACTGAGTAGAGAGACCGTTACATTTTTTTGAGTTAGTATCTGTGACCATGCAGTTTTCTCATCTCTCAGGCCTTCATCGCTATTCAAATTGATGGAAATTCTCCACTTCTAAAGTAACTTCAGCTCAACCAATATCAATTTTTTATACTTTCACACACAATAATTTCTCTATAAAATGCTCGAGTGCAAATTAATGAATTATCGACAGACTCTTTAACTTGTGTGAAACATTCTATTTCATACCTAAACGATCAATTTTTTTATGTGTAATTACATTCAAGATATTTTGGTAAAATTGTTATTATGTATTTAAAAATTCCTCAAATACTTTCCTCCCTCAACATACGTTGAGATTGTTCACCTTCCTTCTTATTCGTTGGATAGCTCTTGAAGAGTTCCCGTTCTGGCGGACCTGGAATTTACAACTCCAAGGGACCGATGCTCGGATTTTTTTAAACTTTCCAGTCAATCGCTTTGACGGTATCCAACAGTAATATTTGAACACTCGTTAGAAATGACGAAGCATAAAAACATGTGTATTGGCTTAGAAAATCTTGAAACCTTTTCTAGAAGATCCGGGTCGGAACTGTCGCATAATGTACTATGATGCTTCTGGAATTTCGTTGTTTGCGCCTTCCACCAGAGAATATGGTCAACTGTAGGGATAGAATAGAATTGTTCCCAGAAATTAATATCGGTGCGGAAAACCAGCGAGCATTTATCAAAATGAACTCTCTACCGTCAATAATTACTACGACTCGATACTGAAATAAATTCAACAATGAGGTTAGAGTACGTTGAGTCACGTCTACACTGCTTCAGTGGGTGGTAGGGGACATTATTAATGAGAATTATTCCAGTCACAACATTGGTCTGAAGTTTGTATTTGGTCAGAAGACGTACTGTATACACTATTCCACTTCGTACCACACTTCTATATATATATATGTGCGATACCGGTAGCGCGTGCTTCGCGCGCGCATTTCGTTTTCCGCCGTACTGACTGGTGTCACGTGGATTTCGTCCTTACGGTTTCTCAGGGCCTACGCGGTATTGATGCATATCTCAACATCATCGAGATTTTCGATCGTTATTCTCGTCTCTCTTTTCTACAAAGGTACTACATAATCATGCGGGCATTATATATATTTTATGCATGTACATGTCGGGAATTGTCCCGATGCATAGGAACCAGTTTCGTTTAGATAAGATAGGCCTTATTAGCAATTGTATTTCCTCGACGACCTTCCCAACGTGCTCCTCGATAAATAGATTAGGATAGATTGTGTTTTATCGAGTGGAAAAATACGGAAAGAAATGACGACACATATGTCCCACTCAATAAGAAAATATTTTCCAGGCAATTTATTACGTCTAACAGAGGAAATCAACTGTACTAATTCGAGAGACCTTTCCTCAGACGAAACGCTGTTAAAAACTATGATTACCGCGAATTACAAGTATTGTTGGAATGTAAAATTCGTCTTGGTTGAGTGCTGGCATGCGTGTAGAGCATTCCCCTAATTATCGACTAGTGATCAAGCCGGACACATTGATGACTAGTGGGGGCCTGTGAAGCCATCCCGGATACACAAAGAAATTCCCAATGTTCAAATCGTTTGCGGTTTGAGATTTAAGCGACATTCGGCGTCATTACGATAAGTTCCCGAAATTGGAGAACTGAAAAATCTCCTTTCCCTTTCCATAGAGCCCACGTGCTAATTTTCGAAAAACCGAAATATTTTTAAACTTAATTGTTTCGATATATTGGTGGTCCAATCAGTAAATATTGATTCCTTTGGGCGCTGAACGTAGTTTTATAACTAGTGAAGATCATGAGTGCATGTTCACACATTCCTGATGTGTGATGCTCATATACCAATTGCGCTTTTTGAAAATAACAAGGAAAATTCTTCAGAGTCATGTTTCCTTACCTAGTTGGGTTGTCAGTTTTAATCTTTTTTCTTAATTCCATACAAATCTTGAAACTTTGAGAAATACAGATCGTCGTAAATCAGGTAATTTGAGTATTTTCACGATATTTGTATGTTTTCGATGAAAAAAAATAGATGTAATCCAATGCTCCGTTCGTGCCGTTCAGTAACTAGTAAAAAAGGCATATTGATTGATGTAATACAGAATGGAAATTGAAGATCACGCGATACCATAGAAACTCTCATTCTAATAGAAAATCATTTCAATTGATTCAACACTTGGTGCCATTCATGGTGCAGATAACTTAGAAAAGAGGCCATATGCTACGTCTGATAGCAAATAATATACTCAAATTTCGTGATTGCACTTTCTACGATGGCAAAGTACGTGTAGTATGGTGAGGGGGTGTGAATTAGGAAGACCAAGTGGTAGAAGGGAGAAGTGCAGGTTATCGATATTGCCTCAATTAGTGATTGTCAGTTATTATTCATTGGCGATTTGAAAGTCAAGCTGTGAAATGTGGGGTAATTATAGGTATTGAATGATCGAAGATGCTCAACATGCAACTGAATAATGAGACAATTTATTTGTAACGCATTTCTGATTCTGAATTTGATCATTTTTGGGATATTAATTTGTCCGTAATTTTATACTGCGAGTGACTCAAATTTCTGACTTCCCACGGTGGTTTCGAACTCTTTCCTAATGCTAGAAAGGGTTGTAATTTCGCCGAAGGTTTTCCCGTTAATTTACCTGCCCGAAGGTATCGCTCAGTAGTGTTCGATATGCGAACCAAAAAATTAGTGAGAATTTCTACATTTTATTTTTCCCATAAGGTTATAAACATTTTGGGACTGTTTCTAGATAGAAACAAATTTGCCCTTTGTAGTTTTAACGTACTTGTAGTGCATATGCCCTCGGCAATGGAAAGTTTTGAGTTTTCCACCAATTAGAATAAAGTTACTCTCAAGCTTCAAAGATCAAAATTTGTCTGTTTTGCTTTTGGAACTAGGAATATAGTAAGGAAGCACGGAGACTAGTGAGTCATGCATAATTGACTTATATGCCCCCAACAACTTCATTAGTCCACCTGTATGCCACATCGGTCGATTTTCTGTAGTAGCCGTTTGGGAAAATTAACGTGCCATCGTCAGCACTCAGAAAGATTCACAAGTCTTGGAGAACAGGGCCTCTCACTACTTGAGGCCCTTACGTCAATCATACTAAACCCTGAAGCCTTCATCATCATGAGCGTAGGGACAACTGGTAGCTTCTTTTTTGTTGATTTTCTATTAATGTCTTCTTGTACGCATGTGATTAGAGATGATTCGATTGATTAATGTGATAACACTTCGTGATAATTGTAGTTTATAAAACTATGGTTTCGTAGATTCAAACTTGCCTTAGTAATATTTAGAGTTCTCTTCGGGTCTCGAGCCGAACTCGCCCCACCACCGTCGAAGTATGCGCGACATCATTTCAACTCTCCCCCTTCTCTGCATCAAGGACTGCAGTATCCATGTGTCGGCGGTGGTGGGGAGAGTTTGGCTGGAAAGCCCTACGCAAATCTCACAGGGTCCCGACTGTGTAACGGGACATCGCATTGCCAGTGTAAGCACATGCCCCTCCCCCCCCCCCCCATTTATAAAAAAGTAGCATCCGTCGAATTTGGGAGTGATTTTTTTATCTCTATGCATACATTAAGCTCTTGCTTACAAATCGCAAGTAAAAAAAATATTTGCGATATTTACTCAATATCAAAACAGGTATTGAGTAATAAATGTGCGAGATGCTCAACAACAATTTACGTGCAACTTTTCCATTATCAATAATGAAGGCTTTTAGGATGTTTCAATCGATAGGTTCTTTGACAGATAAACTAATCCTTTTTTTTCAGACCATTTCCGTAAAACACAAACGCTGTGAACTGTATCGATCTGGTGCAACTGTGGAGAGCTTGTAGCATAGTACGATTCTACGTTTTGTTGCTGTAGTGGTGGAGTGCAGTAGGTGATAGAGCTGAGTATGTACTCAGAAATTCATCAGAAAATCACGATACGCGTGCGTATCCTTCGCTTTGAAAGTGACCATTAATTAATTGACACGTTGTTGGTATAGGAAACTATGCCAATTTTGCTTGACCCGTATCGTCGTTACCAACATTCACGATTGATGCAATTTGATTTGCATGAAATTTTGAGCATGAGAGTTGGCTGTTT
This sequence comes from Asobara japonica, assembly GCA_026005395.1. NCBI lineage: Eukaryota > Metazoa > Arthropoda > Insecta > Hymenoptera > Braconidae > Asobara > Asobara japonica. The sequence goes on from BQMI01000394.1 coordinate 249,742, forward strand.
GACCCGATTATAGCGGTGGTTTTCGAGACGATAAAATCTTGAAAAAAGCTCGAATCAAATTTTTCAATGTTAAGCTATTTATTAATAGTTTGATTAGACCTGTTCAGGGCGAAAGCATATGCAATTCGGGCGATATTTGTCGCCAGAGGCGTGTCTTGTAATATATGTGAGTGGATATATGTATCCTTCCTGTGCTGACTGTTGCATCTTAGTATCAAGGACAAAATTGGTTTTCAGCCGAGTAAGTTAAGAGTAAGTATAGAATTCCATTTCCAACATACAGGAAACATACATGTTGTCTTTCGAAAAATTATATTTTTGTCTAAAAATTGAACGAAGCTTTCATGAATTTTATTTTATCCTTTATCTCTAAAATAATTCATCAAATAAATGGAATAACAATAATACGGTCAAAACTTGCAATGTATTGAATTTTTTAATAACCACTAACCATCCGCCCAATTTTCACCATACTTATTTCCGCATTTTAATTAGGCATTCTCCATATAATCAGAAGTCCAGAAGTAGGAGTTGAAATCCCCGATTGGGTGAGAATTTTTTTTTTCACTGGTGCCTGAAAAGTGGTGATTTGGGGCCGCTTGTTCGGTCGATAAGGTGAAATTATCGTCTATGGCCGTCAAAACGCGAGAATGTGGGGGCCATGGCCTTTTTTCATTACTTATCGGGCCATAGCCTCTCAAAAGCCCTACTTGAAGTGCGCCGATCACCGTCACTCTTCACAACCGAGAGGGGAAAAGATTGCATAGTTCGGTCGGTGCGTGGCGCCACTGATTCCTAACCCCTCTCGTAGTTTCCAACTCACGTACACAACATCAGATCAGCCAGCGTGTGTGAAATATCCGATCGTAGTGATCTTATTAACGTAAAAAATTTATTGACAAAAAAAAATGGACGATTGGATCCCAGAAACCCCAGATGAAGTAAAATAGTTGGAGTATTCAATTTGCCTTCTAGTATTTTTTTTACTTTTATTCTATTTTCTTTTGCTGTTGTGTTTTTCCAGGTGGGGGGGCTCCGTCCCCCCACACCCCCCCCCCCTGCGCCCCTCCGCCCCCCCCCTTCCGCAGGTCAGGCATACGTGAAAAAAATAGCCAGTGTCATGCGGCCGATAACGTTGGTTCGCGAGTCGAGTGAGTTTGCCCCACTCGGTGTCGGTAAGGCAATGACTCGGCTCGCCTTCGGCGAGCCTCGTCCATGCCTTACCGCCACCTCGTGGGGCAAACTCACCCGCCTCGCGAACCGCCGTTTATCGGCCTTATGACACAAATAGCTATTAGAGTGTCCGCCGACGAAATTAGCCTATTGGACAAGTAAAAAAATAAACGACAGATAATTGAAAAGGCCCCACATCCAGAGGAAGAGGGAAGAGAAAGAATGTATCACAGATTATCTCTGAGAGACTAGCGTATAATCGGTACAGCAAGATGGTTAAGCGCGCCTACCCAGGGAGGAATTGACGATCGGGACAGGGCTTGTTCAGCCCTTGATCAGGGCTGACAGATGTTGGATTGAGGCTGAGCGCCAACCCTGGTTGAGTCCTTATCCAGACCCCAAATGATAACACGTTCTCAGGTTCGGGCCCCAAGCCTCAAAACAGGCTGACTAAAAGGGTCTCAGAAAAGCCTGGGATTAAATTAAGTTTCACTTTTCACTGTAATGAATTTCAGCAAATCATCTAATTATTCATGAATAATGGTTGAAATATGATTATTAACCATCTGAATTCTTCGGAGTGAATAAAAAAAAGTAAAAAAAACCGGAGACTTGAAACTGTGGTCCTTCTCATTGCAAGCCCTGGATCTTAACCACTTAGCTATCGAAGCATTGTTGTAAAATAACAGTGTTTTAGAGTATAAAAGCGTTAGGGTGTTTGTTAACTTAGATTTCTATTTCAATGACAAGTATTTCAATTATGATTAGCATTGTCATTATTTATTATTATCTATTCATGTGAGGATAAAGTTTTAATGGACCACTGAATCTCGAACTGATAGGATCAGCCTTTGCCATTCCTACCTGGATATGTGAGCTTCATAGTAAACTTGACCTTTTAAAATTTTATCTTCATTTTACAGTAGGAGTTCCGTAAGAAGTCCCTTTTGTTTTTTGTGGAGAAGGAGCATTCCTCCACTAGTGTGCAGACAACTCTCGTTCTCTATCTGAAGTTGCTCTGCCTCTCTCACACACATGTGCGTTAACAGGAAGGCGGAGGTTTCCGTAAGGTATCCGTTCATGCAATTGAGACCCTGCATGATTCCAAATTTACAACATGAGATACTGTCTTTTGTACTTATGTGGGTGAGGGCCAGATCCGGCAGGCGATGGGGTATACTCATTCTGTGTCGATATCGATCAATATTCATACCGCGAACATTGATATTGGCGGAATTATTGAAGATCGATGATTTTACATCTAACAACGAAATATCGATCAATAAATTTGAATGCGGAAATTCTAAGGGCAACCTTTTGAGTGAATATTTATGGTTAATTTGAGAGAAACTCTACAGCCACGGTGCCAATTTTGAGTATAGTACGATAAAGTGATGAATCTTCGCGGCGAAACTAACTGGCTTTCCGATAAAACATTGGCCCTCGATCAATCAATATTTGAACCTTCAATACTTGGCTTCTTTCATCTTTCTGTGGCAAAAGTAGACTCCAGGACGAGATTTGTTCCGCACTGTATTGGGAGTTAAGTAACTTCCGGTGACAGAATTGAACTTGCTAAAGAAATTCATCAGCATAAAACTACTTGAGAACAGCTTTAGGAAAGCCAATTTAATGTTTGATGGAAATATTATGAAAAGCAAATTTGTAGATAGAAGAGGGACATGGGATTGGATTATTCATCTTAGCTGTGATGTCAGAGCTAATGCGTCGGCCCATGCGCCTAAAACATTATCGAAAATTCTACCTGGCACCTCTTGGATGCCGTTGATTGCCAGTCACGTGTCTTTTCAATAGCGTGCCAGGAGGTTATTGAGCGAGGTGGGAGAGCCTTCGTTAGCGTGACGAGCTCTCGGTGCAGCTCTGAAAATATTCATTTTTTCTTGTTGAAAGTGAACAAAAAACTGTAATACTTTCCAGGTTTCTTGCATGACAAAAGAATTATTTGCCATTTACAGGTTAGGGACATCCTGTGAAGTAATCCGCATTTGGAAATTGAGCCGTCGTGAAATTTGTGAAATTAAAAAAAAATTGAAACCTTTGATGAGTTCAAAGCTACTAACAGTTAGTTGGTATAGTCAGAATGGTGCAAAACTTTTGACACTTCTCTCCTGCTATTGATATCATTTCGACCGATCAAATCTGGTAGGAATTTGCCAAATCTATGTGCAGTCAAATTCAATTGTTTAAATTGTCTGAAAATTTTTAAATATCTCAAATTCATGGAAATAATCTGAAGGCAAAAAATTTTGGTTTTGCAATAGATAGTTCATGGTATTCCATGCGATTCCTATTTAACATTCCGCGTAGCATGGGCAATTACACTGAGTATGGATTTTCCACTACATGCTGATATCAGCCCAATGATGATCATACGTGACTAATACTGATTGTATAATTGCCAAGCATCGGTATAATTTGGATTTTCTCTATGACTCAAGAATTGTATTGGTATGTATCCACAGAAAACACTGAGTGCAAAATTTTAAAACCTCCCAATGTTATGGAAGATTTCCGCATAAGTATGCGAAGCTTTCTACTACTGAGCCATGAAACTTGTGCGTGTAACGTACTTAGAGAACCTCATTTTCATGCAAACTTACAGAGGCATTATAATTTACAAAATTGCATGGTTTTGAAAACATTTGGGAAGTCAGGCAATTTCGTTTTATACACTTGGGAAACATTTTCAGATTGAGAAATCGCCAAATCTTTTTTTCAGGAATTAAAAAAAATATTGACTAATAGCGCGAAAATTCCGTTAGTTTTGAGGGTATAGAGTGGGGGTAAAGATCAAAGGTTCCGACAGTCCGCGGCAATATGAGATTCGAAACAATGGTTAAATTGATAACTATAGTTTTGAAACAATATTTTTTCATCAATTGATTGTAATATTGACACCAAAAAATTAAAAAATGGAAATTAAATATTTTTATGAATTAATTGGTGCGCCGTAGTTGGTGCTACCCCCCCCCCCCCCCCCTGTATAGTAAAGGCGGCCGGTCACAGCAAATAGAGTAAATGACAGTTGGATATTTGAGAGGTTATTTTCTTGGTGCGCCAAATGCTACGGTGATTTAAAAAAATTAATGAGGATCAAGTGAATAAGGATTGATAATAAATATGGAGAATTCTCCGAAGCTGAGATTTAAAGGACGCTTCATAAAAAAAACACATTGAAGCACAAAATATCTGCTCAAGGGTTGGGGAAAGGAAATAAGGGGAGAAGAGTTAGCGGGCCTGAAGTGGAGATTGACAAAACAAAATATTATCTATTGTGTTCATGTTTCGCGGGGTTCCACTCGCGCACGTTTTCCGATGTTGTCAAGTTCGACTACCTTTTCCCGATAACCCAACAAAAATTCTGTACTTTTCTATACATTTTCAACTATTTTTACGGATCCACGTGGTAATCAGTGTAAAATAATGGATGAATTAGTATATTTCGATACAAGTGCGATGGGGTGTTTCAGCTCGTGCGATGGGCGGCGCGAGGCGAAGCCGAGTGCGTGTGGTGTTCACAACTTCGCACTCGTGAACACCCCATCGCACGTGTGTCGAACGATAGTTTTTGACAGTGATGTTACGTCCTAAGAGTGACGAAATAGTTACTTTTCGGCACGAGCTGAACGTAACAGCAATGTCGAAAATGTTTATAAATGATGTCCGGTAATGAAAATTCAGTTTTTAGATTTTTTGTCGATTGTCGATGATTTTTCCGCGATTTTTGAAAATCGGGTCCCATAAGACCTCATATAAATGTCATCTGGTTTATATTTTTTTTAAACATAAACTATGTGGTTGAGTGTTTCGGGACTTCGTACCTATATTTTTGAGTGTTGAGAGAATATATGCTCAAAATTTTACATTTCTTGCCGATTGCCATCTATTCCCATACGCTTACTGAGGAAGTGCCTTAACCTATGCGCGAAATATCCAGAAGAGCTTGATGAAATATCATTACAATTACAAACTCATAATTAGAATTATGAATTTTTTTGGAAACTTCATAAATCATCTAAAATGCTCGTCTGATTTTCAAATATTTTGGCGTTTCTTTAATTCAAACTGATATTCTGAACTTCTCTTTGATTAAAAAAAAAACAATATCTTCCTCACATTATTTGATTTTTTTCCACTCTTATGTAATAATTTCGGAAAGTTTTGAATATTTCTCAATTTTAAACAAAAAGTTTTGAATTTTTCGTGCAATTCGTCAATTTTTTCCGCAATAATTCCTGCCCCATTTGAGAACCTTTTGATCTAAACCATATATTTTTCCTACTTGGATTGTAACTTTTCCTTACCTGAATTGAGTAGATACCGACCTAAATTAAGTCTCTAAACGTCTTGAACCAGATAGAGTTTTCGGAACAAATCGATCTGTTCCTTCCTACTCCAATCAAGTGAATTTGTCACCTCGACACCTCTTTTCATAAACTAGTTCTTTTTTCTACTCGCATTGAGTAGAAACTGCGACTCGATTCGGTGAAACTAGTTCTACTGGAATCGACAGGAACTAGAAATCTGGATTGATATATGTCTCTGTATGTATAAATATATTGGTTATTTCCACTGAATAATAAGTATAATTTTATATTTAAAAACAAGAAATCCCTAAAATATATAATGACCATTCCGGTAGTAGTGAGTTTATATTCTATCGATACTATCCCAATCTTGATCCAAGCTCATACAGCTGGCGCGAAAAATATGCCTAAACGCCTACAAAATGACATCGCTAGAAAAGACGAAAAAAATGATTTAACATTGCATGACATGGAAGTTGCGAAGCGAAAAAGCCAAATATCTCTGAAACTAAATTCACCCATATGATTGCTTTTCATCCTTTTATGGTGATCCACTAATATCAATTTTAGAAAATAGACAGGACTAATTCACTGAGCATCCTCATTACAAGATTACATCAGCGCCACCTTTCTTCTTACATCTGTTTGAGTTTCTGCCTTTCCCTTCACCCCTGGCGGTATTTTAGAGTTGTCTCCCATGTAATTCCAATGCCCAGTGGAAATACCAAGTCCTGCAGCAAGTGGTTAAATTAATTCAGGCGCGCCAATTGGACATACAGTGACATTTTGAACGTATTAGTTATGGTTTTCTCCTCCACTCCTGTTATTTGAAAATTGTCGACTTACGTTTCAGGGGACCCTTCACATTCTATTCAGCTCTGTTCATCAGTAAGGAAAGGTCGGTCCTTTTATATCTCGCATATGGGGAAGGTGGGGCGTCTGAATGTGTTCCATTAGGCCTCCTACCACCCCTATACTTTGATTTTTTTTTTCGTTCTTGGTTGATTTGCTTTAGTAAGTAGAAAATTTGAGTTTATACTGGAAATACGAACGATTCGTCTGTTGGAATTTTTTTTTGTTACAGAAAATTCATCCGGTGCAGGACATTTAGTTTTTCACCAACCCATATTTCCGGAAGCACGGGTTCTCTCCACTACACGTGCGCACACAAACACAAGTAAATGAGAAGAATGTAATAAATGAAATGGAAATTCGATAAATATGTGGTCCAGCGTGTGGAAGCAACGTTGAAAGTTTCTTAGACGGCAAGCACAAGAAACTTGGGTTAAAACATCTTCTCCTTCTCCTGTTCTTGTGAGTGTTCTTGGTATTCTAAAACTCATAACACTTCAGGCGAGAACTGGTCATGTGTTTTGCAGTGCATTCACACATAAAAAACTTGAGAAAATGGGTTTGAAATTCCAGAGAATGTCATGATACGATTAATTTCCCCGCTTCCCATAATTTCCAATGTGTGTAACATTTCGAAAAATCTTCATATATTTTTCCAGAATGTCTAAAAATCTCTTGGTCAAAATATTTGTAGACAAGAAGAATGGTAAAACAATCTCGATATATGTGTCACTTATTACATACCATTACATATCACTGCGATTACCCGGATAGGAATTAACGATTAGGACAGGGATGTCTCAGCGCTCAAGGAGGGCTGAGTAATCTTGGGTTGGGTCTGAGTGCCAATCTTGATTCAGGCGTTTCAGCCTCGAAATGATAACGCCGTTTGAGGCTTGTTAACCAAGCCTTAGCTCAGGGTTCACGGGGAGCCTCAACTGTGAAATCCCAAGGAGCACGGCCTGAAACGAGCCTCGAAAGCCATTGTTCTCAAAGACTGTACCACATGGGTAAAAGCGTTGAACTGGGGCTCATCACCATTACCTGAAATCGACGAATTGACGCGGTTATTATTGATATGTCACGATCGATTATGTCATACAATTTACGGCGGAACTGAGGAAGGAAGCGTATTAAGAGGCCGAGAATCAGGGAGTGTGCAGTGAGGAAATTGGTGAGCCCGACCTCCATCGGCAGATATCAGTGTCTCCAATTGATAAATCTGGCGACCATCGTATCCATTCAACTATCCTGTGTTAAGCGGAGGTATTTGAGGCCTCTAGAGCTTCAGCCTGAGGCAAGTCTTAGCAATAGCCTTATTTGCTACCCTGAGTTTAAGACTGCTTTGGAAGAGAAGATTAAGCCTGGCATAGGCTTGGCTTAGTCGGGATCGGGGGAACAGGGCTGGCGCAGGCCTGTTCTCGTCGTCAGCCGTGGCTATTCCTACCTGAGTAGTAGTGAAATAGGAATATGACGTAAATTAATGCAGCTTGAAGCAGTTTCTGTCATTAAAATCCCAGAAATTGAGGACATTGTGGGAAACTCAATGAGGAACTTTTGAAAAAAAAAATTTTATCAGCATCTCCTCGGGATTCTGAAATGTGCGAACAAAATTCTCAATAGGTTATTCTGCACGAAACCATGCAATACCGGGCTGCTATGATTTTCAGTTAACTAGTGTAAGTTATGGATTTTGACAAAAGTTTTTCATACGTGTTTCCGTTTCACTGAATATAGCTGTGAAATCATAGTTTGACGATATTGGTGAATGATTTGACAATTGGGCCAAATAGCTGGCATAATGTTCGATTGTGAGTGAGCCGGAGAATAATGGGGTGAGTAAATGAAAGGGGGAGGCAAATGGATCGTAGAGCGTTGTATGTGGAGCCAACTAAACTGTCACAGTCCGGTGGGAGCTGGAACGTCTGGCCAATGGGAAATTGGACAGTGAGTCGGTACTATGCGCGAACGAAATGGAAATAAAAATTTCGGCTTATCAGAACTATCAATCGTACTTGGACTCTCTTTGGCACCCTTTTACATTGACGTTTTATAAATATGGGAGGGTGGAGGTGACCCGTTGGGGACTATTATGTATGTCGCATTTATCGACGTCACTGTCCAGTTAATTTCAATATGAGAAAATCCAATTTCATGCCACTGGAACTGTGGGAAATTATCATTCAGTTGTGCGTTTCATGATTGAAGTTGCGGAAAATATTGGGATTTTATCATCCAGGATTAGCACAACATATATCTTAGTCTTCAATTCTGTTCCATTTCTTTTTCTCCATTCCTCAACTATGCTGAATTTGCTGAGTGAACTACATCGTAAATAACCAAAAGGGACAGCGCCGTATTTTGTTCCGCCCATAGTCGCATATATGTCTTGTGCTTCCGTAGCATCGAAGAATGCCAAAGTATTCAAGGGGCTACATGCCATAAAACAATAAGAAATACATAGAAAAATACATACACATATCCTTTTGTATTGTTGGTTTGTCTGCGACATCTAAAAAAACATCCAACTGAAATTATCTCATTTCATTTCTGTGTTTCCACTTAGCGTCATGAATAAGAACTTTGAAGGATTATCCCAGAGTTGAATACACGAGTAATAACAATCAGGGGAGTCCTCTGGGCCATTGTTGATTTTCATGCCCCACGGATTTGTACCACCACTCGGCTTATGGCACCATCGACAGAGTTAAATATATTATTCATGAATTCATTCAATGCATTCCAGTTAATTCCTTGCTTTGCCATCTATTTCTCCATCTTTTGACTTGAATCACTTGACCCATTTGCCAAATCGTTGGGCTCTTCACAGTGCTTTTTATATTTTGTATCTTTTCAAGACATTGATTCATTCTGGTATTGAATATACAGAAATTCCAGAGTTTATTCCATTGACTTGATGATTACATTCCAATTGCAGTCAACAGGCAATGGAGAGCGTAAGAAATTTTAACTCATGTATTGAACAAAAGTTCTCAAATTAGAGCGATTATTCATAGGAGTTATCTTAGCCGTTGTAAAAAGTTATTATCAAATTGAAGTAGATGTGCACTTATTCTACTCGATTTTTTCAGGAAGATGCGTCATCTTCTTAGTTTAAGGCACTGTGCAGACAGATCTAAAGAATGTCGCTATGATGCAAAGTAACCAATTTTGCTTTACACAGGATGTACAAAAACAGCTTCAATAGTAATTTGGGGTCAATGAATAATAATGCGCGGAAAATGATGTGAATACTGAAAAAAATCAGTGGTGGCCCGCCGCGTTGATAGCTTATGGTATATAAGAATGGGTGATAACAGAAGTACCCAATGTGACAACGTAGGGACAGTATTTGTGACATTAACATTCATTTACGTCAAACTTCAAGTCAGCGCTGGCCTTTGGCACACGAGGTCCACGGATCGAGTCCCCGCTTGGGGACTCTCCGATTGGTATAGTAGAGTGGAATTGTCCAGCGTTCGAGTTCATAGGGATTCATAGTCGAACGTGAGTTTCGTCAAAGAAACGGCTGTACAAATTGAGGTTTTCCGTGGTTTTCCTTCAATTGTAGATTGACCCAAGCGATGTAAAGTCTGCTGGCATTGCATTTATTGGGTCAAACTAAGTGAATGCTGTACAGTTTGGGAAGAATTCGGTTTCCATCGGCACCGTGGGAGGGTCGCCACATATGCATAATCGCATCGAAGCGTAAATAAAAAAAAAAAAAAAAAAAAAACTTCAAGTCAACCTTGTCGTCAATGACCTCGTGAACATCGTTGTCAATCTCCCCGTTATGTGGGCCTCGTACAACCTATGCCCCTCAACAGGGATTTCGACCATCCCGTCAAAATCTCTATCTGCCTCCCACCAAACTCTCCGGCATTCCTCTTGGTAACCTCTCCCTCAACATCCTCCTCAACTTCCCCGTGAGTCACCAAGTCAACATCGCCATCAATCCCGTCTCAACTCGCGTTCGAGGAGGAAGTTGATGGAGAGGGTCATGGAGAGCTCGATGGGGAGGCCGACGAGGATGTTGGCAAGAAGGTTAGGAATGAGCGTGAGGGAGGATTGTGTGGAAATTGTTGAAAATTTCTAAAAGGAGTTATTGAAAAATCTAAAAAAAAAGTAGAATTCCCCCATTGACTTATGCAGAGAAACGTAGACGAACAGGTTTGAAGACCACCAATGGAATAGTTCAATGAATGAATTGAAGTTGATCAGATGCATGCAGACATAGCGCGCCGCATCGCGTAAACGACAGATTGGGAAAATATCGAAATTTTACGTTTCGCTATGCCGCAATTCCGGCTGGCATAAGCTACGTTTCCACTACTATTTATAGGTTTCTCACCAAATTAATATTTGTGGTGCGGCGATATGAGTAACGATATCCATAGCGCGGGTAACGAAAGTTTAAGTGTCCATTGTCTACCTCTAGATATCCAGGAACTATAGGTGCAAAAAAAAAGACGAGGGGGAACACGGTGGTATGAACGAGCGGCAAGTTCATAGAACGCATGTAGACATAGCCAAGCGTATGCCCGCGAAAAGTCGCAGGATAAAAACTGAAAGGTAAAATAGGAGGATAGCTGAGACGAAAGGCGATGGGGGTGTGTCGGAGCTTGGTGGCCGATTCCCGCGTCTCCCACTACACTCGCAATGTGAGGTTGTACCACTCGCTCTTGGGGGGTTGAGGGGTTTGGTGGGGTTGGTGTGCGCGCCAAGGGCGGAGTGGGGCACTGGGCATCCGCGAAGCAGCAGTGCGACGCGACTCAGGCTACCACGCGGTTGCCTCTCAATTTCTCTCGACCCATTGCCAATTATTTATTATCGATAATTAGTGACAGAAAAAGTCGAGTTATCTGTGAAACATCACCTGTAATATTTTTATTATTCAGTATTTATTGATTTCACTGTGGGTGCGTTGTTTTCTTTCCATTTTCTCGAGGTGCTATACTCATTTTATTTATTTTTCCTTTTCCCTTGTCCACGGGTTAAGTTAATATTGAAAGAGAATTACCAATGAAAATAGAGTGCGTGGTGTGTTAATTGAGTGAGCGTTGAAAGGTGCTGGTTGTGAATTTGGTTTGTCTCTTATTTTGATTTGATCCTTTGGAGGTGTTGGAAGTTGGAGTGGTGAATATTGAGGCGTTGGGAGGATCGACGTGAGGTGGGTATTTTTTAGGGACGGTGATTGTTTAGATTCATGTGGTCGCGTGGTCTAATGAACTGTGATTACCATTGATAGATTTTGTGAACATCCTGTGGGATACAGCACGAGTCACTTCACGTACGTTGGAATACCACCTAGTAGTGGTAGTACAGGGGTAAATAAATTTAATAATACAGAAGTTGCCAGTGCATGGCATAGTAGGATACGTGCCGTGTTGGGGGTCTGAGTTGCCCGAGCATCGCGTTCTTCTAGCGCATTATGTACGGGTCATGAAAAAATTTGGCGATCGATGCCTACACGTGTTTACCTGATAAATTCATCAGTCATATGGAACTATATTCAATACGCAGAAAAAGATACATTATGCTCATGAATAATAATGATCAGTTCATCCTTTGTGCAATTTTGCAGAGCGGAAAGTGGTCGGCACAAATTTGAATAACAATAATACATAAAAGACAAAGTGCGATTAAAATAGTGATAATTTCAATGACTAAAATGTTAATAAAACATCGATAAAGAGCAAAAATATAACTGCATCTCCTTCAATTTCACGAATGCAACTAAAGGGGAAAGAATGTACGCCAATAATTTGTCACAAAAATGTGAAAATACGGTGAATGGAATTTAACGATTATTCCCGCGTCATAAAATAGAATCATCGTGACAGTACTGTGCCCATATTTTTCAGTAAATGAAGAGGCGTGTTATCGAGATCCGTTAGTTATCGCTTTCGTAATTTATGTATACACTTGTCGAGCAATTTTTTCATTCATACTATTTCTCATTTGAAAAAAAAATGTATGATAGGTCACACATTGGTTGATCGATAATGAAAATAGAAGTATCATCAGTGACTTTATGAGAAGAGGGTGACGGATGTAAAGCCCTCGTGCGATCTTCACCATGAACCCATAGGTTTTTATTGACATCATCCCAAGAGATATTCTTACATTGTCCTGGTGTGTCCCTTCATCGAGTGAGGAATAAATTTACTAGAATTTAGCAAATTATTATTTTTTTTTTACTTGTTCTTTTACTTTCCTATTATCGAAGGTAACTTCTCCATTTGATAGGCTCCTCTGTCTCAGCCTGCCTTTTCCTCCCCCTTCTTCTTCTCATTATGACTTCCCTCCCACTGTTTCCTCTCATTATTAGCCCCCTCTTGTGGTGCCATGGAGACCGGGTTTCTACCCAAACTGTACTGCATTTGCCGAAGATCTGACGGAAACTATGGAAAAACGGTCGTACAGCGGGCCTCGATGTACACCTTCGTCACACTGACTAACGACCTACACAGAGTTCCCACATTCGTGCCTTCCGCTCAGCAATCGCTGAAATGGAGTGGGTAGGGCTAAGCGGGCACCCATCATGTGCCGACTCGAGCTAATCCAGCCTACACATGGCGTACCGCCGGAGCCCTACACTACTTGTGTGGCTATTGACTTCGGCAAATTATTTCTTTTCCAATATTTTTTAATTTTTTTTTCATCATTGAAGTATACAATGTCATTAGCTGAACACATTTCAGCTCCAGATTTGTTATAGAAAACAGTAATAGTAATTGTTATTTGTAGATAAAACCTGGACGCAACTAGGGTTAATATATGCCTAACATAGGTCGAATGTAACACACGGATTAATATATGACAAAATCTGATTCGGCATTAAACTATATAATATAGTGGTAACACAATTCTAGTGTGCTTTCCTTTCCCTGCAGTAACAGGCAAGTGGCGGGGAATTTCAATTCAAAATTGTACAAGGCGCTGCTCTTAATAATGTGCATAAACTTCTTGTCATCTCGTCAACGATAATTCTCCTCGTTGAACAATGTTGAACATGGGGGAAAATGTTGGCAATGATTTTATCACATGCACCCCTATGAATCCTTAGAACCATCGCCGTTTTATTAATGGCGTGTAACGAGGGCTGGAAGTGGTGAGCAAGATGTGGTACTTGAGGAGGATGGGAAGTGGGGAGGGTGGGAGCATGTAGTTACAATTAGCCGAACTTACTCGTTTAATCGGAACACATACACGTATATGGTTGTTTTGGCTCTTCATGAATGGTTATTGTTACGATATTCCTATTTCACGATTGGATGATTACAAAAGTAGGAGAAAAGTTCATCTGCATCACTATATGAATTGCCGTCGTTGCGATCAAAAAAATCTTCTTCATTGGAACTAAAGCTTCTACATTTTGCGCATGTTTTTGTATCTCTTCGTCTGCTTTATGAGACCAGGATGGTATGAATCATTCTGCAACAGCATAAAATTTATCATTTAGAAAACATCATAGATAACAGCGATATTGTCGTTCCGTTGTGCGTTGGGCGCGTAACTTCTGGAATATGCTGACCGAAATCTTGTTACAGCATGTCGCGGTTATCATCGATACGATGCGTCAAATGTTTACGATTCTGTGAGCCATTGGTATCGAGCAATTGCTGTATTGGAGGATAAAACTCGAGAAATTGCATATCAAATTTCACATTTCATTTGAACAAGCATTATAGTCATAGGAATTTGTTCCATGGGAATAGTATAAGTTCGAGGAACTGTCGAATCTATTTCTCCGGTTATCACGATTTAAAAAACAACTGGCCCATTGAGTCAGTCAAGTCTGAACCACCGAAATTGTTACAAGTCTTTTATTTTGCTTTCGAATATATCCCTATACTTCGATTTTGAGTTCCATTTGAAATCATTCCAGACTTGATAACCTTACCACACTTACAAATTAAATCGCTCTGTGTAGGATATCATCAATGTCGCACTGTCTCAGGTAAAATGATTTACTTCCTCTCTTCTCGCATTCCTAGATGATGAATTTTTCTCTTGTTTATTTAGGGGGAAACGAGGGCTCGAACTGACGGCCGATAATTCCTCGTTGTCATCAACCTTATTTCGTCGTGGAATAATTCAGGGACAACAATTCATCAACGCCTCCGTAATTCATGCCCCATGATAAAATTCTGGGTTTCTTTTAAATAAATGAGTAGCTGAGGCAACGGCTCAGGTACTCTTGGCTACTTTATTTTGATTTATTCAGCTTGTTCCTCGTTATTCATTTGAAATTAATGTCTTTCGTATCCTTTCATGCTTTATTCTTATTTGGGGGCAATTTGACGGTAATAGTATATGTATTTGTATGTAATCAGCCGCTAATTATTCAGAAAGATTCTTTTACAAAGATTTCTTTGCCATCTAAAATGTGTGATGTCGGGGACCACAATGGCACCATCTACCAAATCGATTTAGTAATTTGATTTGTACTCTCCAAAATGGCGTTTAATTCTTTCGATAGATGGAGGACGCTCAATTTTAAAGTCGCAGAAGCGTTATTATATCTATGGGCATAAGCGTTATTTTACACAGATAAACAATCCAAGAAATTATTGAAGAGGAATTGAGGAATTGAACCATCTTTCAATCGCAAGTTATTTACCTCAAAAATGTCTCAACATTGTGTACATTTGGTTCTCGAAAAAACATTGTACAATAAAAAAATAGTCTCTATAACATTACTAGTAAGCTGTTCAAATTCGCCAAGCATTAGCTGCAATTCTTTCACTATAAATCAAGCAATTGGAAGTCTAGGGCTGGGACGCCACTCCTTTACTATATATGTATACACAATTGACATCTCACTCAATAAAAAGATTTTTTCATCTCTCTTCAACTCAGCCGAAGACCATAATGGGATGTTTGCTCTCCCGAGCTGCATTAAATTCCCTTCTTCACAAAAGTCAATAATAAAGGAAGATGATGTAAAGAAGCGCTCGACATTTTTCATCCATTCAGGATTTTTTTCCCATTGAGCAATGTGAAAAGTAATTAGAATATTTATCTATGGCTTTCATCCCTTAAACCATGAACCATCGGAGGGCTGGATTGATCAAACACTTCGAGCAACTCTCATTGCTTTTGGAATGCACATTGTTCAGCTATTGCCTCGGGAACAAATAAGCAGAACACAATACCAAGTCTCTCATAACTCATCATAATTATGAAGACTATAGGTGAAGTGTAATTATTATGTTCTAATTCTTTTCATTATCACTTTGCATTGCCTCATTTGGGATATTATAACTCTCAGAATCCCGAAAGGATCTAGCTGAATCAGGTAGGTGTATCGGCCCCGGACGAATTTTACGCTGCCGCTTATTTACATATTCGGCATCCAAGAAGCTAATTCCGCGCTGAATTTCGGATCTTTAAATGCCGTCTCTACGCTTCACATGCTGCTGACAAATCTTCAAAGAGGGTTCTGTGTGTGGGTGGGCCACTTTGCCTTGATCTTTCTTGTACTCCCCACGGTAACTACACTTGAACATTTCTTTGGACCCCTGCGGCGCCGCCGGACTTTCATCAATTCAGTCATCTCTTTCCTAAACGCAGGGTAAACCTCCAAAACTTCTGTGCTACGATGGCGGTTCCCGCCCGGTCTGGCGGTCTCATTTTATGGGTACCGACGATAGCACACTATCGGAGGCATGCTCCTGTATCGGTCAGAATCCACGAGAAAATAATTCAACATTTGAAACATTCTCTGTTTCTGTGTGTGAGCATACTTCTGGTCGACGGCTTTTCGTGAGTGTCTTGACCGATTTTATGACACTCTCTTTGGTTTTACCTGTCAAACCCTGTGAGAAAAAAAACCATTCCCAGAGGGGTAGTAATAAGCTGGGGGAAGTATTCCGATTGTGTTCCATTTGTTTTTCGACGGGATTGCTCACTCCCCGAGTTTAAGAAAGTTAAAATAGTCACTGAGTTTCATCAATCAGCCTGCCTAAAATTGTGGCGCACATTCTGATCATCACGCGTCACTTGCCAGTAATTATATTTTTCCAATGTCGTTTCAATGATGAAAATCGAAATGTAGCCAATTTGAATATGAATAGTCTGCTCAATGTATTCATTCTAAATTCATAATTTTGGATGTGAGAGTGGTCCTCAATTCCAGAAAATCTAGCTTGCAGTGTGAAAGGCTTGCAGATACATCTGGACTGCAAATTCATTCAATCGATTATTCTGCAACGCTCTATGGATAGGTCAACGCTATTGATTATCTGTCTTATATTCCTTATTTCCAGTGACATTTTTTTAACGCCCTTTGCATAATGGACTGAATCAGAAAAATAAATCCTGGGTGTAACTACTTCTTATCCGAAAACATAATTTGGTTAAGAAACTTAATTTCGTGAGATAAAAAAAAACACTTTTTTTCATCTCAGCACAAGTATCCAAAGTTCTAAAAGAGTTTAACAGTGTTCTGAACATACGTAACACCTGGCACTGACTCTAGTTGAGAAGAGAGGCCATAATAGTTGAAAATTTGAAAGAGAACTTTGCGCAAATGTGATAAAATTCGTTAATGGGGGCAAATTTTGAGATGAATGGGATTAAGTTGAAGATTAAAGAGGGAAAAAGTGACTCAACAGGCGGTGGACAGCACTCATTTTTTCGCACATATGTGTGAGAGTTATGTAACTCAGCTGAAAAGGCTCTTTTGGAGTTTGCGGGAAAGTGACGAGTTTCCCCACTCTAAATTCTCCGGCTCTCTAGCTCCAAAACTAACCCCTTTTCTCTCTCACCCACTCTCCCCGCATGTTCTTTCTCGCCCCAAGCCGATAGTGCTTGGAATACAACTTTGCTGAGGATACACTCACCCTCTAGAAGACTGACTTGATTAAGTTCGTAACAGGAACTGTGAATTGCGCAACTCGGTTCTCATGTAGCCATCGGGTTTCATATGAAAGTTATGCGAAACGTCTACTTCGTGGCAGTACCATGCTAATTTTCTCAGTGAGAAGACTCGATTCGACACATTTAGAAAATTGAATTCTTGCTTATTTCACCCTATGTTATTCGCGCGTGGATTTATTAATCAGGTATGCAATAAATTTTATTGATTTTCCGATAAGAGAAGCTCTTGTATTTCACAACAGGACAAACGATTTCGCCTCCCATTTCTGCGTTTTAAGGTATTACTAAATGTCCACGAATCTAAATACTATGTACGGAGCTGTGTGTTTGTATGTAGAAGATATATGATCGAGATCTTAGCATCCCACTTGGAGAAGTAGTGAAATATACACATGTATAAAATATGTGACAAATAAGCATGGCAACCATACGTTTGGATGCCACTTGAATATATAAAATCACGTCGTTTTCCATAATCCATTTCTTTTGTATTCCTACACTTTCCGTTTTGCATCCAAATCTAAAAAACGCCCGGTATAAATTACAGATTGAAAAACTTTATAGGTGATTAAATGGTTGAACCTGATTTCTCAGTACTAGTTGAATTCTTAATAGGTTGCAATTCAATGCAACATGGTATGGAAAATTGTTCTAATTAGTAGGAAATGTTCATTATTCTCCAAGTTTCGTATTATTGATTATGGGATAATTTTTTTGCATAATTCTCCAATAGAACTTGATTGAAGGAACAAAGAACAAGAGACCATGATGATATATTCAATTACAAACTCTGAAAACAAACCTCAATTCGGGCTAGTTTACATATTCCGTAATTGAGAAATTCAGTAATAATTACTGAATGGAAATCCAATTCCGTTGGCCTATATGAATCAATGTCATTAATTGTACTATCATGGGAGCTTCAAAATTATCGGAAATTTTTTGAAAGCTTCATTGCAGTGAGATAATATTAAATTTTACAGTAAAAAACCTGATATTTCACAAGAACTTGAGGAAATCGCTTGTGTGGGAAAATTTGAGACGAAAATGGGATTAGATCCACACAGTAGACTATATCGATCGGGAAGGATAATTTTTTACCAAACATATATAGATAATTTTTTGCCTCCCTCGCTCGCCCATTCTTGATAATAATTTCTCCCACTTCCAATACCTGAAATGAATGTAATCCTTTTATTTCCTTTATAATTGTTCCTGATATTTCCAGAGAATAAATGGGAGCAGAGTCAACAGTTGCTCCAATGTTGGATGGGTGGATATTTACATTCCTGCAGAAATACGGGATTCATATATCCCCTGAAAAAGTGGAGTTGCATTTATTTACTACCGTCAGATCAATAACTTGCCGGAATAAAACATTTGCTGAAACTGGTGCTGCAATTTTTTCAAACGAAACTCACATCTGAAGAAGTTCAAACCTGACATGATAACCTAGATATTATTGGAGAATTTCTTATCTCAGTGAAACTTAAGAATGTAATAGATAGTTGGTGGGAATATAAACAAAACTCGAATTTTTTTTCACTAGTAAGGATGATACAGTCAACTTCCTCGTCAACCTGCCTGTCACCTTCTTGTTCAGAGAAGTTGACGCGGAAGTGGAGCGAGAGTTGGAGAGATAGATTGTTGAGGACGTTGTCGGTAGGTTGAAGGAGTAGTTGACGGGACGCGTGCTGGAAAAGTTGACGGGGAGGTGCAGGGACAGTTAGGTAGAGGGTTTGACGGAGATATTGCCGAGGAGGTTGATAGAGGTTGACTGAGACAAGGTCGAAAACTGCTATGCGGGGAATCTTGCAGCGAAGGTTGACGGCCGGATATAGATGTGGGTTGACGTGGAGGATGACGGGTGGGTTGAGGGGCACGTTAACGAAGGGTAAATTATGATATTAACGGCGATGAATTTTAAAGTGAAACCACGGCGGGCCTCACTGCTCCTTACGCGCCATAAAGCCCATCAACGCTATTGGTGGCTTTCAATATCAATTTATTGCAAAATCAGCAACCCGTGACTTCTCTCAGTATTTGTACCATTTTCCCGACTTGCTTCTCAATTTATTCCAGTTTTCTCTTTCCAGAACAAAGAGTCTATCAATAGCCACAAGAACTTAGCCCTTAATGAATACGGGCAGTTTAACTATGTCGATTATTTTTCCTGAATCCTCATTGGACATAATTCTTAGTTTAGTCTTTTAAGTTTGCAAAGAGTATGTTGAAAGGGATGATTTCACAACAAGTTAGACGTAAAGATGCTTTAGACTCCTAGAACTTATGTTGGAGATACCGGCAAATCGCTTTTTTTGGTTTTATTATCAATTTTTTCACTCTTTCCGTTATAGGGCAGTGCAGAAATAAAAACGGTAAGCGCTGGATAAGTTGCGGGATATAGCTCCATTTCTACGATTACTCTCACGCAGCTCAACCTAGCCATTTACTCAAAGCTGTTAGCAAGTCAAATCTCAAAATTTTGACAGTTTGGTTGTAGTATAAGAGATAAATACGCGGCTTACGTGCGCTGAGCAAATGAATCCCTTTCAGAGTGAAAACTCGATGAAACGAGAGAGTTAATTCTCGTGGCTGAAAACACGTACCGGGAGTACGTGCCTCAACGTTTTTCGAGTATCTTATCAAACGGATTACGGTTTTGGCTAATGTATCACTCGGATTACATAAGCCTTTCACACTTGCGTGCGGCATTGTCGAAAAACATTTCTGAAATTTCCAAATTCACTCAGGCTCTAGGAACAATGGGTTAATTTTCAATTGATTCATCAGAGAATCAATCTGAACATTCTATAATAATTCGAAAATTTCCAATGATTCGCGTCTTTCACTATCAAACTGACTGATATTCATTGAGACATCTGGAAAATCAAGGCGCTGCGCGACCTCTAAGGTAAAATAGTAAACGAGCGATTTCATGTTCTATCAGAACATTTGTTGTAACGCAAAATGCAGAGAGGTTGCTAGAATAACTCAGCAGCGACCAATGAAAATGGAAAATATTGCAAAGATTCATTTGTTTTGTTCGTTATATCCAGAGTACGAGTAGATCGCATGTTACTTCCATACATTTTCAACGTAGTATTGAATTGACCATTTGTCCAGGGCTATCTGTTTCATCGAGTGCTTTTTGATCGGAAATTGTCGGCAAGTGAATGGACGCGTTTCACGCGGAGCCATTGATCACTTCCCGCGGAAATTATTCGTCATGGCTCCACTTCCGTATTCAGATTATCGGAGTAGTTGTGCTAATTGTTAGACCAGACGGAGTACTAACGCCGGTATATTGGAGAACAAATGCTTTGTTGAACGAGCAATTTACTTGGAAGATTTCTGTAAAAATCTTGTGTCGCCGCAACGGCGATTAACGGTTCAATACTGTAAGATTTTCTGATTGATTTTACAATCCACTCAACTTTTCCTCTCACAATAAAAAGATTATAATATTGTTGGACCTTCTCGAGAGGGTGAAGCCCAAGATTTTATTTTATATTATCATTACGAGAGTTAGCACCTCATCAAGTTACCTTATGTTCACTTGATTGTTTTAGTATTACTTAACGAATGTTTTTGTTCAAATTGACGGTTTAAATAATGTAAATTATCTGTTGCATTTGATTGAAGTTCTTAGAAATTTCGGCAAAGGATTGATAAAAAGACAATTACGTGATAGATGTGTAACAGATTAGATCAATGCTTGGATTCTAAATTAGCACTGCTATTTTTTACTCTCTTATACACCTAATGAAATTTAATAATTACTTGTTCTAGAGCTAAGTTGGAATTGGCAAAAACTTTGAATAAATTTGGAGTATGGATTCAAGACTTGGGATTAGTGAGATTTGGAAATGGTTTTCAAAAGATTTGGAAATGCATTTTTGGGGAAAAAACCGGGGGGAATTTTATGGATGTTGCAGATGTCACTCGTTGGTTCACTGAATATCGACATTCATCTTCATGGCCACATGCAAAGGGTTGGCACGTAGCGAATCAACGAAGCTTATTCAACAACTTTTATGGCGCCCACGGAGTAATTTCAAAGTTCGAACCAAGTCTTGTGGGTATAATGGGGTTAGCTCTTGGAGGTATTTCAGATATTCAGCGAGAATATGTAATCAATTTCTTGTGATCTCATGAGGGGGTAAATTACTATATTGAACGGGAAGAGAAGTTCGGCAAGCGCTTTATCTCAACTTTCATTTACACAAAGATTAAAAATTTATAATGGAAGTGTTGCTTCGAAAACATATGCGCTGGTAATTATCGAACACGGGACAGTTTATTTTCCAAGTTAGGAGACTTACATGGGGATGAAATATTCAAATGAGCTGCATTGATTATCATATCGTAAACATAAGTGAAAGTTCTATATATACCATTATATTTATCGGAAGTTGCAAGTCTCAGAATCAAAAGAAAAGCCAATATTAATCTTCCATTGGCACATTCGATAAGTTCAACAATTTATTCGAATATAAAAACCCTGAGAAAGGCCGCATGATTTTCTGTTTTTACACAGAAGTAGCGCAAGCGTTGGTGAGTGAAACGCCCATTTTATTCTCGAATAAATGAATCTTGCGCTGCTAAAAAAATTAATTACTCCAGTGAACTGTCAAGAAACATTGTGCATAGGGTTCAATACAGTTTATATGCTTAGCCCGAAGGGATATATGAATAGAATGAAATTACTGTAATGGTAAGGTAAAATAAATGCACTGGATCTTTGACTAGAGGAAGCTTGCCTCGTTAGACAGCTCGTTGAGTGACTATTGGAGCATCGAGTTAACGCTCGTTAGTTCCGACCAATCAAGGCTGATAATGTCAAGGAAAATCTGAATGCATTTTGACTATTCTTTTTCTCATTCCAGGTGACTCTCGAGTTTTCGTCACGTGGGCCATGTAATGATTTTCTCTGGAAGAAGTTGGCCAACAAAGGTGGCACTCATGCAGGTGTAAGTCGCCGCACTCTCTTCTGATTGTGGTAAGCTACACCCATGTTCTTTTTCGCTATACAGTAAATATCCAACGAAAATAAGTTTCGCGCCCAAAGCTTTCTGCTCGCTCGAGCAAAATGAACGCTTATTTCCGCTACTTCAACGCGCCCTGTGCAATTTGAAATCCTCAAATCATTTAAATTTGAATGCAACGGTGGAGGAAAAAGTTTCTAGCCATTTTTTTCTCTCTGAAGGGAAACGAGATGTTGTAAAATTCCAACCAGGAGTTCCGGTCTCCCTTAACATTTAGAGGGTGTTGGCCTACTAGAACGCTCAAGTATAGTTAACAGTGGAGGTGACCAGGAATCGATTTATCTTGGTTTACAACTCTCACCCTCTCAAACATTTTTACTTCTCAGAGCAAAAAGTATTACACACGTAAAACGAGTGGTGTTGACCTCCTTTCTGTGTGACAATTAATAATCCAATACTGAAATTAATTGGACCAGTCTGTATTGAAAATCAAATTTAAATTTCACCCGCAAAATTGTGCAGGAGTGCCGCTGACTGAGGAATTTTCCATACACGTGTCTGAGAAGAACTTTCACAAATATCAGCTGCCACGTGGAGAAAAAAAATGCCACTTTGGGTATATCAGAAAAGCCGATTCAAGGCTATGAATATTCTCAGTAGTGAGTGAAGACTCCAACACTCAAACTGCAATTTTCAATTTTTCTGTTGATTTTTGTATTACTGTTTGGGAACATATTTTACATGTCTTTTTTCATGAGGTGAACAGCCTGGAGATAATTTTCTGGGAAATAGCATTTTCTACCGCAATCTTCAGTTTCTGTGTATTGTTTTTCTTCTCTATACACAGTTTTTGCACGCCTGACTTTGTCTGTTTCGAATAAACATACAGACTTCTGAACCTCCGATATCACAGTCCGACTATGCAACCATTGAGTCTGAAAGGATCCGAGTGCACAAAAGAAGCGGATAGAGTTTGCAAGAGCTGCGAATAACAGTTTTTTTTCACCATTTGATACTTTTTCCTTGTCATTCAAATGCGGGTTCTCATTATTATTTCAGTGTACTCCATTTATCACCGAAATTGGTCTTGTTAGAATGCCATATTCAATGCAAACGTTGGCTCTTGAAAGATGGTGGGGCCTCGCCGAGTTTACCGAACCTATTGTGTTTTAAATTCATTATTACACCAATAGAATCGGCTCGAAGCAACCCGGAAACAAGGGAATCATTCGCTACGATTCCCATAAATTGTCATCCTTCTTAAGAGTATCCTTATGTTAGTAAAAATCATTTTTAACTGACTCTTAACGTATCATCATTGTCCATATTAGCAGTCTTAGATGTGATAGTAGTGTGGATTCCATGAGGATCGGTTCCCTAAAATACAGATAATTTACACAAGTCTTCTTTAAGGATCAAATACGCATAATGATGCGTCGGGAATGCTTGTATTTCTTCCTGTGGGCTGGTTTCGTATCGGAACTGAATTTGCATTATTTTTTTCTGCAAGTTAATTCAACTCAGAAAAATGGATACAGCCCACTCGATTCCGATCTGAACCAAGGGGTATTGAGGCACTGAGCACCTTAAAATTCGGACTGATCCAGTCTGTCGTTGCCGAATTGAATAACTTCCATTCTGCTGTTCATTTTAAAATGAGTTGGTTTAAATGAAAGAAAAGTATTGAATTAATCCATTTGTTTCTTAATTTCTTTATTTATTATCTTCTCTATTATTTCTCTCATTCCTTTGGTTTTCTTAAAAATAATTGTCGTCTGAAACGCAAATAGTTGAACGATTGTAGCGAATATTTATCAATATGGCCGCCCTTCTTTCTGAGGGGAATTAAAGTTACACCGGACTACAAGACCATTAATGTAAAAGGGTCCTTCATAAAAAATAGGAAGACCGTTGATGCTGAAGGGACAGAAAAGCGGGCTGATTGTAAAGCTAGACGCTATGGGCCTCGAGGTGTCTGGAAATTCTCCGGCGACCCGGGCAATTCCGGCGATGTAAAAGATTAAAACGGATGTTCTAAAGATTGTGGAAAATGGAGAATTCAGGGCTACGGAAATGTGAGGCTACCAGATTGTCGACTAATTTCAGTTTCACTATGTGAGAATGACATGCGGAGATAAAACGAGCACTTGCACTTAAGAACAAGAAATATACGCGTACGTACTTGTCTCACTTTATGGAAAAGGTTTTTAAAGTTTAACAGCAACTATTTTTTCCGGTTTTTATAATACATTATTTTACAATAACTTTAAAAGCGTACACATATTTAGACATTATGGTTTTTTTCATGATTGATTTTGTTACTATCGAATTTGAAGTGATGTCCCTACTAGAAATTGAATGTACAAAAAACTTTATACCAATCTCGATTGTTTCTTGGAGTGAGGTCACACCAATAAACCTATTTTCATTACTGGGGCCCGAGAGATGGCTCTTACAGGACCTCCACCCAGAATCGGTAAAGGAGCGTTTGCAGCGGATCGCGATAAGTAGCTCCCCAAGGGAGATAAAGTAGAGAGGCAAACGATAAGGCGTCATTTATCACCCATGGGAGATAAAGTTGATTCTGAAGTTTGCCGCGCTACGTTCCTTGTCATGGAGTTCAGGCCACTATATTGAATTTACGTTGTTGACATAATTTACACAAAGCCACGCATCAACTGTCAAACGAATAAGTGAAATTACAATAAAAAAAAACGAACAGTGGAAGATGGAACCCAAAAAACACATAATTGTGGGCGTCCATATGAAAAGGGCATAACACATACTTATGCGCGTTCCTAGTTCCCGAGATATAAGCATTTTTGTGAGTTGGGTTGGAATTATAATTTTTTTTATTGTTGCGAACGAAAGAATAACTATGTCCGCGTCGGACTTGAATCCACCCATATACCTAACTCCATATCGTGTACAAGGGCCCTTCTCATATGGACGCCCACAACTATTCCGTGACAGTAATGAAAGTGATGAAGATTCCCCAAATTTAATTGACAATCCTGGAAACTGTTCAAAGTGAAATATTTGTGTTGACAAAATGAATATTTTTGTTTTGGCAGTGGGTATGACGCCTTCGGCGAGCCTCGGTTCCGACTTGCCATACCTCGTGCTGCAAACTTCACACTCCTCGCAAACCGCCGCTTATCGCCCTTATAGCACAAATTACTATTGCAAGACGATAATTAGTATACGATTAGACAGAAGGAAATTTTATGATACATTAAATGACGGCTATGAGGCGATTATAACGAAGAAAATATTATGCATATTTTAACTGTTTCAGTGCTTGAATTATTTGTATCATGGCAAAAATAGATTGTTTGATGGTGATCATTATGACATCGTGGGGAGAACATTTGGGATTGTTATTTGCACTTATAGTACGCGGAGAAAGATTGATGAACTCAAAAGTAGAACGATTCAAATAAAATTATTCTCTCGCCGTGATCATAGCCTTCGTAATATGATCTACTGTATTTTAATCGTTATGGTCCATTAGGTTTCATAATACATAAACGAGGTTGAGGCCCTTATCCATACTGCAACATTCTTCTTATGGTACAGCAAAACGTTTCAGTCACCTTTGCATTACCATTATAATAAACAAGGGAACAATTTGCCACATCTTTATACCTCTGTCCATTTCTTTCCATAATTGATTCGTCAGCGGGTACTAGAAATGAGAATAATGGAATTAGCTCACATAACTGAGACGTTATTGTAATGGATCATCGCTATATTATACGGAGAAAAAACGAGGCGAAGAGGTCGGAAACTTTATGCTCGAAGGTCAAAACTTAGGACTGTCAGTGAATGAGTACACTCAATTTTTGAAACTATCAACAATTTGAATTTTTTTTGTAACTCTCAATGAAAATCATGTTTGAAATTCATACTTGTTTACTAGGGTATGTGCCACTAGTAGTACAAAAACTTGGCATCCTTATGGGAAAATCTCTATGATGTATACTCACGGTCGGGTAGCGAAAACCATTGTTTCTTCCACAACCAATATTTTGGTATGACAGATGATATCCTCTCAGAAAGGCACTTAGCCGATATTCCATCATCGTTACAGATGCATACGATGCCTCCATCGACATAATCTTGTTGTGGAGCGCACGCTTCTTTAGTTGAGTCGCCACGAGCCATAGCACCTAAACATCAGAATGTCGAATCACCTCTATTACTTCTAACGGAAATTGGCAAAGAAAAGTCTTTGGGGTATTTGACTTAATATTGTGGAATCATTGGGGACAGAGTGATAGTTATGAAAATTGCGGTTAGAATATTCTGGTCTGCCTCAGGGATTGAATTTTTTAATTGAAAAGATTTTGGGCTCCAAGTGGCATAAAAAAACGTCACGAAAACCTCGTCCTTCTCTATGAGGAGTCGCCTATGTTTTTTTTTATTAAAAATATTCTGAAGCACGCGCGCATCACTAATAAAAAGGAGCATCTCGACTAAGAGTGTGTTTGAAGTGAAAATATAGTCCTTTTTATTGTTTATAGTCATAGAACATGTTCACTAGCTTGGAGATTACCTATTACGCGCTTCTGAATATCATTGAAAAGTTACTTCATAAAAAATTACCTCCCCTGAGGATTATGGAGAATCTTCCTTCTCTTTTGGAGCGAAAGAAAAGGGTACATAATCCTCACGTTTGTCAAGTCGAAAAAATCGACAGAAGAAAATATTAGAGGAAATATATTTTTCCAATGATTTTGAAATTTTGTTGTCCTCCCGTTATTTAAATGAAAAATACTATGAAATATTACTCACCCATAATGGCGGCGAAAAGTACGACTTTGATCATCATGTGTTGAGCGGATTCCGTGAATTTAAGAATCAAATGATATCTACGACGGGGAACATGCTTAAATATAAGCGTGTTAATAATTATTAAGACAGCCCAACCAATTAGAATGAAGTTGATTGTATGAAAAAATGTACCTTATCAGTATCTGTTAATATAACCTTAATGATGTTTCAACCGTTTTGAAAATTAACTGAGCTTAATTTTCCGATTATGTAAAGCTCATGCATCACCTTGAATTTATCTTTATTGATGTGAGTATTAACTGAGGTCTCCTCTCACTATAGTTCAAGGTAGAGGCCTACTTGAACTTGAAAACTTACAGACGCCAGCCATCCGGTAACGATAGTAATGCTAAACAGCTCTATCTACTGTGAGTACGGAGCTGTCCTTCTCCTCCCTGGGATATATCGCTGGCCTTGCGCACACCAGATCCAACGATTGAATCCCAGCACCGGAAACCTCTTTTCGATATAGGAGTGTAGAATTTCTAACTGATATGGATTTATCGTCGAACGAGAATTTCGGAAAAGAAACCGCTGTACAAACTGACATTTTTCATGGTTTACCTTCAATTACTGGATAAACCAAGAAGTATAATGACCATTGGGCGTTGTGTTCGTCGGTTTAAACTCTGTGAATACTGTACACGGTACATCCTAAATCCGATTGAAGTGAAAATAAAAAGACAAAAAAAAGTAATCCCCCTCTGACAGTGACTGAAGGATCATTTCATTGAATGATCGGTTGCTAATACTGCCAAAATATATTTATTTATGGTTAAATACGTTATTGTTCGCCCAGGTTATGTGTACGAGGCAGTACGTTACTCAAGTGCCGTGCCCGTCCTAAAGTTCATGCTTAATCGTTGCTTTTTAATGCATTTGCAAATAAACTATGAATTTTCATTTTTTTTCCTTTCCCAATGTTCCCGATGAAATAAAACATTATTACCCCACAAACAAATCATTCTGGTCATGGGCATAATAGTATTGACGGCGTAGTCATTAAGAACGGTAATTAAGAAAAAGTAGGGTCAATGGCCATCGAAAAAAGAATTGAGAATAGATTAAATCCTGAAATGATAATTCGGATTCGAACAAAATTACAAGTAACGAGAATGCACGTACTTAAAGCGAAGACGGCGAAAAAAATAAGATGTCTGGCTACATAATCGAAATTGTTTTTTTATATTCAATCATTTCGCGATGTATTCGCGTGTTCTAAGGAGTTGATATACGTCTACGCTATTTTTGATATTTATTTCCGCAATATTGAATTCTGAGTGCTACATTGAAGTTCTGTAATTCAAATCTGTATATTATGAACTTCCGATACAAAAGTTATAGTGATCACTCTGAAAATACAATGTCTCCGATTCATGAAATTTTCACGTTTTCCATGGTTCTGAGAAATTTTCAAAAAGGGTTTGGTCAATGGTTTCTCACAAATGGCTTAACCCATTTGAATTCGTTGCTTCCACAATTTTTTGTCTCTCCAAGGTGCATCTCGTAAAGAGTGTTTTGCAAAATACGCTGCAGAGTTGATTAGTAATTCATGAACGGATTAATCTATCAAAGAATGGTCAGAGTGTGTTTTTGTTGGAAATTGACTTCGATAAAACCAAATCTATATTACCATTTTATCATAAATCTAATGGTTAACGAGATAATTGGTAAAATAAACTTCTCATTATAAATGTCTTACAAAACGATTTTTTGATGGGCTAATAGAGGATTTATCGTAATGACTCTAACAATCTAAATTATTCTAGACAGGTTATCACTTTTCTCCGCGTTTAGCATCGTCATCACGTACGCGTACGGGCCTGTGTGTGTATTTTTGTTGTCTCCCCTGTCATTTGTACTCCTCACGGTAATTGTTCTCGAGCATTCCATCAGAATGGAATACTGGACACCCAATCATGCGGCTGGAGCATCCGCCATTTAGGCCATCGTATTTCTAAAGACAGGGTAAACCTCCAGAAACCCCCGTGCTACGATGGAGGGCGCCTATGACCCCCGGCCTGATCTCATTTTATGGGTACCGCCGATAGTACAAATAAAACGTTCCATCCTTCCATGGGTGATGTGTGCGTGTATGCGTATGTCAACATATTTCCAGTAAATGGCTCGACCGTTCTGAAGGTGTTGAACTCACCGATAGGGGGCTTATAGTAATCACCCCGAAAACAAAAAGTGTCGGCCCGTCGAAAGTCACACGCACATCCCGTTTATTATTTAAATTACACTCTATACGTTGGACTGATAATTGCAGATGTTGAATCATTGATAAATTGAGGAAAGTTGAGTGGAATTCCTTGTTGAACAATCGTACGAAATCCATGTATCTATTTCTTTTTCAAACATTTACTCTTTATTGATAGGGAAAGCACTAATCGAAACTATTTATACATTTCGGCAAATTATATATGAAGCTCCCATCTCACACAGGGAGCCGAAAAATGTGATTTGACGATCGTAGTCAATGACCATAAAATACATCAAATCTATGACCGACTACAATTGGCACCAACAATTCTCTATTAGTATTATAATATAGCTATAGCTTCCATTCAGATCTCATATTTCAATCTTATAAACCGATTGGCAACTATAATACCTTAATGCAAGAGATTCATCGGCAAATCCATTCTCTTGTTCTAGTTGAACGGTCTATTTGATTTTTTTAACTTTGGCAGTAATCTGAAAGGTCCAGTCCAATCGCACAGATTGATCCAGATCGTATAATCTGAGTTGAATCAGTACGTAAATCGAATTGATTCCGTATTTATCTTTTTTTGGTGAGCTGAGAAATATAAAGATTTTCACTTGCATCACAGGACAATATGTTCTTTTCTCTTTATACAGAATCACTTTGCCATGTGAGAAAAATATTGAACTCTCCTTGATTCAATCTCCAACACCAATTTACCAGCTGATCGCACTTGGCAATAGTAGTTTGCGCATAGCTCGAGGCGCGTATGCTTCAGCCACATCAATTACTCCCTAGTGGCCGGTGTCCGGTTATTTCCTAATTGCGAGTTTTCTCCAGCTCATACGAAACTCACGTAATATGAGAGTCCCTCGAGATTTTCGAGGATTCCAATGTCTACGATTATCTCATTTAAAGTTATACACGACATGTGAAATGCATGATAGTTGATTATCACAATTTTCGCCTAGCGACGTCATATATTCATTCAATGTATGTATTCTAATGAAATATTTTGGTTAGTTCTGGAAATTCGGGGGTTATAGTCAGAATGTGAATGTCAGGGCTTGCTGCAGTTTTTACGCTTGTTAGCTCATATGATATGGAAACCTCTTGGTTGCTAGTGGTTTTATCGTAAAATGTTAACGCTCAGTTGAGATTTCCTCGAATTAACTTTGTGGCTTCCGGTTCATGGCTGCGGGCTCAAAACTGCTAATCTTACCCGCTGTTGCATTTTAAAAAGTAAACAGAGAAAATAAACAGTTTAGGGAGGGCAGATTGCCATCTAGACGGAAAATACTTGCACCTACATTAGGAAAAAATTACATTTGATGGATTATATTTTGTTACTCTGCAATTTTGTATCGGCTAATGAATCGCTTCCATTAAAGTAATTGAGTCCATATTTCTCCAAGTCTACTTCAAATTATCTTGATTCACTTTCAATTACGCCTGGCATTTTATATAAATTAGATGCATGCAGTAGCTCCCAACACTTTGGCTTATTATTTGCTCCTCATTGTCTAATCACGGGACAAAGTAAACGAGAAACATCGCGACATAGCATGTCTCATGAGAAATGGCTGAGTAGCGAGTGGCGGATATGGAAGTGCATTTTTATGGAAATTTTTATTGCCCGCTATTTGCAGCTCCTCGTGATTGAAGAAGATTTGCGGTAGGCATCGTCTTCAACATCCATTCATCTTTTTTGTAGTAATCGTGTCAGGTGCATGCGTGATTAATAAAGATAAAGATATCATTAGTGGAATAGTGGCGATCAACAGTGATCGAACAGTCGCCGTCGTTGAATGGAGGACATAGTAGTTTGTGACAAATAGTGCATGTGGAATGGGCAGGGATAACAATACAACGATATAAGGGATCGAGCCATTAGGATACGACATGTATGAGTCGGCTGATATTTTGAATAATTTTCTAATTGGTCTGACTCAGAAATGCTTGCATTGGGAAAGAGAGCATATTTGTTCAAGGCAAGCTGAGGCATGTATTGATCCTCTAATGGGTGACCTATGACTATGCCTAAATTCACCGAACATACAACGGGCGGTCGAGTCATTGTGGTTGAGGTAAACATGGGCCTTTGTGGTGAGAGCAGTGACTTATGAGATCGTATTTTCAATGTAAAAACGGCACATGTTACATTTTTCAACGATCAATGAGTATTCTCTTATTAGTTGGAGGGATAGAAAAGTTCTGTACAAAATATCGTTCTATGTAGTGAAACTGTTGGATATGCAGTTTTGACTATTTTCATTGGAAAATATGGGCATGATTAACTAAAACATTATTTCCCAAAAACCCAAGTTCATTTCTTGTTGATACGTAGGGATTTTCACGCTGAAGAAACAGAATTTTTGTCGAGTACTGTATACAACTCTAACTAGGATGGGATCAATTTCACCCTAGCAATTGCAATGAAAATACTTTGGGGATCGATAATTTTTTAGAAAAATTATTTGGTCTTGGGCGAAATATCCCCAATGAACCTAATTTTTCGCATTGCCTTGTACTTTTCCTCGTTCGGGGATTGGTATTAGCTCTGTTTCGAACTTCGAAAAGTAAAAGTCACTACGGAAAAATGTTCTCCAGGCTGTCATTCCAGGGATTTTTCTCGGCTTCACCTCAAGCGCAAACTTTGCGCGAGTAAAAATCCCCAGAATGACAGTCTGGAAATATACTATTCCAACGTAGGACAGTTTCGGAAAAGTCTATGTTAAAAAATACATGTAATGGCACAGTTGCTTTGAAATCACTTGAATGCTCCATGCAATGCAGAGGATAGGTTTGACATTGACGGAGAATTTGATGAATTTATAAACACCAATTTCGGCTATTGCCCTATGGCAGTGGGTCCCCTAACTATCAGTATTCATATCATTTGGTAATTTAATGATGTCACCGATATTACATAGAAAGGCCGAATAATCGATATTTTCGTAGGAGGAGAAACTGTGACCCCTTGGAGCTTTTCCTCGTGTCGCAAAATAATGAATGACTCACGACGGAGACTTTTATTACAGTAATTAGAATTTGACCTTAGGCATCATCAATATTGCACGGAATTTGATTTGCCACGTCCCCTATGAGGAAATCGTAGACTTTATGAGAGCAGTAAAGGAGGCATAAAAAAATAGTATATCTCTGATTGTTGGAGAAATTTTTCTGGTATATAAATAACTTATTTCCCGACTGCAGAGCAGTCTGCTGTGAAACACTTGAAAATGGAAGTTGGTTTAGTGCTGGTAGACTATTCATGTAAATCGAGTTAGCTGTGAGAGAGACAAGCGACTGAGCTGAGAAAGTGACATGATATAGCTCTTTGGTCCTTGGTTAAAGTAACTTATATACAGATATGTATCGGGCTGGTTTATCCTGCTGTAATTCCAGTTGACTCAGCGACTGAATTAGCCGGAAGTTGCTGCGACGCCGAATTATAGCTTCAGGCCCTCGGCTGCACTTGGCAGTGAGAGGGTGATATCTATTGCACAATACACTCAATTTAATTATCGCCAACGACGATGTAAATCCTTTCGTCATAGGGAAAGAATCATTATTAATGCAAGTTCAGCCATTTCTCCCGAACATTTATGCGAAAATTATTCCGTAAACATTATTTGGAAGCTTTTTCACAATGTTGCAAGTGCTCTCAGTCTTTGTTTATCACATCTATTTCTAATTTCACATCTAATGTTTGCGAGAACAAGTTAGCTGGGGTAATTAAATACGTTTTCTAAAAAAAATGAAGCTGGTGGTGTGAGCATGTGTGTGCCCCATTCGGGGCCCAAAAACAACTTCCCGATTTGGTATTTCAGCACAGCATAAGAACGCAACCATGGTGATGAACAAATCCAACAGTGATATCAATAATTGAACTGGCAACGAATAATGACTGCACGCGATCGATTCAGTTTGATTTTTAAGCCTCATACAAATATTCAACTGGAATGCGTCCGCATAGTTACCCTTCCTACCTCTGTACTTTCTTAATTATCACGTTCTTTGACATCATTCCCGCAATTGTCGACATATGTATTCGCCAAGTATCTTCTAGTTCAACTCGCGATATGTTCTAACCTGTATTGAAAAATGTCACATTGAATGTGCATTTTTGTATAAGGAACAGCCCTGGTGATATGCATTGTTCCCCTATGTTAAATTGCTCAGCCGACCATACCTCCTTAATTATGTAAATTCTGGAAAAAAGTCATTACATATAAAAGGTATATTTTCATACAAGGAATAATTCTCTCTTAAGAAGTTTTCCCATAAGTTTAATATTTTATCCAGTGGAACAGTGTAAACAATTACCATTGTTACTATAACCCTGCATATACTGCACGAATCCCATCCAAAGTGTAAACCGCTCGATTTTGCACGGAAACGCTTCGATTTTTATACGGGGAACAACTTTTTTTATATAAATTTTACGCTACCTCTAATAGTTTATGCAATAGAACATTATAAACAATTGAAATTGTTAATAACAATATATATACTGCACTAATTTCACCTAAAATCTAATCAGCTCTAAGATGAAACGAGACGCTTCGGTTGCGCTATTGAGCCCCTCGCTTTCATCCTCCGTTCGCGAGATATCGTTCGACAAAATTTTTGGCCACGAACAGACACCTTCACACACACAGACACACATGCATCATCGTAAAAATGATCGGGGAGTGTGGTGGAGACCTTGAAACGCAAAGATATGATGAAAATTCGATTTTCGATTTTCGGGGTGATTACAATAACTCCCCTCCGGGACGTTAATAAAAAAATATGAACTTAGTTCAGTAAGTGGTATAATGAACCAAATTCGGGAAATCAAAGGGAAGTAAAAAAAAAATTTTACTTCAGCATGCTTCCATATAAAAGAGCAGGTACAATGACTTCAGAAATGGTAAGAACCGATGAAATACCCACAAATCCAGAAATTAAATAATCTCCGAAATACTATTTGTTTGCTACACAGGGCAATATCGTTGTTCATATGAGGCGTTCACGAACATAACACACATAAGACTCGGGCCACCGTGGAAACCTAGTCTAATCGAAACTTGTCAGCCACCAACTGGGGTTACCTCATATTATTCTCCCCGTGCGAAACTTGGTGTTCAATTTTCACCCCACCTCATGGTGTTTCAAAGCTGACTCCAGTGATAACGAAGCGGAGATGCATTCTAGTGGCTTTAGGCGTTGCTTTCCACCCTCAATTGACAATTTTCTTGTCATCCTATTAGAAGCACTTACAGCAAGTGGAGATGCTGAAACTAATTACCGATCAATAGTCATTGATTCTCTATTCTCATTTCAGTATTTCGAGTCGAAGAGATGACAATATAAACTAGTGGGCGAGATGTATTTGTGCCCTCAGTGAGGACACAATGCAAACTTTCCGATTCGGTAACTCGAGTTTAGAGATCATGCCTGTTTTAGAAATGTACGAGACTTCTCACTTGAGTATTTACTGATTTTTTTTATTTTCTCTATATGTCCCTGCGTTTTGTGATTTTTTTCATAATCAAGAGATAACTGCCTCTCCCACATTAAGGCTATTTACTTCTCATTGAAGGTTCGAGTCTCATTGAAACATTTTAAACCCACGAATATAGAACTACGTTTCGCGATCGGCGCCGCCATCTTGGAATAGGTGAACGAGGGTCAAAAAAATCGGCCAATTTTTGAGTATACAGATCGACAAACTCGAATTCTGAGTCGGCCTATGCATACTTGTAGAGACCATTTTTTGCGATCGCTGCCACCATCTCGTCTCCATTCAGGCACTCATCACATGAATTATTTTTTTTATAACGGTTCTATCACCTTAATTATGCACATTATGGGAAAAAGTCCATAACCATTAAATGTGGATCGTTGTATGAGGAACAATTTATGTTAACAAATGTTTTCCGTAACTCCAACCGGTTACGAGATATAGCGTAATGAACAATTGGAATTGTTAATAACAATATATATTCTGCACCAATGCCCATCAAAAACTAATCAGGGCTGAGTCACATGAAGCCGCGTCGATTGAGACCCTGATGGTTTCGATCGGTGTATCCATTCGTGAGAAATCGTTGACCAAAATTTAGGGCACATACATACAAACATACACACACACACACATACATTGACTCAGAATTTGTCAGGGATCATTTTGGTAGACTTAAGACCCCACTTACAGGCCGTAATGAAAAAGTTCGATTTCGGAGTGATTACAATAACTTCCCTATCGGGAAGTTAAAAGGAGTAATATCTATTGACTGGTTAACAACTGGTGAAACATATAGACGTATAGTTCCTGACTTGCAAGAGAAGTGATACTTCACAAACGGAATAGAAATTTGTTTTCCAGTTCACGCAGCCGGAAAGATTGTACAAAGTGTGACATCGAAAAACGCCCCCGCCCCCTCCACCCGTAAGTGTCCGGACAGCATAACATCTTCAGTCCCATAAGAAGTTTCACTTCAAAAAGAAGTCATGGTAGCAATACTCGAACACTTCAGCTGGTGCAACAGTATGCCTGCACGGAACGAAAAATTGGCAAAGCTACGGTCAAACAGAATGTATGTACGCTCTGTGGGTGCGAATTGCACATAACGACTGCGACATCTTTGCAGAAAGTCATAGTTTCTTCATCATAAGTTTTAGAACGGCAAATATTGCTTTGAAAGTAAAAATAAAATTGATTCTTTCCCCCCCCCCCTTCCCCTCCTCCCCGAATTTTGTTCAATTAGGGCCCAATTTTGTAGGTTACGTGACATCTTCACGCCAGGTCTATTTTGATAATTCGTGCGGCTACAAATGAATTATCAAAGAGATAATTTCGCACCAGCTCATGAATGATTTTTCCTCAGTTCCACAGTTTTGGCGGATAAAATTTTGGGGGTCATAAACAATCCTCTGAATACTCCTCGACCTTCAAAATTCATCGAATAATTTCCTGAAGCTTCCCTGTGTAGCGACAATCGGGACAACTCTTGCTTCTTGGGGTAGCATAACTGATAAATTCACGTTGACTTTATAAGAGTTCTGCCAATCTGAAAATAGTTGAATAGTCTGATAAAGTGCTTGGAGTGGCTTCAGAAGTTTTAGAATGTCCATTGTAAAATCACAAAATCTTTGTCTGAAGAACTTACAAAAGTGCGTGATGATGTTAATCCTTGATACACACAGTTTTCCCTCCTAAATTTATTCCGATATACTTCGCATGCAAATGCAACGGTGTCTCATCAATTTCAAACTGAATTCCATCGGACATAAAATAAAATGTGCAAATTCATCATAATTAATTACCGATGCACCGGTTGTATTGGATTGAGATGACATGGCTATTCTGGGATGTTGCCAAGGTCAAAAGGCATGTGTAAGTCATGAAAAAACAACGGGGGCCCATAGAATAGCTTACGACGAGCTTGGTGATTACACCAATTTACTCGAATCACGTTTATAATCCGACTGAGCGTCGTCATCGTCTCAATACTTCATATTGAACTAATTTCGCTTCCAGATCTTCATTAGCCGCGCAGCTAATTACATCAAGCAGATTAAAGATATTGGACTTTTCAAATATCTTGAGACAAATCTTCCACTCCGCACGTTCCTGTCAAGTTCAGATTACTGAGGGGCTTCTCACATAGAGACAGAACATCCAAAAATTGGCAGAGTTCTAGGAAACCTATTACCTAACATAATTTCCAACAAATTTCTAAAACTTGCGTCCACCAAAAGTTGCCATGCGGAACATCTCTCCAATTTTTGAACCTGAAAGCAAATCCTCTAAAGACCAGGAATGAAAATTGGACGACATATATGCCAAAACAATGAATCGTTAATAATGGCTCTTAGTGAAAAGATCAATTTCCGAGATTGTCGAAACATCTGACTCTTTAATATCATACATCCTGATTCCTCGTCTTTAAAATAAGGGCCTGGATAAAATAGTATTTTATGTCATTAGGCCGATCAAGTGGCGGTTTGAGAGGAGCGTGACGTTTGAGCCCGACCCTCACTGCAGTTCCGGGTCAGAAAAGTTGGTTAGATCGGTTGGCGAATACTATGTTTGTTACTACGATGAAATGCTATTTGAGTCAGCGAAGTAACGTTTAACATGCCTGGTGATGAAAAATAATTAATTACATTTTGAGGTATCCACTTTGTTCTCAAATCCTTTGCGATCATGTCAAATCTCGGTGGAAGTTTCAAGGGCTCCCATTTTCCGTACCACGCGATAAGTTATGCATTATTCGTCCGCGAAATTCTTTTCTGAGGATCACAAGGGATCAAATCGTATTCCCTGGAGAGTTCAGGACTTGTCTTTCCTCTCTAATATCTCTCGAATTATTTCCTTTAAAGTATATACCTCGGTATATGCTTTAAGAACTTGCGGACAAAATTGAAAAATACGAAATTGAAAACCCTGGACGATTTCAGTGTAAATTGATAACTTAATGAACGAAATAAACTGCAACTGCATACTTCAGAGAAAACAAGGGTCGTATTCGATTCAATATCCCCCCCCCCCCCCCCCAGTTTTAATTACTTGTCATTAGTTTTAGTCACTAAATGTTTATTGAGACCGTAAAATCACAGCATATTATATTTTTTTTTGATGATGGAATGAATACATTTTTCAAATTGATTTTCAACTAAATTTACTCTTTCAGTCTGTGTGATAACGGTATATCTAATGAAATGACCATATTCCTGTACAAATAGTGTAAAGTTTTTATACAACGACACAGTGGAATTTCCACATCAAATGTGGTGTGTTCGATGAGGAGTGTAAGATTTTGCACAAAGTATGTTTCTGCTTCAATTGATTCTAGAAGTAAACAAATTTTCAGGAATGCCAAAAAAATTTAAGAAAGTGTTAAGAATTAGAAAAATTAAAAAAACTTGCACGGTGTCGAAATCCTCACATAGCATTTGCTCTATGTGAAGAAAATTACATAAAAAGTTGGTGATGAAAATCTGAGGGTTGTGGGTTGATTGAGTTGGCAGGAAATGCTGGCTATACTTTTCATTCCGCAAATTGTCGGGGGGTAAAAGTATGGCGAGACACAGTTATGAAGGAGTGGAATCTTCCTCAATAGCCAATTCTCTCAAAGTCCACATGATACTTTGTTATCATTCCATTCGTCTCCATGGCAGTAGGAGAAGCGCCAAGTGATCCAGGTCAACGTCTCCACCGCCAGATGAATCCCCGGCTCAGTCTATATGCCATCCGTAATACCCGCAATCCACTTCTCCGAATCACATATATTGTCATTACATCAATAGTCCCCTCGTACATAAGATCACAAGAATTCTCTTTATGTACTCCAAGTCCCAAGGCATTAATTCTCCCTGAATAAAGTATATAGAAGAAGCGGGCATTCAACTCACGATTTTCTTCACTCTCATAAATTTTACCCTTTGGTCCCCTCACACTCGCATTATTTTTTATATCTCACTTGAGCTTTCTTTTTTACTTGCTCATCCCTACGCCCTCCTTTAGACTTCCTTCTCCCATCTTGCAGAGCACATGAGTGCCGTTATAGCATGGGGTAAGCGCGTGAATGCAGATAGGGAGGTTAAAGCGCTGTAAAAACTTCAGGCAAGAATGTTTACAACTTTCAGTTGGAAAATTTTTCGTCACAAGGATATAAGTCAGTTCATTATCGCTAGAGGTGTTCTATCATATTGTAGGTGGATTTTTTAGCAGCGTTACTAATCAATTTTATGATATTTGTGCTTCAAATTCCAGATTCAAATTTTACACCCAAGAAATGCAAATTTTGCGACCAAAAAAATTCGGAGAGTTCTATCAGATATTCGAACCCTGGTTCTCCAACCATGTGCCGCCACTCTTCTAATTAAAAATATTTTCCCCAATTTCAGATATATCTACAATTTTGTTGAAAAGTTTGAAAATTCCGAAATGTGTCTTCGAATCCGAGATAATTATATGGGCGATTCAGGTTTTATAATATACCTGAATCGAGAAATTTCTCCCGCGTTATATTGAATATGCTGTAAGAGCACGAAACGGTGATGAAGACATGAAAAACTAGTCGAGGAATAAACATGATCATAATGAGTTGACAGGTACACTGTAAAGAAATGGAAAGTAAAAGTTAAGTTTGAACGCGCCTTACCCCCTTCCGCTGCCCCCATGTCACGTGACTCGCACACTTCGACGTTTTAGTTCTTTTTGATTGTGATATTTGTGAACGTGAAACATGTGAACTCTTGCAATATGCAACAAAACTTACGACCAACAGGTGTACATATTCCATTGATTTTTATGTTTTATGTTCTCTTACCTTTACACCTTATATCTGGTTGTTCTGTTTGTTTCTGCTCTGCAATTTTATACTGTATTTGTTGAATTCTCTGTTTCATTTCTCTGCGTTATACCCATCGACATCTTGGGGCTCTTTCTATAACAAATAAAGAAAGAGCAAATTTC
This sequence comes from Asobara japonica, assembly GCA_026005395.1. Classification (NCBI taxonomy): domain Eukaryota; kingdom Metazoa; phylum Arthropoda; class Insecta; order Hymenoptera; family Braconidae; genus Asobara; species Asobara japonica. Next base: position 289,489 of record BQMI01000394.1, read on the forward strand.
GGGAAGCTATTGAAATCATACTGATCGTGAGCATCGTATTTTCGCTTTGTTCCCTTTTAAAGGAGATTCGAGTGGTCGCCGACAAAGTCTGAGTCGACGAATGTAACTATTTGTGTGTGTATGTACATGGAAAAGAAAATACAGTAGAGCTCCCTTAATTTTCCGCTTCCTTTATTTTCGCTGTACTCCCCTCACGACTTGTCTCCCCTCAAAAACCTTCTCCCACTCCCCGTACTTTGTCTATCCTTGTTTTCGATGTCATGCGCTCCAGACTGCGCAGCGTCTCAATAGTGGGACCGAGCATTCATGAAACATAACCTATTTACTTGATACATAGTCCGTTTACTTCTGCACTTATTTCCCCTTCCGCTCCCGACAACCCCCACCACGCCAACCAACCAGTGGGCAGAGTGGGGGGCTTCCTTAATTTTTTTTTCCACGAAATTGCTTCAAGGTCACCCCCCGAGCTCGGAAAATAAAAGGAGCTCTACTGTATTTCCGTTCTGAAATGACGCTGATTTATCCTACTAGTTTCATGTATTACTTTCAATGTAGGCGGTATTACTTCGGTATAATGTGATCATTTTTGGGACATAAATTATACCCGAAACTCAAAATCAAACTCGAGAAGGTGACAAGTGACCTTACTATGAAAGATGCAAAAAACAAATAATCATTCGCTCAAGTGAGCGATGTACAGAGAAAAACATTAACATGTGGAAAGCAAATGCGATAACTTGGGCCTCCGCTCTCTTCGACGCTTATATATTCAGTATCTAAGAACATGAAGATTCAGTTTATTCCATATCGATTGATCGATTGATTAATGTTTTTGGAAGTCGAACAATCTAACTTTGAAAAATATAGTGTATTTATTTGTTTCTTCATTTACTTATTGAGTTTGTATTTAGATAAGATTTAACTGCGATAATCGTAAATTAGCTTCCACAACGCCACGAAGTTTCTTCCCGCTTGATCACCCATTTACCTGGGTCATTTGCTCACGATCATATGCCATATGTTGTACATAATGATCGCATGTCCTCACAATGTTCACCGAATATAGGCGAGGAGGGGGTCGCTTAGGAGATAATGCCGATGCTCTGTTTCTACTGAGTCACGAGGAAGAAAAATGGGTAAATGTGTAGTTTGGGTGTGCCACCTGGAATGTCTATAATCTCTTTGCCTTGGAAAGAGCTTGATGAGTTTAAATGGTTGAGACAGTGATCGAAACGAAACGCAATTTCCAGTAGCTGAATTTGCTACGATGATAGACATGCACTGGGGAAGTTGCGAGTTTTGACCTCCTCCGAGCTGCTCCAGATTTTTCTCGAGAAAATTTGGTTAGTTCGAAATGCTTAAACACCAAGGTACCGCGGTTAACTATAGATTTAGCCTCGAGTTGGTTAGCCTTTGGGAAAGCATGGAGTAAATAATTTGATATTGGTAATGGTTCTATACCGGGGAAAAAAATTAAAATCTCTTACATTTCTCTCTCTAGGGAGCCGGTACGCTCCCCACCTCCCTAAGCGATCACTGGTAACTAATGGAGCATATCGCAAAATTTTCGTGGGTGTTCTTCAAGGTGGACAGACATAATTTTCAGTCACAATTCATCAAAGTTTTAATGCTGTATCGAAGTTTATATGCCGTTGGGTGTTTATAGACAGTGAGAAATGGTGGTAGCTATGTATAGATGTCCCTGCGGACTTGGTTTATCGACTGGTATTAAGTTCCTCCCGCATAATGTGACAACTTGTGTTGTATTAGCACGAACTGTTCATTATGAAATGCATGGCTAACGTCTGGGGAGACCTCTCCACCATTACCCCCAGGCACTCGCGATGGAATGCATAAGTACTGTCGTTGACTTTATATTTCAAAGTTTACTTGCCTCCATTCCCTAAACCTGGAGATTCAGAAATAGTATTTTCAATGGTCTAGATTTATCTGAAACAATGAAACAGGAGAGTAGGAGAAGGTGGGACATAATGGGACACGAATGCAGAATGGAGTACGGGTGGTACCATTATGTTCCACGTGCCAGTTTGATCACGTGTACCATTATGGCCCACACTCCCCTATCTGAATGAACGATTGTTACTAACAATTGAAGAAGTTGAGTTTTTGAAGAATGGTTCTTTCAAGACTAAAGACCTGGAAAATACGTCGACGAAAAAAAAAAACAGAGCAGAAATTGTACCCATCTGCGTTCTGACAACATGATAGCGCAGTGTCACACTTTGATCGGGTTTATGAAAATATACTGGTGATTTTCGCAGCTATCATCATAAGTTTCTCTATCGGAAAGTTGAAAATGGAAGGTCGGAGCAAAATGGAGAAATATTGAGGAGCTCTGGTATTTGATGTTGTGGCGTGGTTAATGGACACCACGACCGGGCATAATCCGGACGAATAGTCTGCCACTGAGCTATCGAGAACTGTGATCCCAACCATTCCTAAGTGTGTTGAGGCCAAATGGCTGAAGAAAACCTCGGGTCTGTACACTCAATAACTCTTGTTTCAAGATTTAACGTCTCAATTGAAGAGTGTAGATCAAAAGCGGGCTACATGGCTTGGCATTAGAAACTTGGAATTCGACGTTCATGCTCTAAATTATTTTACAGAAAAGGTTTTGTACCTTAGAAAGTATCGATGCCTTAGTTTATTACTGAAAAAAATTGATTTATGACTCGGAACGTCACATAGTAAGTATTTGGAGTCTCAAACTCAGAGTTGCGGAGCGCACCCTTCACATCATGCTTTTCACGGTTTCGAATGAAGCATTTCAAAACCGAAGCAGTTCAACTGAAAGATTTGAATGGTATGTTCTGAGATATACAAAATTGATGATTTTGATGATTCTTTTATTGATCGCAATTGGCAAAATTCAAGTTCCTTCTCGTACAAATTTGCTGAAGTTTCAAAAAAATAAAACATGCTGTCGTAGAGACAAATCTCTGATGTAGTTGTATCACAAAGCTGTTTCCATTTTCGATGCATTCAGCCCATTCTTTTTCAGAAAGAATTAAGTTTTGGCATCTGAACACTTATTTTCTTTTCACAAGCTAACATTTTTTATTTAAGGCGACATTAAATGTTATCTGAAAAATTCAAAAGAAAACTGTCGATGACTTTTTCCGCATTTATCCGAGATTATTGGATTTATGAGGATGGAGAAGAAACGTATCAGTTGGAAGAGGAGGTTGTCCCTCCAGGAGTCTCACTTAGCCCCGAGGACTGTCGGTCTTATGTAGACGGTTGAAATAGTGCGTCTATTTCAGGGCGGCTTATCGACAGCCAAGTGCATCGTCGTCTCGTCGATAATCCACTCGGTTACCCGTGAGACTTGGCATTCTCTCCAGTGTCATTTCCGTAAAGCATTTGGGACGCTCTTGCCATTGAAGGGTTCCACGTCACACTTCTCTCTTTCATCTTTCCTCATGTTATTCCAGCTTACCTGTCATGTTTGCTGTTCATAAAGTGTGAAATATTGTCATAAAAGTCAGACCCGCTGAGATAGCGCCCGGTGAACAAAATGCCACTTTATTTGTTCGTAAAGCGACTATAAATTTCTGGAACAAAAGTGTAAATGTAATGGAATTACTCCAGGCTATTTTCCATACGAAACTAGAAAATTTAATCTTTTTACTTCATCGAAGAATCAGTAGCTTTGTGGCCCCGTTGAGAAGCTTAACAGTGAAAACAATTTTCACCAAGAAATATTGGAAGAACTTTTCGAAATGTCACCCCAATACAAATAGAGTAGCGAAAAATAAGGGACTCTCCAAAGAGATATAAGCGTACTAGTGGAATGATATTCAACGGAGCGAGGGACTATTCCGGGGTCTGATCAAACTCCGACGCCAATCCTACAAAAGCCGGATGTGAGTGTATTTGCAAACATCGGAAGTTCTTGTGTCTGTATTCCCAGGACAACTCTGTCACTCCTCGAGTCTCACACTTGAGCCATAGAATATGAAAAAAAAATGGCACAGGACAGCTAGAATGTATGAAATATGAGAAAGAAGAATACACTTTCATGTTTTCAACTGTTGCAATCAATTTCCGAGGAGAATTTTCGTGACCACAGGGGCTAAGGCACCAAGGGATATCAGGGTTAAATTTCTCTGGCCAGCACTTCGCTTAAAAATATCTCTCTTGAATTATCGCTGAAACAAAATTCTTCTTGCATACTGTTCTTAATTCGCGATTTCCTTTTCTTTCTTTCTGAAATTTCTTCTTGATAATGTACTTTTTTTTAACTTGCTGGAAAAACAACTGATGGCTGATGAGAAATCTATATGAAGGAGCTACTTACATTCCGAACGTAGTGGACAAGAATATTGAATATCCGTATAATCGCCAACAATATGCACATGTAACTTAGAAAATAATGAGGATGATCCATGCGGTCATACTCCGAAGAAATTCTGGAGACAAAATTATAAGAAAAATTTCGGAGTAGAAGCTTTAGAGGTGTCTACAACCGGACTAAGGATAGCTCTGTTGACTAATTCAAGAATCACAATATCTTGGTACTCCATAGTCACGTGGCCAAAAGGCAAATCTGACGTCTATCGATTGCAGAATGACGTGAGAATTGGAGTAAAAGGGACGCGCAGGTCATGTCTTAAATGCACGTGTGACGCAGACTCAGCATTGAAATCGAACGACATTAATTATTTCATGAATGGCGCCAATGAAATTCTCTCGTGTATGTCCAATTACTGGAATGTGATTGTTCAATTTCAACGAGTTCCATTTTAAATGCAGAAATAATGAAGAGATTGTCATTTAGACTAATTGAAGGCACATTTAATTGGCACTAGTCTACACAAACTTCACCCTCATCAACATTTATGGATAACTCCGATAAATTCATTATTGACCGTTGTCATTATTACATTACTTCTCACAATATCCATGTGACGCTTGATGTGGTAATCACAGAGATTTACTGTTACAATTCATTTGCCAACTGAAAAATACCATTAAAATTAAAAACATGCTTAACGTGGAGTCGTCATTTGCAGAAAGTGTCGCTGTAGCATCTGGTGACATTAAGAGAATCCGCTTGCACCAGTTTACGCTGGTAATTAGGTAGATATAATTTATTACATCAAGAATGGGTAATGCCCAAAATGATAATTTTGAAGGAACATTATTGCTGAATTTTACTGGACTATTGAATAAAATGTCCAGAATGAAAATGTGAAGGAAAAATAAAAAAATATTCAATGAGCGGTATCAGTTACCAATCAATACAGTAAATGTCTAGTATGGCTCGCTCGATTAGACGATGGATTCATAAGTCAGAGGATCTGAGTTCAAATTAAATCAAGTGCTTTGCTTACAAATATATTGTAGACCTCCCTCGCTGATTAGCACTGAAAAGTAGTATAACTAATGCGGTATTAAATGACAATAGAAAAGATATAGTACAATGTGCATTATGCATTGGTGTGTTGAAATTGAAGCAAGGAATTTATAAAAATCTGATGATCAGATGAATCAAGTCATTGAGAAATCAAGTGTGAAAATCTGAATGGTGGTGCTTGACTGAGCGGTATCTTGCATAACCATGTTTTTGATACAATCATACTAATACTTATTCATTTATGTCTTATTCTCAATCTATTGGGTATTTTGTGCTTTCAGTAGTATGTTGTGCACTTACGGTAAAAAGTTGAAGTGCCAAAGAGGATCAATACAAGGCCCGAGGACTTTTTCATTTTTTCCCCGATGGGCCATCCGAGACGCTATGCGTCCACCCGTACGCCCAACGAGCACATACTATTTTGCACACCTCTCACCGGAAGTGCATTTTCCCCTGGTACGAACTTCTCGGGCGGGAAAGTACGAACTCTCTGGTGAGGAGAGAGAAAAATATATTACTACCAATTGTTCTCTTCTCCCGGATTATTGATCGAGTTCATCCGTCATCTACTTATATACGTTTTAATATCACATTTTTACGGTGACTAGGCAATGCTGAAGAGATTAAGATAGTTGCAGATGATTCGTTGAACAATGTTGTTGAGAATTGAGGAAGATTTAATTTACCCAGTGAATAAAGCACCTTTAAATTGATTTCTTTATAATGCTCTAACCTTTTTCGTCTTTTTTATAAAAAAAGAAGCGCTTCATCTCATTTGTATCATTGTCACAATCAACAACATGGCCCTGACCTATATTATGTCCTCATCCCCAACGAAATCTAGATGAATGTGAGCAAGAGGAATGACTCACGGGGACAAAATACGATTCTGGGGAAGAGGATAATGTTACCCCAAACCCTCGTTTATATTTCATCGTTAGGCCATCTTAGGGCATCATTATAATGGCCTGGGGATATTGGCCATTTTCATTACACGTGTATTATAACTTTGTATGAGGAACCCAATTGCTCGAAACTCTGGTAAATGTTGGGGGGGGGGGGGGGGGGGGAGCAGCAGTCTGTGTTATGTCGGTCATCTTCTTCAAACTTCACTGATTGATAATATTAAGTTCACACTAACGTAGTTTGTGTTTCCAGGTGAATTTTGTGTGGGTTCACGGAGTATGTAAACTGACCATCAAAGGGTTGTACCCGTCGTGGTAGATGGCGAGGGTTTCTGCAAAATATGATGCGTGTATTTTTGTACATACACATTTTTGAAGTGGGTATGTGCGCCCTCTGGTAGGATATCCTTAATGGACCGATTATGTATTGTGCGTTTTTCTCATGATGAAAATTCTAGGCGTTGTTAAAAATTAACCCGGCGCGCCTACATGCAGTTTAACATTTTAAGGCGTACCCTGAGGACGACCTTTAACGAGCCTCAACGAAGAAACTTATTCCAATTACTGCCTGATCAATAGTGTTCTCCACTATAATCAAAAACAGACAATTTAATTCTAACTTACGCAATGGCCAAATAATTAAAACAGAATTGTGAGACCGGATATGTCAACACTTCTGCATCGGCCAATTATTTGAAAAAATATATTTTTGGGGAGCTATTTGAGGCATTTAGTATCACAAACACTGGTTCATTGTTAACTCTAATTTAATCGCCATTTCGCATATTGGGATGTTGAACATCTTTGATGGATTGACAGGTCACAGCGTAGGCATATCACTCATTGGACGCACGTAATCCTATTAGCAAATTTTACTACAGAGGTTCCTAAAACATTACTTCAATAAAAGACTGAAGACGGCGTGTCAATGAGCCGGCGACGTGGTATGATAGGAGAGGCTATCGATGCGCGGACAGAAAAGTCCGTGAAACATTGTGGTGCTCGGGACTAGAAACGAGGCGCAAAGCGCCATCCTCGCCGTTTTTATTGTTAAGAAAGAAAAAATTGTCATCATATGAATGTATATTTTGCAGATCTGGTACTAATGGTTTTTTTATATTTTTTTTCCAGTAATATGGTAGGCTATCCCCGACGTATTTTCTACGCTTCATATGGTGGATAGAATGATTCTAAGATCTCCATCCAAATTTTATTCAACAGTTAAGGAATTACTTTCAGTTTTTTAGGATATGCATACTAAATGCCATCAAGTGTATCAGACCACATATGTATGGCAAATCCTTGACTCTGATTGGTTATCAGGCTGCTGTTCAAGTCGCTTAATTCGAGCCTCCAACGGGCAAAGTTCATTCTCAAAAAATGGATATAAATGTTAAGTTATGTAAAAGTTAATATAAAGTGTATCCATGACTCTAAACTTAGTTAATGATGATATTAATGTGTATGTATAGTATCTGTGTATATACATCTATATAATGAACAATCTTTCATACAAAAATGACCAACGCAATTATTTGAATTTAAAATCGAAATATTAATAATATTTTTTTTTTTAAACCATGATATAGGAAATTTTGATCAGCCGTCAAATAAAATTGAACAAATTTTCTAGTGCTGTCAACGAAATTTTCAGAGGCCATCAGGGAAATTTTCCTGTACTATTCTGTAATTTTACTGTAACAAGCAATAGATAATTTCAAGTGCTCAGCCGATAAAGAAGTTTTCCTAGGCAGCACGGTAATTTTTCGTGAGTCTGCAGTTTGCACCTCGATTGTTGTGCGGCACAGTAATTTTCAACGGAAACGCACAACGAAAATTCACGTTTTTTTCTCTCCGTGTGGTCACCCTACGAGGGAAATGTCGCATTTTCCTATCTTTTTCAGCCATATGCTCAGGTTGCCCCAATTGATTCCACAAAAACATTCATAATTTCTAGACTGTATAAAAGCATAACACCGAATAATTCCAGATGTTTACCGATAAGAGAGTGAGGGATCGACACTCTCACTTTTACTGAAGAAATCTGCGATTCTAACTCCACTTTTTTCAGTTGCATAGCGTTCTTCAGGTCTCATGGCATGGAATATTCTGAGAAAATGGCTAATTATGGTTTTGTAGCTCGTGGGATTGTAGTCTCCACCTCCGGCTGGGGGTATAACCATCCCACAAGGTACAAACCCGATAACTCACACGTTGCGTAATGCGATATTCTAGGCTAAGGCATTCGTACATGACCAGTGCAGCCCATTTGTCCATATTATCATTATATTCACTCAAAAAATGTTTTTCTATAGCGAAATCATGAGCAATAAATTGCGGCATCCGTAAGGACAGACGTAATGTAAAAACCTTGATAGGGCTTTGCCAAGTTAATTGAACGAATTCGATATGCATACTTGGGGTAAAGCCACAGCCACATACTACTCCCCACCTCGTGCAGATTTCATCCGGTCATTATCTCCGATGGTATGTACGCGGTATTATAGAGTTGAGAATGGGGTACAGAGACATTTCCGCCTGAGATGGCGATGGTAACGTGACTGTAAAACCATTGGGGTAATCCGCGGGGTAAGGAGCCAATGTGTTCACATGTTCTGACATTCAGTAAAAGCTATAGCGTCTAGTCAACGCCGTTGTATTTTATACGAATCGTTCGATAGCCAACGCTAGAAGGTTCAATTAAGGTTAAAGGCCATTTGTCTTCAATTTTATTTCTCCCCAGATTGCGAAAGTGTTCTAGATTCGATGGTGAGTGCTTTGAGTATCCCGTGAAAGCCGACATATCGAATCCTGTAGCCTTCATATGAAATCCTTCCTGCTCTCAATTTCCTATATCTCTTCTTGCTTTCTAAGGTTTATATTTCGCCTACAGCATGTGAGGCTAGCCCACTGTAAAATCATCTATACTCCGTCTGTTCACCAATAATAGGATCTTGTCTTACTGGAGACGAGTAAATTGGACCGAGCCCAGAAAGGCGAACAATCTTAAGCGAAAACCATAATCGATTGACTTGGGGTACATTTCCTCTTCAATTTGAAAAGAGCCATCTGTTGAAATCGTAAAAATTTGGGACTGTAGATGGCATTCATAGTAAATAACGTCACGCTTGGGATCTCGTCGACGAAATTCCCTAAAAAATCATTTCTGCGGATAAAATTGTCGAAATGTGAGCGTCGCAGACAAACTGACCGACAAATTTGAATATTGGCATAGTAATCATTTCTTTGGTACAGTTTTCGTCAATGAATTGTGAATTCTCCATTCGGTCATGAATACCGATATTCATATCAATAAGTGTGTTGAAGAGTGGTGTCTTTCCGTAGGTTTATCATAACAAAAATCAAACACACAGAACATTCTCTCGGAATTTATTGGGGATCATCTTGGCATACTCAACCCCCAAATAATCAGCTATAACAGAAAATTCCGGTTTCAGAGTTATGAATAATTTCGCGAAAATCTAGACGTTAAGGAAATTTCAAAAGTATTGACTTTGATCGAATTGGATCGCAAATTAGAACAAACAAATACTGAAATTTCGTTGGATTGGGTAAAAATGCAATTTCAATTAAACAATAATGCCTATATTCTGTGTTGAATTTATTTATCGAATTTTACAGTGCCACATTCGAAAATGCCTTTGTGACTGCGGTTCCAACTTTTCATTTTAATTTGTCGAACTCGTTTGATGTAATTCATAGGGTGTGACTTAGCCCTTGTATGGTTCTATCATTGACTATGGAATATATATTGGCGGAAAATTGCTGCTATTCCGGGGAAATCAAATAACGGAGTTTACCAATCGAGACCTACTTTAAGGTCCAGGATATTATAGATACGTGAGAATACTTCGGTCAAGGTCGTCCCCGTTTTCTTTTAACCAGAACGGGAAGATATTGGGAAACTGTCAGAGCAGAGCTCGGAGAGGCCATGAATAGCCGAATTTTCTTGAGACATGCCCCTCAATTTATTCTTCAGAATTCTCCTCCGGGTGCTATATACTTATCTCATTTGCGGCAAGCAAGCTTTTGATCGTTAATCGCGCATAATAGATCTCTATTAACTATCGAATGAGTTTCCGAATTTTAACTTTTGGAAATGAACGGGCAAAATTATATTTTTGACGTTTCAAAGAACACCGTGCTGTTCTATCAATTGCGGATGTTTCGAGAGTCCCCAACTTCTCGACTTTGAATCGATTACCATCAGACCGGATATTTCAAATATTTCTAGACAATTTCAGACAAATGTCTCTATGCGATGTGCATATGAGCGTGTGTATGTAACTATATATCTATGCATGCAGAGATTTTTGCCAACTATTTCTAGTTAAAAAATGCCTTTGACATATTTCTCGAATAAAATGGAAGAATAACTAATTTCTGGAAATTTCCGATCTTTTGGAATAATCAGTTGATTCCAAGCATAATGATAACTAGGTTTTTTTTGCTGAAATTAAGATCAGTAGTAAAGTGGTAAAAGTCGATTCGAACATAGGATAGGATTGTATTTACTCCCATAGAAATCTTACTTGCCTACGTACTCACATAGTTTCAAACAACGTGTATTTTTCAATTTGATTTACCTCATTCAATTTCTGGAAAATGTTGGACAATATTTCACCATAAAACCACGGGTCAATGAGATATTTAGATTTTCACGAAGGTCAGACGGGAAAATTGCCCAGAAATTACGTATCGTAAAGTTTTTTGTGTGGCCTACTTTTTTGTGCCTCTAGTTTTTCTGGATTTCTCGTGAACTTGGGATCTACATTGAATAAAGCCAAATTCACCACGAGAATTTACATTGAAATTCCACAAAAAATTGATTAAAAGTCTCTCCGAGTTGGCGTTTTTTTTTAAAACCAGGTCAGACCAATTCTGTCGGAAATTATGAGATCGATATGAATGGTGGTTATCCGCGACATCGCCGCCGTCTCCCTGCGAATAGTGTACACACCTGTATACTCGTAGTACAGGTACATTGAGGGAGTGCTGCACGCACTGTACTGCGTGCTGCGCGATTCGTGATTGATGACCACGCACACTGCCGAATAGCCAAGTCCTATCCAGCTGGATAGTTCCAAAAAAAAAAAAACTGACTATGTAATAAACTGCATGGGGGTGTTATCAATACCATCTAAACTTTCTATCACAAAAACTATGATAGATAAAGAATGAACAAATTGAAATAGTTTACAATGCTATACCCCGAGAACGGTTAGCGAGGGGAAAAATATCATAAACCATAAAATATGTACTTTCATAGTTGAAGCAAGATTTCGTCAATAAAGATGTAACGAATCGTTGGTTTGGAATATAATTCCGAACATAAGCACAAACTCACACATATCGTGAACACAATTATTCAGGAGAAATTTCAAGGATTTTTTGCAACATATGTTTTTGGGTTTCTTTTTGTTGAGGATCGCTTCCTTTGGCACATAGAATCATAGACAATGAATATCAATTGAAGGTAAAAAATTATTTTCATTAACGTTATAAAAGCAAAATGTCTTTAACAAGCTTTCACAAGCAAGGAAATATTTTATTGTCGATAAATCGAGCAGCAACCCCGTTTGCATTTCAATGTGCGAACGGTATTTTTTGGTTGGGATTCATTTCATGGGCTACAGGAAAACCAATGCCAATTTTAGGTATTTCGCCGTACTCACTCTCCCGGGAAATCTCCTTGATGCGCAAAAAACCAACGGGTGAAATCAGTGAAAGGTTATTTTTCATCTATATAAACTCACTCGACACTTCGATTTGGCTCTGCAAAAATGGGCCAACACAATATTCACCACGAAAGCTTTCAACAACGTGTGCTTGAACCTTCGCGGTGAACTTCAGTCTAATTTTTTTAGGGGAAAAAGTGCAAGTTGATAAAACCAATCTAATTGTTATGCTTCTACTGATTTGTATGGAAATTTTATTTGTCATGTAATTGCTTAAATGGATAGAATTGATTTTAAGGACTTGTGTGGCACGTGAAGATAGAAGAGATACAAGGGCAAGTCAGTAAATATTATCGGAGTCTCGTGAAAGTTCGTCGAAGAATTCACTGTGTGCCATAGATAAATAGATCGATGACCTCTCCATGCCGACCTCACTATTTCATAGCTCGGGCTTCATCAATAATTGATTGGCAAATAGTCTATTTTTACATGCAGAAATGATCCAAAAGTCTATCTAATGAAGAAAAAACAAGCGAACTCCCATGGTGTACCTCACTGAACAACCCATTTTATATGTTTATTATTGACGTACTCATAAGAAAAATTATTGGAATTATCCGACAATTCAGTGTGAATTTTTCATGAATTTTCATGTTTTCTTGACGTACGGCATCACGTTCATTCTTTCTCAGATACATGTTCGACTATTTCACGAGCAATGCTTGTCTATGTGTTTTTGTCGAAGATGTAAAGTAAATGTCACTCCGAAGGATAGCAATTTTTATTCAGTCAAATAAAGGCTACTTAATGATCAATAATATCGACTGTACCCATAAGACAAAATTGACCCGGACATGGCGAGCATTTCTTTAATCATGTAACACACAAACAAATTATAAAACATAAACAGTTTTTATGTATTTTTACATATGTTACAAATGTCTTTTTATACAATTTTTCCTGCCTTTAACAACATGTGTTCATAACAGTAGACATACTAGACCTATTTTTCGTTTACCGATTTCGACCTGAGAGAGCTTATCGCATTAATAGTTTGTGCTTCATCGTGTGCCAAAACTTGGTGATTTTAAGCGAAACTCCTTTCAGCGATATGAAGACAGTCAGGAGGAATGGTGACACTCACCTTCTGACATATATTTGCAGGATTTCCTCAGCACAAACATTTCGGAAAAAATCCTGCCCCTGCAGTTACGGAAATTGAGAATTTTAGTGGAGACCTTGGGAAAACTGATGATTCGTGGAGGAGAAAACGCCCAACTTACACAACTTCATTTCCCCCGACGTCCGCCATATCATTACGTGCAGTGTATATCTAGTTATTCCATTAATTCCGATGTGTCTGTAAAAAAAGTCCCGCGCATGACGAGAGAGGAGTGCGATAGATGCCATTGGGAAATATTCAGCGCAGGTGAAACGTTCGGGGATTAATTGACTTGATTATCTCGACCCCAATTGACAATCCCGCTTTAACGTACAAGATTTTAACTCGATTTGCCTGGAAATCGGACGCATCAATTTTCCATGGATGGCTCATTAAAATGCGAATTGAGAGTACGAAAAGAACCGCTGTGTGGTTCACACCCACTCAGTAATATAATGACCGTTTTTTTAACTCCAAAAACAGGACTTCAAGGCTATTATTAATAATTCCATCAATCGATATCGCCGGCAAGAATTCTTACCAGTAAATTTTTGGCTCAAGGATCCGCTATTTTAATCTCTCCGACACTTCAAAATTTACAGGTGAAATTTATCACACCGTTATAACGAAAAATTTACATCAAATGATATCATGAAATCACAATACATTTTTGGCACGATATTGTTTTAGAGTTTTCTATAGTAAAGTTATTAATCCTTCGTTAAGTTTATATAGGGAGCGTATTTGATACTACAAACATTGTGAGCTTTTAGTATAAAACTCTTGTGAAGGAATGAGCATTATTTACTTTTTCAAGTGAATGCACGAGAAATCCTTAGTGATATATCACCCAGAAACCGATAAGGGCGACCATTAAAAACAAATTGGAACTGATAAGACTTTATTCACCACTTGCACTATCTGTCTCTCATTATGAGGCTAGAGAGAAAAAAAAAGACTGTGTTTCTTTCTTGAGATACGACTGGGAAATTTTAATGCACGAAACTTTCCCCGAGTTTCGTGGTCCCGAGGTTCTTCGCCTTATTATTCTAATATGAGAATATGCCCTCTGAAGATCACCGACAGTGTAACTTTGCTTATGAAGGACGAGCCACAGAGAAAGGGAGAAAGTTTTTTGCAGCATCAACCACAGCTGGGTTGTACGTTCGTTATCTATTATTAGGTTATAGTGAGTGTGTGGTAACGAGGCCCTCCAGTGAGGCTTTTAAGCCCCACTGAGCACTCACATGAGGCGTAAAAAGAAGCTGTCGATATTATCCAATTTTTTTTTTTTACCTTGTCGTCTTTGAATTAACTTTTTTTAGTTTTCTGTTGTATTTCGTGAGGATTTTTCTTCCGCCCACCCACGATACACCGGATGTTGTTCCTGCACTTTCGACGTTCTATTTGATACGTCCTCCATTGTACGAGTATATGAACTTAGATGGTTTCTCAGGATAAATTTCCCGATAGAAAAAATTATTGCTTTCTTTTCGGGACATGAACATGAATTTGCGCTATATGCATTCATAGACAATTTATTATTGCAAACCATTGTCTCTATTCGTGTGAGTGTAGTCAAAACTACGCCTTAGCGATTTCTCACCAACAAATTATGCGATTGAGATCATGTTCGACGTGACCGAGGAATCTTCCCCAAAAGTTCTGTTCAACGCAGTGTTACAACTCAAAACAGACTACTAAGGGAGGTAATTCTAATAACTTGGAAGCATCTATTCCGCTTCCATTCGTGCGATTTCTGGAGAAAAAATTGTATTACTAAATAAGAATATTTTTACGAGACATTAAATATTGTGCTTCTGCCACGTTCGTCACCTATATATATTATAATCGCATGACTTGCTATGAATAATCAGATCGTTCATTTGTAGAAATGGTTAACACCTTGATCCCTTGAAAAGGGCGAATTCAACAGTACAGTCGACTCAATCTTAGGATACATAGCAGATCTTCGGGCTCAATGTAATTTCAAAACTTTCCATGAGTAATCAAAAGTATTGAAGCAGAGAACAATGCTCGCTACCTTTCCAAATGAAAAACTATGTGATGTCACAAGTAATTGTTACCAACCTCTTTATTTCAGAGCTGTTATTGAGGTCAAGATGTTCATGACTGCTCATATTTATCCGTACTTGGATTGTCTGCTTTGAAGTGAATGTAGTCCTGAGGAAGGGAATTCCATCTCTGAAAGCTCACTCCAAAATGGTACATTGTCCTGATTACTCAGAGTTGGCTGGATCTTCAAGACCAAAGCTGCTGGATTTCTATTCAGTTCCCACCAGATGTCTGTTTTCTCATTGTGCCTCGCTGGAATTAGTTGTACCCATTCTGTAATCTTATGTTCTTGCACTTCTCGGGGAATCATTCAATAAGAAAGTCACGATTCCCATGGAAATGCTCGACTTCACTAACTAATTCAGTGTTCATTAGTTTTTCGTCCTTTGCAGTGATCGTTCACCCTGGAATATTCATAATTCTTGGTTATACACTGGCTGAGGTGAATAGACTCCCCACGGACCATATTAAAAAAGAAATGTTCATTAGCATTTCATACTCGGTGTGCACACAAGAGGAATACTTTACACGATTCACCATTGTCAACTTTCATAAAAGTCTATGAATATTCAGTGTCACAAAAGAAGACGATGGTACAATGCTCTTGTCTTGAAAGACTCGGGTCAAAAGGAAATGAAGGGGTGAAGGGTTAACGTTACGCCTGTTAGCTGTGGAAACTCTAAGGCTGTTTGAAGTGGTGCTTCGATAAGCCCAATGATCGATCCATTATCAAAGATACGAAGCTGAACGACTCTTATGGGAGATATTCGAGGTAATTGGAGAAAATTTGTGGAAATTGAGGGAAACATCCAGTTCTGGCTTTATCTGCCATTCCAAATTTTCCCAATTGTCGTAGTCTGCAACTTTTCAAATTCGCGACAGAAGAACGTTACCCTACGCCGATAAGGCAACGTCATTTTTCAGACTAATTGCATTGCCGGAATAATGTGCAGTTGTGTGATTTTTGGATCATTAGAAATTGTTCAATTGACGGCTATGTGACTTGAGGCGTGACAAGCTTAGAGTTGAAAGGGCCCCGTACCTGAGGGCTTAACCGCTGAACTGCGCCGGTGGCTAATGGTGCCTAATCTAGTGTATGATAGTCAATCGATCTTCCATCGGTGTATTTCGTCAGTGGTGATTGAACTCTCGACGGACTCAGCCCCACTATCATGCATTTGGCATATTATAGAAGACTTGGGCAGGACTGTTTCTTGGAATTCAAATTAATTTCATGTTTCATTTCATTGATTTTGTTGGTCCATCGTCTTTAATCTCACGACCCAACTGTGTTGGTGAGGCACGTTTATGGATACGTGTTTTACCTCGGAAAATGCACACCCGCAGGCGGAGGCATCCCTGCGACTCCTTCGTGACTTCACAGATAGAGAAGTGATGGTTCGTGGTGGTTCCTTACACATTCATTTTACCCTGTAGCTGAGACTAGTCTACGCCCCGCTGACTTGAACGGGTGGTCTCTCGGGGCCGTCAGCTAGGCTAGTCCTGCAGCCAATGCACAGACGCTGTACGGAAAAGAACAATATGCTGGAGGAAACTCAACAGCTTACGTGAGACATCCGATAATTCCGTGTAGCCGTGTTCCTTGCCTGTGCTCTTCTTCTTTTTATTGTGGAGAACTTTTCAAGAACTTCTGGGAAACTGCACTACGAAAACTAATGTCCAAATTTTAGCCAATTCTCTTCGAGTCCAAATGCTGTCAATGGTTTCTAAGTACCTAACCATATGTATTTCAGGAATCCTGAATGGTTAAATTCTAGTATACTTTACCAATGAATAAAATGTGAGGAATTGGAAACAATGAAATTTGGGTCTGTGGAGCAATTCCAAAGAGTCCGGTGACTTTTTTCATTGACTGAATGTGTAAAAAACAAGGTGGAGAATGCAAAAAATTATCTAAAGGTTCTATTGTCAGTAGATGTTCCTTCCACAATGGGTTGATAAAATTACTTTTTTTGGAGTTTATCGTTTGGAAAGAATTCCATCCACACTATGGGCTCGAAACTAAATATCCGTGGAGAACTTGATTTCGGGACTTTGAGCATTACCCTGAGACTTATAAGAATCTTATGAAATGTAAGGAGTTCGTATCACCCTTATAAAGGAGTGATTGGCGCATATGACCATCACAAAATCCAGAATTTGTGAAATGATCAAATTCACGCACAGAAAACCAAAATTATTATGAAATGATAACTCTCATCAAAGTTCATTACGAATGTAAACTACCACAGTAACGTTAATCAACTACCAATAGGCTCTCCATGATGGCCGTAATTACCCGTCAATCCGCACATTCAGTTACAATCTATTACCCAATTTGCATATGGCAATAAATCAATTCGAAATGCCGAAAGACCCCCGCGTAAATTCAACATTGAATTCTCATATATTTTAATGTCTCTCATTCCTCCCAATCTTCGCTTTTCCCAAGCAATATAGTGAAAAATTGTGATCCAATCATGGGCAATCCCGTGTCCATTTGTACGGAAAATTGTCGATCGATCAGTTCGAATTTATTTTTTCCCCCTCACTTCGTTCACAAGGTCTCGAGTCTGAGATGAATTTTTTTCCGTATGGTCGAGAAATGAGAGAAAATAGCCGGAAAAGGTGACAGCTGGGATGATTGCATAATCGAGTGTCGAGTTGTAGAGAATTATGGAGAGTATATGAAAATTGTGTGAGAAATAAATAGAGATGTCGGGGTGAACGTGAAAACGGTCATGGAATGCTTAAAAAGAAAGAAAATTAAATGGTCCGTCATCAACAAAAATTAGCGCAAGACTGAAGATTCGGTGCGCTCTGAGAAAGCAAAGTACATTCAATATTTTTTCTCCGAAATACGCGAGATTTTTCCCACTCATACCTTGTCCTCTACGACGGAAGAAAACGCGATCAATTGCTGAAAGCCGAAGCGTGTCAAATGGCTCCGTAAATATTTCACGAGCTCCAATTTCTATTATTATCAAATTTTCCATTATTATTTCTGGACCATTGCTCACCTTCGGAAGGGACAAAATGTGAAACCGAATCGACCTTTTCAGCTTGCTGTAGCATTTGGTTACACTCCACTATATACTATTTTACTTTTTTACATACACCCGACAGTCTTCTAAGTCTCCTCTGTGCAATGGATATTTCACTCGCCCATTGTGTACAATATGCACGTCGACGATTGAGTCGGTTGAAAAAAGACTGTGTCAGCTGTTATTCCCATTCAGGGATGCTACCCTGCAATTATGTAACTGTATTGAAGCTTGGTGAAAATATACAATTCAATATTCCATCGTTAAAAAAAGTTGAACTATTGAAATTATCTTTCGGCAATTAGATTTTGACAAATAAGTCGTTATTGAAGTAAGATGGAAACTTTTTCGTAATGATTTGTGGTTGGCGAAGGACATCGATTATGAGAATCTCGATATCTTCCCCAAATCTGGGGATATTAAACAAAAACTCGAATTCGAGCGAGAAAATTTATCTTGCAAGTAAAACGCGTGTAAAGTTTTCCACAAGTGGAGCAGCGTTCAGTACATAGTCGTTCTTTACACTGAATCAATGTAGAAAGCAATTTCAGCATATAGAGAGAAAATGACGAATGAAGAAAAAAAATGAAAACTTTTTGTAGTTTGGCACTAATTACTAGAAAGTTCCAGAATTTGGCATCTCATTGTTGAAATTTCGCCAAAACAATGGATGCTGGAGTGACATCAAGAGGGCGCCAAATATGAAGAATAATGGGAGAGTGCAAGAAAGCTTGGGTTAAGAGTTTAAACACTAAGTTTAAACCGCACTCCCGGTGACACTTCTAGTACATGGCGCCGATTATTCACCTCAAGAAGGCGCTGAGAGGCGTATGACAGTTTCTGGAGGCTCGGGAGACTTATGATAATGGCAAGCAGCTTGTCACTACACATCTGTAGTTGTCTGGCCTAATTGCCGAGTAAAGTCAATTTTTCCTAAGCGTCTCGTCAATATCGTCTATCGAGCACGTGCTTGTGTTAAGAGGAAAAGCGTCGCGGTTGAGACTCAATTAAAATACCACTGGATATTTTAGCATCATATAATGATATCTATTTCACGCGAATTATGACTATAAACCAGGTGCCCCGTAGGTCCGACGCAGTGAATTTGTTGCGAACTTTTAATTTACGCAATAATTAAATTAATTTAAGCTGTAAAATATCAAATATTTTCCTCACATAGCAAATGTATTTAAAATCTCCAACCTCTTAAATCAACTTTACTTCCTAGTTTATTTCCACTCCAGTAAGCTGGACTATTTTTCTTCCGAGGGGAAATTTAATTGACGTTTCCATGGAGAAAATGGATTATATTGTCAGTTGATTTATCGTTCATCGGAAAATGCGCGGGACAGGGGCCATAATCTTGAACGTCATTTTCACCGATTTTGAATAAGCTGCGGAGGTGGAGCGTTGAGTGTTGGACCGCAATTGTTACACTTTTGGCACTCTCCACAATTCACCGGGATGAGAGCCAGGAATTTCGCTTGAAGAGTCCACCGGTTCTCCAATTTGATCGTTGTGATAGTTGCGGCATTGGAGTGGTAAGAGGGAGTGGATGGTAAAGGCCACAGTGGCCCAGGGACGATGCAATAGGTGTCCCCAAGCACAATACCGAGATACTCGTGTGCAGATATTGCGGGTTTTCACGGGCTCCAATAACGGTGAACGCTTCACAGCTCTGAAAAATGGCTTTGGTCAATTGGAAATGCATCCCAGTATAATTCTTAAAGCTCAAGCTAATCCTGACTTTTACATTGTTTTTGTAATTGTTGTCTCTTCATTTTACACATAGAAATTGTTCAAGTTGAAGGGGTCATGGCTTACTGAACATTGTAATAACCATATCTCATTGGTCACTGCTATTTTCACTAAACTAGAAGAGAACTAGAAACTAACCTACCGTATTTTCACATGGGGCGTTACGGTTTGCTATTATAGGGTTAGATATGGAATTGCCAACGCATGAATTTCAATACCTTGAGTCACATCAGACTCTACCGATAATTGCATTTGAACGTAGTTCATGCGGTTTTCATGACAGTAGTTTTAAAAGTAGTGGTTTTTGTGGGTTCGAGTTCTTTTATCGTATGAATTGGCTCCAATTTCAACCTCTGGTTACCCGCCTACGCAGTAGATTCCTTTTTTAACTGAGAACTGCGAAGAAATGTGATTCAAAGTTTTGAAGCCATTAGAATGACTTGGTCGAACTTTCTAGAAACACATACTAGAGCTTTCAACGACCGCGGATGTGCTAATTCAATGAGTGAATTGGAGTTGATCAATCGAGACTTGAAATAACCGCGTCCCACCGTGGATCCAACACATTTGGAAGATACGCAAATTCTGCGTCGTGCGTTATCATGCGTAACAGGCTACCCGATATGACATAAAAGAACCTCTGATTTTGAAAAAAATAGGTCTTTAAATAATATTTCATATCACTAGATTATCGGTGCGACAGTGTGTATACAGCACATGAACCATTTATTCTTAAAGTTATGATTTATATATTTCCTTTGACTTTCTATTTAGAAATGATTCATCACCTGATCGCGTAATGGATAAGAGAAGTGCCGGTGAATTACATTGATAGCGTATTTAATCAGAGTGTGTGAAATGTGTTTTTGCTGGTCAGCACAACTGTTGAATTTTCTTTTAAAATACAATTGATCAAATACATGTAATAAGAAATAATATTGTGAATGTATTAATGTATTACGTCGGAATAATAAAATGAAATGCATGTTGGTCTCGCTAAAATTATACACAACGCTTTCTTTGATGATTGCAACATTTGACCTCAATTCACCGGGTGGATATAGCTGACCAGGAGTTATCCTCCCAGGACAACTGGAATGAACATAGGAATCCCACGGAAACCACGGAGAATTTAGGGGGATAAAGGGTTGGATAGAATCCCACACGGAAAACGCCTTCCTAAATGCGCGGTTTTAGTCCCGGAATACCACCAACAAACTTTTTTCTTCATAGCTACATATAAAAAGTACACTCAAACTTTTTGCAATGCTTGCAGTTGTAATAGTTCTTTTGATAGCATAAATAATGGTGGCTCTATATTGTTTTTGAGCGATCATCAAATACCGTTTGATCTTACCTCCTATTTTTCTGCTTTCTCAGCGTCAAAGGGAATTGGTCTGATCACATGATGCGCTCGGTCGATACCACGATTTTTCGAGGAATGATTGAACGCTACAGTCTGCTGTGATGATCTCTGGCCTTTTGTTGAGAATATTGAGGTCGCGTTAATTGCATAAATCAATTGCGGTTCAGCAATTAGCGAAGAATGCGAATATTAGAGGTTAATTGGATTTTTAGTTGGATCAATCAATCAATAAATTGGAAATTAACTGGAAAATTAACTCGCTCGATGAAATATTCAGCGACAATAGCTCTCCTGTATATGTCAGGCTGGTGTGTACTTGGAGTATGCCATTCTGTCGCAATATGTAGCATTCCATAAAGCCCAAAACTGATATATCGCGCGGTCTTCCCCGCGGCCATCACCACTCTATTCGGAATATCCTTGATCCGTGCCCCGTGAATCCTCCACAACCATCGAATACATGTTTTACATGAAAAATTCGTTTCAATGAATAAAAAAAAGACTGGGACAGCCCTTTGACCCAATTTTTTTTCCCGCCGGAAACGCTTGTTCCTGAGGTGAAATGGATAAAGAAACTTTCAGTCACGTGGCACAAAAACTAGAGAAAAATCTGATGCTATTGAACACGCCACTGAAAATTTTATCCAACTGTCGCGCATCGTTCCTTGGTTTTGCTGCATTGAGAGATATGGACGAGGAACTTGTGCATTACGCTATCTTTGGCCATTTTTTTATCAGCGAAAGTGATGGCGGCGGTTTAGTGCAGCTGTCCACTTTTTCCTATAATTAATTATATATTTCCACTTTACGGAGTTTGAGAAGGTAGTTGTATGAAGCAGACTTTTTCGGTTCAGTCGCATTTCAGCAAGTCTCTGTTAGAAAAAGTTTGCAAGCGACTCATCAAGGCATAAAACATAAAGAACTATTTAGCGCTCAGAACTTGTTTAATTAACATATACTTGTAATCATTCCTGAATTCTCGGAACCATAATGAATTTCGTTGATTTTTGGAGAGGAACATGAAAGGAATTACCATTTGAGCTTTAATTTAATTTTCGTTATTCACTGCTTGGTGGGTGTTGACCCGGGCTTTTATTGTAGGTCACCTACCTACATTTGCCCAGGTTCTGTTAAACTACAAAGGTAACATACCTATTCTCTATTATGAAATGTGGAGGCGGAGGAGGGGGAGAGGAGGGACATGCATAGCCATCCGGGGTGTAGGAGGACATGGCGTGCTCATAAAATAGGAAAATATATTTTAATTTTGCTCGGTGTCGCTCGCATATCGACGGAGCCCAACGGATCTATTCAATATGTCCTTGACTTCTTGTTGGGTGTAATACATTTGGGTAATAAAACAAATGAAATAGAGGATCGATCAGTTTCATAACGGGTTATGGAGTAATATCCTCAGCGGTGACATTTAATTATCTTGTATGCAAGATTATCCTAATATATACCATGAAAGGCTGCCAAACAAGGGATTAATCGGATTATGTTCCTCACATCCCTCACGATAATTCAACCGAATGGAAATGCAATTTTAATGACAGAGTGATTTATGAATTTCCGGGTTTACACCACTGGTTCGGCGGTGTATTAGAGCGTTTCAGGCTGCCTCACTGCGGAAAGGAGCTGCGCCCCTTCCCCTGTCTCTCTTATGTAAGGAAACTCGTTGGAGGAGCGTTTGGTTTTGAAAGGATATGAGCCCGGAAAACCTCATAAAAGAGCATTCCAGGTACCTTGTGGCTGGCATATTCCGGGAATATGAAAAGCCATTTTGCTTGGGTGGCTATCATCACAATGAGCATCAAAACAACCGGAGAAAACACTTCACTGATGAAGTTTTTCAATTTCACACAGCTACAAAATAAGCCAATTGGGTCCATGACGGTCGATAGCGGATTTATCACTTTTTCCATGAAATATGTGCCAAATCGTTAGCTTATAGTTAACCCCATCATCAGTCTTTCTGCAACAACTATTCGAAATAATGACAGATTTCCGTTCTGGATAATTTACCTGAATTTGGACTGACAAAAATCAGGACTTGAACGTGGTTGATATCCTGGCCCATCAAAGTCTGTCTTTTTCATCTTAATGCTTTCTCATCTGGAATGCACGAGAAATACTCAAGTTTTTGTAAGCCGAACGAAATCCTTGGAAAAAAAAATACTTACATAAAACTCACCCATCACCCATAGATTTCGAAATAACCAACCAACTCTGGAGCCTCAATAAAAACGGACTCTCAAGGCAGGAAATGGGTAAATTGGAAAAAAAAGAACATGTACTTGAGCTCCTCAGCATTAGTTCCCCAACGTTTGCAATTCAAACCTTCAGCCTTCATCTGCAAGGATATATACCTGCCTCTTACACCCCAAATACGACTTTTCTTTTCCACCCCTCTTATCGTTTCCCTTAACGAGTTTCTAACCGAGAAATCGATAGCCGCAGCCCCTTGGTGTTCATTGTATTTTGGTGTGACTCATTGAGCGCAAGTGGTACGGGATAATGCGCGACAATGGAAGAGGTTCAATTCAATTGAAACCTCAGCAAACTCAATTTAACTTTACGTCTTAATACTTTTTTCCCATTATTGTTTTTGTTCAATGACCATGATGTCTACACGACACGGCTGTTGGTACTTCAAGTAAAACGAGAGGCAACAGCGCAGAGGCTGAGTGTTGGAAAAGTTCTGATGACTCTCAGTCGATAAGGCAGATTTCGCACTACTACCACCATTTCTCAAATTCCTCTTACCGTCAAAACATACCCCCCAGCCGATAAGCTCAAAAGCTCTGTGTATTCCCTGAACTGACGACAGATAGCGTATCCGCTCTGCCACAAGCACATACTCTCCCTATGCACTTGAAAAAGCACATAATGGGTGAAAACGTTCACGAGCTTTAAGCACAATATTTCTCAGGAATTGGGCTTTTGCTAATCGATGAATCTCATCAGTAAAACGAAGCAGTTTTTTCCCCTTGTTAAGCTCTCATGAAGACTAGACCTTGAGAGAATAAGTTTAAGATGCATCAGTATAATTCCAATCCATCGAAATTGCGTTAATTCCAGTCTCTCTAGTTCCCCTGATGAAGTCAATGTCACGTGATCGGAATTGAAAGCTCTACTGAATTCCAGCTCCACCATTCGCAAGCGTAAACTCCAGCAAGTAGTCAAGCCCGTGCACTAGGTCAGCCGTGACGTCACTGGGGCGCCTGCACAGGGATTGGCTGAAGTGGCTCGGTCTATAGTGCAGCAGGCTAACGCGGTTCGATGTTGCTTCACTCTACACGCCCTCCCCCACCTTATTCACACTCCCATTCACTCTTAAAAATTTTCATCTGAATTTTATGCGTCGAGTCCCCCAAGTTTAATACGGATTTGATTTTACTGAAATTAAAAGGGATATCGGCATGAATGACCAGACACAGTGTGGAAGCCGTATGCGGCTTGTACCAACAACTTCTCGACAGAAATTGTAAAATTTTATTCCTCAAATTCTCTCCTCAATTCTCTTGCCAAGTATGTTTTTGCCTCTCCAATGGGATTTAATAGTAATAGTTTTAGTAATAATTATTTCAATCATTGTTCTCTATTTTCCAATTTTTACTGTAGAATATGATAAATTACTGAAATTGATAATAAGCAAATAAACAGCTTTCTAGACTTCTCTGTGGGAAAACGCCATTAGAAAAAAAACACTGAAGCATCGTGTAATGAAATGCTCAACTCCATCTATAATAAGATGTGTCAGATGCATGCAATTTTCACTCTTCTCGACATTTTCCGATTCCATGATTCTTTTCACATATATGTTGTTGTGGGGGAGGGGACAGGGAGCGGCCGGTGAGTGGAAAAAATGAGAAATTCCTATTGCCAATTTACGAATCCCACAGAGGATTTTATCACAGTGTTGCATTGAGTAGAAAGATGACATATAGGCGGAGAAAGGTTCGGACTGTTCCTTCGTTGTGAGTTAATCATACACATGTTCATTCACCCCCATTTCATTTCCTCATGTTTATCTCACTTTCCACCTTTCGTTCAGAATAGTCGGGTGCTAGAAACACTCGTGTCTGGAACTCACAACAAAACATCATTTCACTTTTGTTTTTTTTTTCGCTCCCGTTTGCCGCTCTCTGCGTAATGAAATGGGAAAATTATCCACTTGGAAAACTAAATATCCGATATTATGATTTCATTTGCAGCGCAATTACAAGTTTATTAAATTCCATTTGTTTACCTTCCTATTTGAAAAGTCATTTGTGCTTTTTCCCTCGGTTAAATTGTTAAGAAAACTAGAACAATATTATGGGCCAATTTATTTCATATTTTCCTAGTCAATGAATAATTCAATTTCCTCATGGGTGTTGCACCGTTGCTCAGTATAAAATTGTATATAAAATTCAAGACAGGACAGTAAACGCCGTTTGACGGTTGTCATTCACAGAAGACATCCTGACAATTTTTTCTTATTTCTTGCCAGTAAAATTGTTCCACGTGCGCGATAAATCCGCACTAAAATGGCGTATATGTGAGGATGGTGAAAAGAAATTGGCATTGCGCGTTTTCGTAATGCATGCAAGATAAAGGCATTGCGCCATTGGAATAGGCTTCACTGGTCATGGATTTTCCATATGAATGGGTCGCACTAATAACGGGAAGCGACGACTCATGAAGAGCTAATTCGGCTTTTCCATGGCGTTTCATTCGCTTGTGGCCTTGATTTCACATCAAGTAGCTTGACCTCACGAATTAATGATTGCCGTGGATCAGCACTGATAATTCCAATGTGTAAAAAACTAATGGGGGGAACGAGGAAACGCAGCCGGTGGGGCACACAGAAAATTGTTCATTCTATCATTGATTTGCAGGATACCTAAAAATCCAGACGTTGCAAAATAATTTGTGAGAAATTCATGTTCTAATCAGACACCCACAGAGACAGTTGTTTGATAGCCGTATTGGCTCATTGAATTTGATTATGATAATATATACACTGAATGCATTTCATCTAAAGTCAATCCCCTGTAGGCGGTTCCATTGCGACTGCAATGACTCCGTTTTCACAAATATGCAGGTATTTCCATGTATGCGCCATTCATGCATTTCGCTATTAACCTCACTTTTTATACTTGTGATTTTGGCGTGTAATATTTATACTGAGCATGCAATTATAGCCACCAGCTCCCTGGAATTTGGTAAGAAATGTGATGTTCAATACCGACATCTCCTGCAGTTTCAGTCCACAGTGAATCTGTGTAAATCTTCTAAAATTTAACAGAGAAAATTCAGGTGAAAATTTTTAACAATGAATATGTAAAATTCAAGGTGTTCTTTATTCAAAAGGCTCTAAAGGGGCGGAGCTGTATAAATTACTCGCGACCTGGCGGTTTCGTTGGGCGTGTGGCCGTAACCTTCACCTGTCGCATGCATTAATCACGTGCTCCTTCACGCTGATCAAAGTGTGTGAACTTCATGCAGATGTACGGTTGAACAGATCGACTTGCACTGTTTATACTTGAATCCTGTATTGAAAACAGGAAAACATAACTTATCGGAGTGAGTGAAAAACGGGAATAAATCGAACACTCGTGAACTTAGTTTCGCAACAAAACGCTGAAACTTCCGTATTATTATGACTAACTTTAAAGAACTGCGATATGAGAAGTTTTCCGTCAGTTTAAACATCGTTTTGAAGCTTCTCATCAGTGAAAAATCATAAACGAATGATATCATATACCAACGAAATTGCTTTTTTTTTTAATAAATTTCAATACATCACTTTAACTAGTCAAGTTCGCCGAGAAACCCATGTTTAGAACACCGAATTATTCCTATGAAATTGCAGTAAACAAATTTGTTTACTACTTGATATGATCCAAGTAGTGCTGAAGAATAAAGCCTAGGGTTGTCCAAATTCAAGTTTCTGGAGGTAAAGATAACTTCAAGTTGGGTTTTTCAATTTTCGCTTCGAACGTCACCTGTAACAATTTTTCCATGAAAAATGAGTATACTTCGGAATTAAAAGAGGAATATTTTTAAGCCCCCTCACCGATTCTGAGAAGTCCTGCAGCTATGTCTCTACAAAATGAATTTTCCCCACGTCCAAAGCACCAGTGTAAGTCTTTAATTAACCCCCAACTGTTTCATTATTGAAATTGAGTTCATTAACCATATTGGGCTTGTCACCAGGCCGTTTGAGCACGAATCGACCACTCACATTAAAGCTCAATCAAATTTTGTGCTCTACTGAATTTAATAATGAATTACAAGCGCTAAAATTGGATTTCCCGGTCGTAAAATACTGACAGCCTGAAAAATGAGGTATGATGATGAGGATAGTGGGCAAATGATTATATCCACGTTCCCCTGAATTGCTACAAGTGCATTGACGATTTCATCAATCAGCCTAATTGATCTTACAGCCGCACGCGATTAGGGAAAAAGGTAAGAAAATGTTGAGGGTCACATTGGTGGCGCCTGGGCCACATTCAACCTCTCACCCCCTCTTTTCGGGTTGGCGCGCGCGTGCTGGTAACTAAAGTACAGTGGTATACCCGTTGCACAGTATTTTCCCTCCGATAATACACGAGAGCCACCGAAGAGTCACGAGAGCCGGTCTCAACATTGGACGCATTGTCAGAACTCAAACCAGCCGGTCTCATCCCCCCAACTGTACCGTGTGCTTTCCAACGCTCTCAAGAGCACGCGTCACATAACCATCCAGCATCATTATTTTTTTTTGGTGTTCAATGGAAAACAAATAACCAATCGTCCGAAATTCTTTTAGGACGCTAGCGTAAATATTTCCAGTGATAACTAACATAAAAAAAGCAATAAGACGTGAGAATCGTTAGTCATCGGATTAAATTCAGTGATACGAGTTTCCTCAATCTTATTTATTTGGTACCTTCTGTACTTATGGATTTCAGTGGAGTAAACTGTGAGAATTCGTGAAGAGAAGTAGATTAGCTGGGAAAATTGGGAGTGAACAAGTGGTTGCTTCCGTGTTTACGTTCAGTGACGTTGGGCCATTTTCGCGGGTCGCGCGGTCGGAATTTATTGCGGGACAATTCAATAATTTTATCTAGAGTCATTTTTATGAAAGCGTGTGCAGTTACGGGCGGCTTATTGGGAGTTGGATGAAGCCTCAAATGTGATGAATAGTTGATAAAATAAATAGGGGCTACGCGGGTTGGCTTTGCAAACATTAGAGTTGTAGAGTGCAGGGCACATCGTTGATGCAACTACAAACTAATTAGAGTTTCTATCATCCCGTTGAGTATTATTTCGAATGCAATTTCGCAGGGATGCTTTTATTCGCCCAATTTGAACTGGCCCTACAAATTCACTTTTTGATTCTGGGTTATGAAAATTCCCAATTCTGAAGTAATCAAGTGGATATTTTTATTTGAATAGTTCTTGTGGAAAATTATTCAGTTAACACTCAATATCTGTCATTGTACTCTGTTTTTGCTTTCTCCGAGCGAATTTTTACCATTTTGTGTTTTTATACAAACGTAGTATTGACAAGTTTTGCGCGAGTAATTTATAATTGTCGGGATGATGAACATTTAGTGTAGTCGGAAAAACGCATAATACACTCCATGAAAGCCTAAACAATTACATCTCTATTTGACAGTTTTTGACTTCCCGATAGGAGAAGTTATCTTAATTTTTGGTACATACTTTGATCGTACTAACTTTGATCGATAACTCTTAACGGTTTTTATTGTAAAAAACCCTAGAAAGGCCCATCGCCCGGAGGCCTTCAGCCAACGAATTGCCGTTTCTCTTGAAAGTTTGCAAATATGAAAAATATGTTGCAAAAAAAAATGATTTATGGTTGAGGGAGTATTACTGGAAAAAATTGAAATGTACATTGTTTGCCAGGAATTGTCTAAATTTCTACCTCAAATGAAAATTCTTCAAATTAGGAAAGTTTCCCTAGCACACATTGTATTTATTTATAAATACATAATTATTTTTGAATAATGCCCAACTGGAAGAAGATTTTTGTTCCAGTTTCTTTGGCAAGCTTTATGGATGAAAAACAAATATATGACGCATTATCAACTGAATTCAATGATAGAAACAACTTCTTTATACTTCCTTGTCAATTATAGACAATTGAGAAAAGTTCATGCTTGATCATGATGAGGGTATCCAATGGAATTGAATAAGATGAATAAATAATGAAAAAATTGTGCTATGAGATGTGAAATGCGTCACATGTTAGAAAAACATGTGGTCTCACTTGTTACAGACGTTACTCCGCTCGAGTTTAGGCCGCCCGTACGAAAAATAGAATAGAACCGGAAAATTTTTTTGTTGATAATTCAATGACAATTCTCACGTGTGACTTTTTCATCTGGAAGTTACAATTCCAGGACACTGGAAGATTATTAGAAGTTCGATGAGTAACGTGACCTTTTCTCTCAAATTATGTCGCACTTCCGTTCCACAAAGTAACAAAAAGCCGCACGTGATGTCAACTTTTTCCGATTGTTATGGATCTCGTGTCACCAAAAGCTCTTCAGAACTTGATCGTTTCTTTTGACACACATAGAACCGATTCGTTCAAATGTTCCAGCTCGTGGCGTTAATCTGGATGAGCACAGGAGTACTTTTTTTTATTAAAGAAGGCGAAAAGCACGGGAGAATATTTCTGACACGAATTCTCACTAGTTTCGCCTTATGCATTATTCACAGTATTTTGAATCTTTCATTTTATCTTTTCCATAATTTTTTCCCCCTTTGAATCCAACAGAGGTCACATCACAAAAACCAGGAACAGGGAGTTCCGTGGGAGATAAGGGAAGTTAGTATTAGATTTTTTCTTGGTCGGTGAATTGTCAATTTTACGAGTGATAAAATAGGCGAAAGCAGGGGCATTCTAGGTGTGAAGAATGGTTCACACGGACCCCATCAAGCTGGGATATGAGCAGCCACCCCTTGGCAATGATGATCCGGACATTCAGGCGAGAAAGATCGTGAGTAAAAGATCTCTTGGCCTATCCAAACTCTCCTCAAAACTTTAGCCATTTTTCTTCTCAATCTAATGAAAAGCACAAATGAATCCTCACTAGCATTGTAGGGAAATAGCAATGAAGTGAGAGTAATTGGCCTCTTTCTGCCACGCAATTAAAATTCAATGGTTTCGTTTCTGTCAATTGTAATGAAATGACGCAGTTATCGAAAGTAAAATTCGTGAACACATCGGTTTTCGTTCAATTCTTGACTAGTTACTGTACGCGCGAGCTTTCTGATCTACGAAAGTTATTATAATCATCCTGCAAATGAAAAGTGAAATTTCCAAAATATTTTCTTGACATTTCATAGCATCCCACCATGTTTTCAAATACAGTTCTCAAGGAGGGTGTAAATATAAAAAAATACTTCGATTCCTATGAATTCTAATAATTTAAAGCATCTGTGAAGAACATTTTTCGTCCCACTCATACTCTAAGCACATAGATAGAAGAACAAAAAATAAAAGGCTTGAATTCTAAATGTTTTTTGAGAAGACAATCAATGAGGTCGATGGTAGATTGAGATCAACTTTAATTATATCAAAATGAAGCTGAAAGGACGGCACTCTTGAATTCCTTCTCATTTCCAATTTTGCTCCACCTAGCTCCGATGAGAAGATTCATATTGTTAGACTTCCTTGTTTTCTTTTTATTCCCTCGACCATTATCCACTTCCTCTCCATTTCCTCTGTAATCCCGAGGGAAATAGGAAAAGGGGTGAAACAAATGACTGAGACATTTTCCGGTGACATTCGGATTGTATATTGATGTCGTAAAAAACCCTCTACAAGCCAGTGCAAACAAAAGCAATGTACCGCGCTTGATTGCGTGTCGTTCGCCTACCAGGCACTCTTTTATTTTGTAAACGAGAGTAAAATTTCATGTGATTTTTCTTCTCGTTGCGTGCAGCACGAATGACTGTTAATTTGTTATTTTACCCTTTTGCACTTTTCATTGTTCGCACCACGCAGCCTATGTTAATAGGCTTTAGGACATACTACAGCATTCAAGCAGAGGGTAGAATCCCTAAAGATTCAAAAGGATGTTCAAGAATCACAATAATTATCGTTGATGAAATTACTGAAAAAAATTGGAGAACTCAAAATTTTTGAGGGTAAATGGCAATACGTCGTAAGATTGCGTATGCGGAAGCTTCACATCGGGATATCATCGAAAGAATCAAAAGGAAAATGAAGAATAATAATCAGATAGTACAAACATCCAGTTTCCATGATTGCCCGAAATTAATTGAGAATGACTAGTAACAAGACATGGAGGTACATAGAAAAAATGCGACAAGTACATTTTTTTTCTGTTTTTTGTTATGGACGCATCATCTACAATGGTTCTTAGCGCCGGCTCTCAACTTATTATGGTCGTTAGACGCTCACCACTTTTTCCTCTGTAACACACAGTTGCGGATGTTACTCGTTCACAGTGAGGGTAGGATCATTCAGTTGTAAACTATTTTTGGTATTTGTTGTGGGAGTTTTAGGGGTGAACTGTTTTTACTTTTTTGGTGCCCATTGTTTGACTAAATCAAATTATTCAGAAAAAATCCGCCTTGAACCCAGGCCCTCTAGATCCGTAGGCGGGCTTACCTACTTCACCATACGGCCGGCGTCGACAAGTACATTTCTTTCATTGATTTTACCCCGGAAATAATTTAATGGGAAATTTGTACGCAAATTATTTTTACAAATTGTTGTTCCAGGAAATTACTCTTCTGTAACCAAGGAATGTATCACTAACTGTCATAACGATTCCATTACGGGACTGGCATGTTGCTCAAAATGATTTTAATTTTTCATATACATTACTTCTGAAATATGCTGCTGATCAAAATTTGGAATGGTTAGATCTCACCGTCTGTTTCATAGTTCCCTTCGGGGTACGTGCGTTATAAATTCGATGGACCTAATGGAACTGCTGCGTATGTGAATTGATCACATTAGATTAATAATTGATCGCATAATCAAAGTTGCTGGTGTTCCCTGCCTACACTGGGATGGCACGTGAGTCTCGATTCAAACTCGAACTGCATTCGTTATACATACACGCGCCGTGGTATGCAAATATGAGTACGCGTCACGTTGATACAGCAGCGCTGTGGTGATCACCATAGAAACTGTCGAACTACATGTCGAGAAAGATTCAATAAAAATTGTCAGTTTTCGGAATTTTCTGAGGAAAGTGGTGGTTCATATAATACTTTTTCCGTAATGCTGCGGAAAAATTACCTGAAGGAAAATTCAGGTTTGCTCCGTAATTCCTCATTCAGCGACATCTCGCAGAACAATGATGTAACATTTCTGGTAATGGGAGTTTGTTTGTATAGCATCCACGTTGGCAAATTGGACACTTCTTACTCGAGATACAGATACTCTTTTTTATTGCACATGCAGAAGGCACCATTGTCTTTGTCGTTCTACATGGCGGGTGGAAACCCTACCATATTTTGTGTACGATGGTAAGCACGTAAGTGAAAGTATTCCGATTTTACTTCCCGTGGGTTGAATATAAATGTCCCAAGCAGAAAATACAAATTATGCGAGCAGATTAAATCGTAACTAATAAATCTTTTAACATTTTTTTCATAATTTCTAGAATGCTTGCAATTCCTCGCAACCTTCTGTCCTCCATTTATCTCTATTGTCATTTATTGGATGGACATGAGAATTGGAATGGAAAATACTGTCATATAAAATTTCATTCACTCACATCGCAGTGACATTTTCGATTATGATATATTTCGATAAAAAACATGTTCTCAAAACGGAAAAGAAAAGTCGTAATCCTCCCTCCGGAATATTAGAGCCCAAAACTTCCATCTCCCCATGGAATAATTTATTATAATGTAAAGAAAAGTTTCAGCTTGAGTTCGTTTCTCAGAATACTTAACACAGTGTCTATCGATTTTTCCCGAGTTTGAGGAAGCTCAGAATCTGGGAATATACCACATGGTACAGAATAATTCAACTCCACAGCAAGTTTCGTGTCCAACAGACACAGAATCTTCATGAAATATGTTCAACGCATGCCCAGTGGCGATTTGTTCCATACAATAATTGGAGGTTGCAGCTAACCTGCGGCACTACAATCGATCCGCATGATTAAATGTCGTTTCCTGAACCACCAAAAATGGAGACAAAACATCTCGAGAATATCAATGCATAGTTATCGAACGACAACCAGTTTTTCCGCTAGCAAAATTTAATAGAACGCCTCCAAGGTTCAATCTTTGCAATAGATTTGTGGTACGCCCCAATGGATTCCGTCAATTTTTCCAATCATTTCCTGCTTGAACAAGCCGCCCGCTACATATTCCAGAAAATCGAATGGGACGTGGTAGCAAGTAGCCCCGCGAGGCATCCGAGTGCCCCTGTGCCTTCGATTATTCAATTTCTCACTGATTTTCCCTGAACCAGAGAACAATTTGTAGAATGATAACATATGAAAGAGAGAGTCGTGGGGTATTCAATGTACGAGGAACAAATATCCGATTCGATATCACTTGACTTGAGTTAGGGACATATATATAAAAGAGTTCAGCATATTGAGACAGGGGAAAGGCGTGCTGAAACTGAGCTGTGTACACTCTCCGGTCCAGTCATATCCTATCTACCTCCTTCCAGTTTGATCGATTCCTATTTTGTCCCGGTTCGATCAGACTCCGGTGTTCCGATTTTCTTAAATTTGCGGATATTATATGGTTATATCTTAGATTTTTTTCCTTACCTTAACTGATCATCCGTTGTGCAATATCGTGTGGTTTATGAATTTCTCCAATAGATCAGAAATTGAACAAAAATATTGAAGAAAAACATGGTTCATCAACATTCATAGACAAATGTGCAAACGCACAAAAAAAAGTGCCTCTTGGTTTGTTAGTCATTACATACACTCTTTGACACACGACAAGAGCCAACATGTAACTCACTGGCGATCGTTGACATACAATTACAGAACTATATGCGGAGGAATCACTAAATTTCGGTTGTACTTCTCAACGGGATTCTCATATATTTATATTCCCTAATCGAGGATAACATATGTCCGCTTCGCCGATGAAATATTGATTTTGTTTTCCTCCCCCATATTGCCGTAAATTCTGGATACAAATATTATTTTCCATTTTATGCTTTTGTGCGTGTATACCGAATACGACGGATCCCTAGAATCTATATTTAGACTTGAATCAATGGAAATTCATTATGTTCTTTTTCTTTCCATATAAATTCATTTTTCAGACACACAAAGGTAACATAAAAAGTTGACAAGCACATATAAACTTTTCCCATAAGATTCCGTACTATCCAGTTTCAAGGAATTTTATCCAAGACGTCAGTGTGAATTGGACCTCGACTGGCATCATATATTCAGAGGATGTCTATTGTAATTCTAAACGTACTTGAGAACATGACATCTATGCTGTGTTCACGTCGAGATTGGCCTGTGGTGTTTTTTTTTGTTGGAAGTGTCACGTGGGATACGCCGCTAGAGCTAAAGGAGGTAGAATCCTTCAACTGTTGTGTGCACGCACGTCTTTGATAGCTGCCTCCGGGGAACTAAAGGAGATTCTTAAATTCCACGTCCCCCTTTTTGAAGATTAAACATAGCCCAAGGCAGCCTCCATTCATTTTCCTTTGATGTTTCTGTTGCATATTAGACTGTGACTTCCAATGTTGTAATTTGTCATCGGCAGGGCTAAGAAGCTTCCATGGCAATTAGTCGGCATTATCATACGACCGTTACGCCCGGTCTTGAAATTTCCGTCAGAGTTTTATCAGTACTTTCATTATTTCAAATGAAGAATGCACTTTGCTTTCTCAACGAGAAAAAACAAAATCCTGAAAATGCTTTCATCTGAACGAAATATTTATCCTATAGTAGGGCTTATAGCTTGAGTAATGCACAGCTATGAATTTGAATGCCAAGCTTTCGTGATTCAGTAAATCTTTCTAATTCAGGTCGTAGAGAAAACTATCGCTCTTGTGGGGATCCTTTCAAGGACCTGTACACATACGCAAGGTGATTAAGTTAAATAGAAGAGCACTTGAGAGGGTAGTCAGTAGATGGTTCTGCGTGCTGAGGATGCACATTACTCGTCTTTTCTGGCGGACTTTGGGTGTAGAGGAGACAAAATGAGAGTGAACTGGGACAAAATAAATGCATTCGCCGAGGAACGTAGGAAAGCCTCACTCGAGGGAAAAACCTGCCCAGGCACAGTCGTCTCTTTCACAAGACTACCGTTCGACAGTGAAACTGTGCGAGTCGAGAGCTACAGATTTTGGGGGCCGTTGCCCAGGATCGAACCCGGGTCGCTGGCATGCGAATGCAGCCGCTCTAACCGTATGACCACTTCCGTCAGTCCAATTGTTTTGTTGTATTTGATTTAATTAAAATTTGTAAAATTGGGAACCCGCGGCGCTAAGACCATGGCGAAATCGCTCAGAGGGGTTGACAATTTTTTGCCGTCGAGATGAGAAAAACAATGTAAAAAACTTAAAACAATTTTAATAAAGTGAATACGCAATTTATTGCATTGCTGTGTACCGATGTCAATTTATAGTCCAAAAAGTAGTTACGAACCAAATTTCACCGTCGACAATCGCGGAAAAACGTAGATTGAACAAATAGTGGTGGGTGCAAATATCGATTTCGTTGACTTCCTCTATATATATGCACAATCACGATTCCTCTTTAATTTCGTACTCGCTTATAGCAGGATTTTGGCCCTGGGGGTCCGCAGTTTACATGAACTGTTCTCATGTGTGAGGGTGCACGGCTACAAGGTATATAGCTATGGCTCCGGTACACCTGGTATCGACCTGCAAGCACAGGCCTGCTGATGACCCTGGAGCAAGGAGAGAGATGCAACGTGGTCCACTCTTTTATCCTTCGATAACGAGACTCTCAGCCTTTTCTCAATGATAGCGAGATATTAACAGACGCGATTTTTGCATTGTTGAGCTCGCCAAACTCTCATACTTTTCAATGCTTTCATTTCACTGGAGCGAATATTTCGAGAATCAAAATATTTCTGTTGCTTTGATTCACGTTAAAAAGCAGAAGGCAGTCATGTCGAAGCGTAGAACGGTTGCCTTCAGTCCAAGCCTTTCTTTTCAACGACTCTAAGTAGATTTTCCCCAAGAAATGTTGGACAACTTTCTCTGTGTAACATATTCACAATGTCCTGAAAACTTGACTTCGTCCAAATTTTTCAATTGGCGTCGTTCTAAATTACGAATTTGCGGAAAGGGAGTGATCACGTCGAATTCGGAAATTGTATTTTCGCTATGTAATTGGATTTTTGAGTATACTAAAACACTTTCCAATGAATTCTAAGTTGATGTACCTTTTTTCGCCTCAGTCCCTCTTTTTTGTTCTCCTCATGGTAGCTGCTCGTGAGTTTTTGCACGCAGCGTAAACGTCCAGAAAGCCCTGTGCTTCAATAGTGGGCCTTCTAAGATGGGACCTACTCCGCTCTCTTAGCGCCGGGTAGGGTTTCCGCCCAGATTTGCGATCTCATTTTATGGGTACCCAGAATATTCGTGGTATCGTTGGGAATGAGAAAGAAATTCCATATTGAAAATATTCTCCGGCATCGCGGATAATACCTACGGAATGTTCCGGTTATCGGTCGGAATCCATGAAAAAAAATATTTATTCATGCGAGGCATTCTCTGGAGATGAGGCGCCGAAACACCGACTTAGGTCTGCGCGTGAGTATAAATTAGAAATCGAGGGGTTCTCGATATGACCCTCATGGGTCATACTAATCTCCTTCCCTAGTTTCACATGCAGTGAGCAGTGGATGTCGCCGTCGAACCGGAAACTGTTTAATAGAACTGAACATTGAGTGATAGTTACCAAATTGGAGTTCTGCACTATGTAAATCTCAATGCGCGTATAGATGCCGTCCTATTGGAAGTTCATCCTATTGGAATTATGAGTACTTTCCGTTCACAGAATGACCTAAATCGGAATTTGGGTGACACTGATTCACCGTAGTTTTATAGCATGCTTCAATACAGGCTACTTATAAAGTGTTCTTAACTCTGTCTTGGATAATATTTTTCATGTCGCATGTGTTCTGATGCTCCTGATGGGCTTTATATCATTAGGGAGTTGTTGAGTAGTTGCAATGCCCCGGAGACATAGCGATACTGAAATATTCATTATGTCGGTAGTCTCGTTCACTCGGCCACTGGGTCATGCAGCTACTGGTAATTCACTCCAGCAACACTGCTAACATGCGCTTGGTGAGTTACTTTTTGTTCTCTGTTGAGTAACTTGCAACAGAAATGAAAAGGTAGTGTCAAAAGGAGAGTCGACCTGTGCTATTCACATTCAGCGACAGTTTCGGTCGACCAATTGAGTAACCTCCGATTTGATATTTTGATTTGATGAGTAACTTCTCGTTTTGATGTTGATGCTTTTAGCTATAGAATTTTACAGTGAGATTGCTATTGCTTATGTAATACAAGATTAGCATTTAATTTATGAAAAAAACAGTAAACTACTATTTCGAAAGCACAAGTTCGTCAGGCCCAATTACTACACTTTTCTCTGATGAAAAAACTTTGATGATCCTATTAACTATATTTCACAGCTATTTACGAGCAATATCATGGCTAAACTGATGCGTATAATCCGGATCCGAAGTAGCCATAGTATTGACTAAGGAATAAACGTACTTTATTGCCGTTATGCGAAGTAATCAGCCCATCAATATTAATTGTGACTGCGGCTGTATCACAGCCATGAACTGTGATAAGTAAGAAAGAAAATTCTATTCGACACTGGATACGATTTTTTGATAAATCGATTTGGATAAAGCTGAGAGTTAATCCTCTGGGAGCAACGCAAAGCGCCATCGCAGAAAAAACGGCACTTGGTCGTTTTTTCAACATCTTGGGTATGAAAGAATCCTGTAGGCTCCTTATACTTCGGAGGAGTCAGATCTCGTGAACGGAACATGGTTTTCCTAAAGATTGAATATACGAATCCTATCATATTGCTAGCAGCCGTATGATAGGAAGCTGCACATCTCTTATGGGAACTAGAATAATAGAAATCGAAGCTGCACGTCAAATAACCAAAACCGGATGACTTTGTGGTCCTTTTTCAGTAGTTAAAAAAATCAAGTATTACGGTCTTGTCAAAAAACGTTTCGTAAAATGAAGCTTTGATAATGTGACAGTACATAATATTCAACGATGAAGGTATGAAAAATGTGATATTTGAGGACACTTATTAATAAAAGCACATTTTTTCCACATGGAAAATACAAACTTAGCATAAAAATGTCAGGACAAAGTCCCTACAACTGCTTCTCGGTAACTCCTTCAACGTCAATTCATAGTGTATTGCATGATAACTTCTGTAGAACCGATGATCCTACCGGAGCTCGTACGTAATACCCCTAACCGAATCTGTTCTGAATTCACTGGGAAAATGCTCGGGAGAAGAATATGGAATGTCATTTTTATTTGGTGTCACGCTACTTTAACGCGCCCCGTCACTCGCTGGACATGGTGGGAGTGGACACACGTTGCTTCTGTCATTCTTCACTCGTGCGTCACTCACCTGAATCCACTCGTTTAACAGCACAAAAACTACAAGAGTGACACCATACCGTAGTGTTATTGTGCGAAGCAAAAGCTTTTCAGTAACTTCCCCACATGGAAAGTTATTTTAATCACCTCCAAAAAAAAAAAAAATATGCCAGATTCCATGAAATTTCTGCTTTTGTCATAGTTTTATGACCTCTGAGGTCTTTTAAATAGGATGCATGTGTGTCTGTGTTTCTTTTTCTCCGTCCCTCTCATTTGTACGCCCCGGGTAGCGGCCGTTAAGCATTCCTTCAGCGGTCGTACCGGACGCCCACCCATGCGGCTGGGGCCGACTTTCGCCATTTTTGGCCATCGTATTTCTAAACACAGGGTAAACCTCCAGAAACCCCTCCCCCCCCCTGCGTCGGGTTAGGTGCCCGCTCGGCCAGGCGGTCTCATTTTATGGATACCGCCGATAGCACACACGGAACGTTCTTGCATTGGTCGAAATCCATGAGAAAATATTTTTGAAAAATATTCTCCGGCGGCCGGGCGCGAACTTAGGACCTTTGGAGTAGTAGGCAGATACTCTGCCAATACGCCAAAGCCCCGACGTGTGTGCCTGTGTGTATACGTATGTATATGTAAGTGTTTCTTAAGAAAACGCTTCTTTTTTCCAGATTAGTGCTAATAGTGTTTATCCCTAAACGACAAATTTGACCCCCACGTTCGGTTGGTCTCAACAAATTTGGTCCCTGACTTGTGCACATGTGGGGTGTCACAACATCGTACTTGTTTTCTTAACACAGGCATACATATCTCTAGGGAAACTTAATGCACCAGACAACTATATATAGTTGTTTGTTGCTGTTCTCAGCGCGACCCGCAAGACCGTGAACGAGATATTCAATGGTTTGAGGAAATCTTGCGAATATTTTTTTTCGTTTTAGATGTTGCAGGCACGACCCCTAAAGGGTTCTAGGTACACTCGGTTGATTTCACACTGATAATCAGCGAAAATTGAAAAATTCTGATTTTCCAGTGTATGACAACCCAAATTTGAGAATATCCGAATAGAATTCTGTGCATAAAACCAATAGAAATTGGGGAATAAAAGTATCGCGAAAAATCCATTCTATTTGAAGCAATGGATTCTTTCGGTCTCTGGAGGGTTGCCAACGTGAAATTTATTCAGAAAGCATGGGCAATATTGAATACATCCGCTCCACCTTTCTGGGATGAATTTCCAGCTGCAGCGTTCTCGGACGAAGAAGACAGTCATCATTACTGTAAAATTCTCTGGTTCTATTGATACCCTCGTTAGGATTTGTTTCAACAGAGTCCTAACGCAATTATCGTTTGTTGACAGGTTGGTATGGAGCGTCGAGACCTGATCTTGACAGCAATATTCGGCACATTCGGCGCCCTCGGCGTCCTACTCGGCCTCGGTCTGGCTGCTTGGCTTTATCTGCGGGCCAGAAGGTCCAAGGGGCGTGACGGTGATCTAGAGGATCAAATGGATAACGGCGAAGGCACCAGCTGCAGTCAGCCGCAGCAAACTAAGAAAAATGGATTTCTCAATTTAAAAACCCCATTGATCAGTACAAAGGCACTTGGGTGAGTGGCAATATCCCACCTATTCTGTACTGTTTCAATTTTAATTTATACTTTGGAATATTACAATGAAATTGGTCTATCCGCGAAAATATCAAGCCAGTCCTACCCATTCGGGTGAATAGGTCATTTGCGGAACCATTCTGTAGAGTCATTTGCAACATTGAAACACTCACTGTATTTCAGGGTAAAACACAAATATTCATGTTCCAATACCTCTAGTTTCTTTTTATCTCAGTTCTATGGAGATTCAAGTATTTCATGGATGTTTCACGATTAACTTTGCAAATGAAAATGATGATTGGCAAATCCATCAATACTATTTTCGGAATTTTCTATCGAATACGTTAGAAGTTTACCAAGGATCAAATGACCTTGAAGGTGTTGCGAACGGCCTCTTCAGCTGGTTCGTATTTTTTCCTTGATTTTCTGAAGCATTGCTTATAACTCCTGCCTTATGATAGCAATCGTAACTTGCATAATGAAACAAAATGTAATTGCCAGAGTATAAATAAAAATGGAGCCAATTGTATGGACTGAGTATCTTCGATGGCTGTTGTCTGTCAGACATTGGTGTAATTCAATGGTGGCGGAATGTAGTTGTCAGTGTTGAATGTGTAACCTGTTGGCCAAAGAGGATAGGCTTAAGTAGAGGTTCAGGTCTTGATGGGAGGGGCAATGACAGCGACGTCTAAGTGCGACGCCCTGGCTTGAATGGCGCCACCCTCAATTTACCAGTTAAACCATTAATCGGGCATAATATTGAGCTAAGGACAGTGAGTCAATATTGGAAAGCGAATAGTCGAATTCATTTTATTTACTGCAATTACTACATTAATTAAATCCAATGTATTTTTTACAATAATTTGAAAATTCATATTCAAGCTATTCCGCAAGACCTCATAAAGACTTCTCCGCTTCTATTTTTCAATGTTTTTTTGATTTTCAAAATACTCACACCCAAAGTTATTTGTCGCTTTTAAAAATTATTTAGGAAGAATTCAGAAATGAAACATTCTTTAAAAAATTGAAACATGTCTTTCCTCATCGACAAGTGACCAAGGTTTTAGAAGATAAAAGTTTGAACAAGATTCAAGTTAATTTTCTTCACTTCTAATTTTATTAAAAATTTACTGCGATGTTTTTCCATGAAACAATTTCATTGTTTGTCCGCGTAACTGGCCAATGTAACCATATAAATAATCTTTTGAAGATATCTTTTGTAAGGTATCAGCGCAAAAATTTTGAAAAATATCGGATAGCGCAAAGTGAGTACTCCTCTTGCTAATATCCTACCACATTGAGTGCAACTGGCGAACTTTGCGTTCGGCCAACCAAGTTTGACGGTATTATCGATCGTGGCGCCATTAGGTATATCCTCTTTGCTATTATTGATGAATGGAGCATTCTAGTCAGAGGGAAATATCGACTGCGCTGGTTACTGATGGTGGTAAGTGACTACTATATATTGATGGTAAAATCGCATGAGCTTTGAAACTTGAAAAGAAAGGCCATTTTCAGTCCTCGGTCGGTATTTACCGGCCGCCGGGACATTTTAAGCTCCATTATCCTTCTGAGAGAACTTGAAACCGAGCTTTCAAACTGTTTTACCGAAGAAGACAATATGTGAAATTATTATTACCAACCGAACGTAGCGGAGCTTTCGCGTCTGACCAACCGCGTACATTTCTACTGTCGCTCATCCCATATCGATCTTCACTATAATACTTGAGCGTGAGATGCAGCGCAAAGGACACAACACAGGCAGCGTGCAATTATTGCAACAGATGTTCCTGAAAAATTAATATCGACCCGCGCGTCTAATGAGTTCTACGAGGGCATAACTTTCACGGTCACAGAGAAACGAGGGCAGCAATTTTTTCCGCCATAAAATCATGGTAATCAATATGCAAAGACCGAGTACATGCGTCTGTCAGCCCCAAAGTTTTTAATTATTTTACTTCTCTATTTTAGTTAACGCATTTGTTTGAGGAAATGTGTACAAATCTTTAAAGAATCCTAAACCTATCATGTTTAGTTTGTCACTGAATAATTGTTCAAATTTCAAAGAATTAATTCTGAGAGTTTAGGGTCCGAGATAAGATAGAGATATTAATTTTTCATCCTTGGTTCAGTTATTTCCAACGTATAATCCGAATTTGGTGCTTTGCATCATATTAAGAACCTACCTCAATCGACATGATCCAATTCGTTCTGAAAATAGCAATCAATGTTAATGCTCCGAGCGCAGGTATTAAAGCAGAGAAGCAATTTTGGTAATTGGCATTTGTTGAATTGTTTATTAAAATTAAGTTAATGAATTGCTGACATTCATCACTGCTAAATGCGTGATTAATAGAAAGGCAGTGCGGGTTCGCATGATGCAAATTTCGATGCTGCATCCCACATACTTTTGCCGTGAATGTGAGGAGTTTTTATCGTGAGTATAGAGGATGCAGCTTCTGCATGCAAACACATGCAATTAATCTGTATGCCCCCGTTAATTATATATATGTGGCCGATTGAACTGACGTTACCGAGATGCTGAAAATCCTCTTTTAGGTGTGTACAGTATGCCTACACACTGTGCCTACATCTAGTAAAGTACGAGCAATGGATACAAAGACTGGGTCCTCCACCCGGAAGGGGATATTTTGCATTATATTGGGATTGCAACAACCTTCTAAAAGGAGGTTGCCGGCAAAGAATCCCAGGTACACCGTAAAGTTTCGTAGATTCACGCGAAGATTCAGCATATCCACGGTAAAACGTCTGAGAAGCAGTGTAAAATTCCTTACATCTATGACAAAACTGGTTAGATCTCCAGTAAATAGATGCTGCCCAATAAAAATGGGAATTTAGAAATCATGACCTCTGACCTCTCGTAGTGGAAACCGTTGGTCTTTCTTCTCCAAAATAACCAAGATGGCTAGTGATGATATGACCGGAAGACCGGAGAAATCTGAATACGCCTGAAGTACAATAGGGGATGGAAAGTTTTCATGTACATCTGTGAGAGTTGCGCCTGAAGGA
Organism: Asobara japonica; assembly: GCA_026005395.1. Taxonomy (NCBI): domain Eukaryota; kingdom Metazoa; phylum Arthropoda; class Insecta; order Hymenoptera; family Braconidae; genus Asobara; species Asobara japonica. The sequence goes on from BQMI01000394.1 coordinate 333,128, forward strand.
TATAAACCTCTTGCCACGTGCAGCGCATATTGTTGTCCTTGAATTTTAGAGTTTCTGAATATTGACTCAAGAATCATAGACGTAGAAAAACGTGAAAACCTCCTGGTTAAAACGTAATGGGGATTATCTTTTTCCTTTATAGCATTAAACACGGAGTCACTTCGGAAAGGTCAATTAATCGGCCGTCCTGCATTACCTCTCGTACCATTCTTTTTACTTCCTTAACTTTTCATGGCGAGTGGGAAGGGTACGACAATTGGATGCGACAGGCCTCTTCCAACTTTTTTATTCGTTTCATCCTTCTTTTTGTTTTCCGGGTGAAACTTCTTATTCGATTTCGGACGAATCTTAAATTCCACGTCTGAAATATGTTTTCAGAATTATCACATCGGCCAAATTTGGTGAATCGACGCAACACCAAGAAATTTAAGAAAACTTGAGAAGTTGAAGAAACTAGGAAATTTAAAAAAATACAATTGTCTTCCTTATTTTCTAACCTCTGTACATTGTGTACGTCTATACATTTTTTTTATTGTTGCCCAAGATTTCAAGTTTGCAAAATTATCAAAATAGCCCTATTTATCAATATTTTTTCGCAGTTTACTGGGTTTCCTCCAATACTCTGACTGTGACAGTACTTGAAATGATTTCTGATGTGAAACATCTAATGCGGCGCATGGGATCGGAACAATTTGCTCTCGAGATAGGCGATTCCCTTGACAAATATGTATAGATATACTCCACTACTTACCCATCGCCCCCTCTCTGCCATTGACGCGAAGGCGATGCGCACAAGTTGTATGTACATATCAAGATACGCTGTAGCGTCTCAAAGAAATTTGAAAAGAATTGAAAAATTTTTGAAACAATTTCTCAAAAATTTGAAAAATTTTCAATAAATTTTGAGAAATGTTGGAAACATTTGGAAAGTTTAGAAAATTTCTGAAAAAAACTGGAAAAATCTTAAACAATTGGAACAATTTTGGAAAAATTTTGAAAAAAATTTGATTCCTTTTTGGGAAAATTATCAAAAATTTACAGCAACTTTACAGAGAATTTTACAATAAAATGGAAAAATCTTGCTAGAAGTTCGAAGAAATTTGGAACGCTTTTTTGAAAATGAAAAAAAAAATTGGAAAAAGTTTGAGCAAATTGGAAAAAATGCAAAAAATTTCGAAAAACTGTGGAAAAACTTGGAAAATTTTTGGAAATGTTGGGAAAATTTGAATTTTTTTTTTAAATTTGGGAAAGTTTTGTGAAATTCTGAAAAAACTTTTTATACATTAAAAAAAACTGAGTATTTGAAACTTTCCGATAATTCTCGAGAAATCGTCAAAAATTTTGTATCAATTCATATAAAAATTAGTGTTTCCATTTTTCGCAACTACCAGGTGTCCCATGACACTTCACTTCTTTTTTTTTTATTTTTCCATTGTTCGGCAATGATCGAATACTGTACTTCGGCTAGACTGATAACATAGACAATTTGGCGTAGCCAGCCCTCGATATATTGAGGACCCTGTAACCCCTATTTTCTGGCGAGCTGCGCCACTTGAACTTGCCAGGGGATTTTAACTTGTGATTTATAGCTCTCGGCCTGTGGCAATGAGATTAATTAATTGGTCGTTATGAAAATCGAATAGGTCCCGGAAACTCGTGAAAATGTTGGGTGGCAAGAAATCGGATTGAAGGGAGAATTAATGTTGGCCGAAGGTCATCATAGAATCCATCCATATTTCATGATTTTTTTTAAGGCTAATTCCCGATTTGTTACTGAAAAAGCAAATATCGGAAAATGTCGCCGTTTTTTGGAATTGAATAAAGAATGCGAATTTGCATTTTTATGCGATGAATTTCAACGGAACGTTATACATAATTTTATGAAAACGTTATTCATGGACAGTGGAAATATCGAATTTTCAAGTGATTGGAAAATGTTGCTGAGTGCAGGAGTGAATGCTCTGGGAATTATTCAATGGCATTTAATGCTCTACACATGCGTATAACCGAAACCGAAAGATATACACGTGTATCGATTTACCTCCCCTTCACCCATTTCCTATATTGTTCTTTTATTCCAACCAACACTCTCCAATCTTCCTCTGCCTTTCCATTTAGATATTAAGAAGGGTTCACGTTCTTGCAGCAATGTAACTGATATTGTCCCTCGCCTATATCTAACACACAGGGAAAATAGTGTGCGAAGATTTCGCTAACCTTGTGTCAGTTGCGAGAGTGACAAATTAGCTTATCAATGCCCTAAATTCTGGAGATTTTTTCAAGTATTTGAAAATTTGTAGGTTCTCAAAGATGAAATGAAGGAAAATTATGTTGCAATCTTGAAATTTTTCTTACTCTCCGAAGTTGTACGAATTCTTGGAGCTCAAAATTTCCGGAATATTTCATATTCTTAAGAAATTTGTATTCAGGTTTCGAAATTGAGAGAAATTTTTAAGAATGCAACACCCTTGGGAATTTTTGAGTTTATTTATTTTGAATTTTCATTTTAATTTCTAAGGTTTCAAAATAGGTAAATTTTTTCTCGATCGTTCCCACTTTTGATATTGCCAGAAGTATTGAGGGATCTTAAAAATATATTTAATCTTCTAAACTTCGAAAAACATAATCCGAAAACTATGACTTTCACAGTTCGCCATGTCAAATCGTTGTGTAGGCAACAGGAAATTCTGGCAGATTTAGTGTCAAAGATCCGCATTTAATGCGAAAATTTCCGATAAGATACGTTGCAGAACAGTGGGAAAATCTCGAATATTGCGAGTTTTTCCGAAGATTTGCGATTTTTTTTCTCAGTGTTATCTCCGTGCAGGAGTTTATGATTGGATTGTGCTTCTATGATTGATGCGATTTTCGATCTCGTGACTGTCCACAGGGAATATCGGAAGAAATCTCGACTCCTTCATTATCCCATTGATCGACAGAGAACACGTACTTTTTCTACATTGACACCGATGAGAGCTCTTCTTTCAACTCCTGTTTTTTTCCTGTTTTTACCATTCCTCTCTGAATCCTAACGTGACCGACACTATCTCTCCCCTGGCCAGGGATTTTCACCGACACCGTGTAATTTATCAAGGTAGGAAGCAAAAACCTTCCTTCTGCAAACGAGCAAGCAAATAAATACAATATTATGTATTTACATGAAGGGTGGAAACCTGAAAACCACGAAATTCCATACAGTGTTTTGGGAGATTTTTTTCTCAGCATTCAACATTATTTTTAAAAAACTCAGTAGTTTTTATTCATTTGTCGTTGCTCGATTTTCACTGTAACAAACGCCTCGTAAGCTTTGACTTTTTATATTTTCATCTGTGAAAAGCATCCATTGAAAAAATATATCCGACTGTTGATACTCAAGCTTTCAAAGAGCGCGTGAGACAAAGCGACAAAATGCGGGGTTTATCTCTAGAAAACTTTCTGAAAGCTCCTCATTAACGCAATGACAATGGAAATGCTGGAGGATTCTTCGAACTTTGTTTTCATAATAAAGCATAATTAAAGCAGTGAAATTTTCTCTTTGGCCCAATGAGAAATATCGCTATGGGTATTAGTGATGATATTATAATTGGAATTGTCTCCACTTTGTAATGCCCCAGTCCTTCTTTTCATTATGTGATAATACATACACCACACTGATCTTTGGAAGGAACTCATTATACATTTAATGAATACGAGAGAAATTCATTACACTATTCACGCTACATTGATTATGGTAATCCCTGTAAAAGCCTCACTACATAGCCAAAGTTGATTGAATATTTGTACCGAAAATAAATTAATAACTACGAGCTATTCACATCATTGATTATTGTCGATAATCCAATTTGATTATTCAATTCATGCTCAAATCACGCCCTAATCTCCATAATTAGCCCTAATTGCTTATGTAATAGCATTATTCCAAGCGGTTGATGACACACGTCGTCCATCATCATGTCTTTCGCAAAAAAAAAAACGTCACATGCACTGTGCATATTAGCTGTAGCGTGATGGAAATAATTTCAAAGGCTATATATAATGCACGGAAAAAATATACTATTCTCCAGTATCAAGCTTGCTTTTTGCAAGTTACGAGTGGTACTCTTCAATGGGCCCGGGCGTTATATACCCTGTTCTATTCACAAAAACCTAGTTCAGTCTCGATCAACGAAAGAATTTTCGCTGACGGGCGGGGGGGGGGGGGGGCAAAGGCGCGTATATTAAACAAAAATGCCCCTCCAGCGGCGAAAAAAAAAAAATTGAAGAATAATATTTTGTGTGGCTAACATTTTTCTCTCGACTTATTTTGTTCCGCATTATAAACCTATATATAGCAACGAGAAAGAAAAATATTCCCGCATGTGATCACCAAAGCCCGAACTTTACTCATGAAAATTATGGGAGGAGAGACATATTAAAAATTGTGCATTGGCTGCACTTTTTTCGTTGCTATTTCAGTTGAGTTGCGATGTATGAAATATAATATTACTTCAGTGTTTATAAGTGAGGATTGGCCAGTTTGAAGTGAATCGACTCCAAAATTCCCAAAAACCGGCCAATTGAAGAATTCATATCCCTCAGATGGAAATTTACTCACAGCAAGTTTGATGGACACGAGAATGAGTGTAACTTGTATTCAGTTATATAGTTTCAAAATCTGAGGATGTTGCTGAGAAACCGTAGTGGCTTTTCTTCATCATTGTCAGTTGGAGCAATTACCGTATAACGTTATATAGATATGTGAACATCAGGCATTTGGGGCTCCTGTAATCTGGAGTAGCTTGTCAAGGGCATGTAACTCCCTCATCACTCATTCTGGCGTCGGAAGACAAGTGCCATTCTGGTATCACCCAGGTGTCCACATGGAATACTTTATTGCCTTTCAGTGGTCGCCAAGTGACAGGAGGAATGAATATTGTAACGGGATGAATTGTTACAATACCTGACAACAGTATTGCTTCGCTTATTATCCCTAAATATTGCTGCTGAATTTTGTCGTCTTATTAACATGAAATCAATCTAAATTTTATGAATTGTATGGCAAAAACCTTTACTTGGCGTGAAATAGAGACCTGGGTTCGAATCGTAAGTGGTTTCCACGAAAGATTGCAAATCCAGAAGTTCGACTTACCTTCAATTTTTGTTGGAGCACTTGATATTTGGAAATTGAACGACAAGTCCCCAAAAAGTACCCGTAACGTGAAAATTTGTTGTCCCCTCTTAGAAAATTCCTACGAGATTCCGCCGTGATCCACAACCCACAGAAGGTATACACGGTGGCCCAAAATTTGCGAGTCACTGTTCCTCATAAATTGGAATTTATTCCACTAGCTTTCGGCTCCACTGTCATATGCGAGTACAGCATCTCTCCTGTCTCGTTGGCATCGAGGAAATAGAAGATGTAAATCACCAACGATACGGGGTGTTGCCCGATGATGCAGAGTATGTGGCTCTGGGATATGCATGTGTTACCCTCAAACGCTGAATGCCGATACGCTCTGATATATCGTTACCCTCCCACAGCTGACATATTTATGTCCTATGTGCTGTATTGCTGCCTAGTGTCTCCACACGAGAGTTACAATTAGCCTTGGAGTTGTCTCGAGACGGGATTCATGCGTGTGGAATTGCAATTGTATGTTGCAATTGTTGAGTGGATAGGTGGGCAATAAACACCAGCCACCCATCCTTCCAAGCCGTGAGGAGCAAAAATAGGGTTCTATATTCTAATAAAGGTATTGTCCATTTATTTGCAACATCAATTGTAACCTTCCTGTCATTGAGAAATTTCCGTTTTCAATGCGAATGAGTGGTTGCAGATTTCTAAGTTTTTTCCCCAATTTCCCATATTCCAGGGTTCCAATAACCCGTAGTATATCGGTGCACGGGATATTTATCCATCACTGGGTATGCGGCTGGTCATGAAGCTCGTGTGAAACAACTCATCATTTATCATCATTAATACCTCGGGCATCCAAGCGGAACAGCGGTTGTCAGCCAATTAGGATCTGAAAAAAGTTGGGCAAATGTTGAGATGCTGTTATTGTTTATGATTATATAGATTTTTTTGGAGAAATTATCGAATTCAGCTGTTAGGAATGATCTCGGTATTGATTAACCCAGGACCATTATAAAAAAATTATTCGTTTATGTAAAGCGTACTAACAGCGGCTGTGTCCTCATTATGAGATACTGTCAGACAATCGCCCGTTATCATTTTAGTTTATTCGCTTTCGCATTTCGTTCTCCTTCACGTTATAGAAAAAAATTCAAAGTATATCTTTACCGACGGCTATGGCCGAGTGGTTAGAGCGCTGGCCTTTGACACACGAGGTCCACGGATCGAGTCCCCGCTTGGGGACTCTCCGATTGGTATAGTAGAGTGGAATTGTCCAGCGTTCGAATTCATAGGGATTCATAGTCGAACGGAAGTTTCGTCAAAGAAACGGCTGTACAAATTGAGGTTTTCCTTCAATTGTAGATTGACCCAAGCGATGTAAAGTCTGGTAGGCATTGCATTTATTGGATCAAACTAAGTGAATGCTGTACAGTTTGGGAAGAATTCGGTTTCCATCGGCACCGTGGGAGGGTCGCCACATATGCATAATCGCGTCGAAGCGTAAATAAAAAGAAAAAAAAAAGGATATCTTTGAATAGGTTATTGAACCTAGTGTAAATGATCCCATTATCTTCCTTGAGTGGGTGATACACACCACTAATAATCTTCCTTAGTGAGCGGCTCACCGTTGTAGTGCATAGTGACCATGTTGCAAAGTGGCCGAATGTTGCAGATTAGCTCATATTGGCCGCGTATCTTGGATGAATGGTGTTCGTTCAATGTATCTGACATTGAAATAAGTAATTTTCAATGAAACGCGCTGAGAAGTTGGATCAATGGGGTCAGGGCATTTAAACGAATCAATTATCATTATCGCCCTTTCTCTTTGGATAATGAGCGGACAGTGGAAAACAATAGAATGCTAAGTCGATTTCAGTATTTATTCATGGGATACCATTTTCGTAGATAGAATAGTTTTATCGCGTAAAAGTATTTGCTTGTAGGGAAGAGCCCACTGGCGAGAGGGATGAAAAAGTGGCGCAAGTTTTGTCACGTCGACCCAATTATGTCCTCATTTCTCGACATGTGTGCTGGGTGGGATTGCCCTCCAGTAGAATTTCTCTCTGCTGCCTGTGAAGACAACTGTCGATATTTCGTGTGTCCTCGTGTGCAGAAAGGAGTGGTTCTTGTCAAACGATAAAACCCGACAAATTTCCATCTCTGGTGCTCCATTTTTTATCAGCTCTCTTCACTAACTCTCTTTGCTCCTTCATAATTTCCATGTCAATGTTGCAAATGGATAACATGCATGAAACCGCACTTTTTCGACAGTTCAATGCAAATTCATTCCCCATCTTTCTCGGTTTATCAATCCGAATAGATACTATAATAGAGCCGCCCACATTCCGGAAGATTTTTAAGCTAGCGTCAACAGTTTTTCATCTACCCTCTAGCTTCTTCCCTCTTTTCATCCCCTCACACTTCGATTTAATCGGAAAGAAAGGGTGACAGCGTCAAAATCACCCCCAGGTTATATACTTCGATTTTCTTCCATGTAGAATGCACGTACGTCATATCCACAGCGTGTATTTCATGCCTTGTCGGATTTGATGAAGAAAAATATGAATGTACAATCGTTGGACAATTTTTGGATCCTGGTCGAGTGAAAAAAAAACCTGAGCCCATGAGTTATATGGGATTTCAGCCACTGTTCGATGTAAATGCCAATTTTTATTGCACCCAGTTCGATAAATTGTCAGATTCTCATTTTTTGGCATGAAAAATCGATTAGAATTCTATTACTGTTGAAAAAAATTCAGGTGCAATGCTCAGACATGATCCTTATGATCCCGTCAAATTTATTGCATAGGATCTACATATTCAGCATGTTCATATGTCATCCGCAGGAGCCGCGCCGTAAAATCACTCGTAAAATCACTTCATATCAGAACTCCGTGACTTGGGTGTGCACCTGAAGCAAGTGTAACCTCGCTGTTGACGCGAGAGGACTCTAATTGAATTCACCGGCATATGATGCTCAAGTCCTTGGAGTGCTCCCTATTTCTGAGACGTTCGGCATCGCAGACAATCGTCGAAAAGGTATTTTCCCAGTGCTCCGCAATTCCTCTGTATATTCGAATATTTTGAATCACCCGCGGGTCCCATTGACTTCTCAATTATCATTCTTCTCTTTTCCCACTCGAGTCGTTGGCTTTAATTGCATTCTCCTGATTTTACGGTCGATAACTCAATGTTCGTTACTTGGAAAAAAAATTGGTGCAATAAAGGGAACCATTAGTCTATTAAAATTGTATTTTCACGTATCGTTTTACAACTGCGGAATTTGTTATTAACACTAGCATGACGTCCAGAGAATGGGACAACATGTGGTGACGACGTTAATGGATGACTGTAATCTATAATTATTATCCGTGTGCATGTACAACAGCCAAGTTTTGGTTTCGCGTATGCAAGCCCATCGTTGCATTATCGATTTTCAATCGAATTTACACGAATACATAAGCTGTTCTCATCCATGCTGCCTGGACAACACCTTCAATATACACGTCTAGTCACCTCACCCGGCAAATTGCACACATTGTACACTATACCTTGCACAACCCAAGCAAGTCGTCCTCGTAATGAGAGCCGGCACCACATCCCATCGTCGTGGCAATTACACCTATAGGAACGCTGAATAATTGGTATTTCAGCATAAACTCTGTGACGTTATAGTCTCGGAATAATTTCTCTTCAAAGGCAGCACGTTAATCATGGAACATTTGAGAATCGAATACACCCGGCCACGTGGATGGATTGAGTGAACTCAATTACCGATGCTTTTTCAAATCCACATCCCAGGGACCGTGCGTATATTACCCAAGACGTTGTTGTAATCAGAGTCACTAGATGAACGAAGTTGATGTGCGGATATATGCCCGTCAACTAGGAAATCTAGACAGTCTCATTAAATTTATTCTGCAGGGGGAGGGGGGGGGCGATGAGGAGTTCACAAAGTCTTAGGGTAGCTTACTTGGGGCCGGAGTGGCGGGGGGTGGTCAGAATTCGGAAAGAGAAATGGTGCGTAATGTATGCACTCCCCTTGTAAATTTGTCAGCAATTGTTTGTAGCGAGAACTTTCTATTAGACATTGGAGAGGAACACCCAGCGAGCTCTTTCTTTGTAAATTTACAAGGCTTTGTTGTATCTTATCAGCCGACTCAGTATAAAATCATAAAACCCCATTACAAATTATGTACTTTCAAGTCGCCAACATGCAAAACCAGGACCTCCTAGCGTTGTCCACTATGCACTCCATTAGAGTGCTTGTTAGACTTATCCTCCCATGGGAGGGCTAGAGTGGGGCCACTGTGTGCACACTGAGGCAAAAGCGCCAGGGGTCAGCTCGAAAACACTGAAAGGCCACAGGGAGTTACGACAATGAATTTACTCTGTCCAGGATTTTGCTTTTTAAACCTAGATCAGTGGCTCAACTTTTCCTTCCTCTTTTTCTCCACGGACTTCCCTTATCAAACTTTGCGCTCTAGGAGTAGTCCCCAAATCAACGAAAACCCCTGACAACTAGAAATTGCAAACTTTTGTGTTAAATTAACAATCCTCAAGTGAGCGAGGAAAATGAAACTGAACCTCTCGGGTAGTCTACCTCTCCTATCGATCCTAATGCATTCGATCAAAAAATCAATATGATTTGTCATATAATTTGGTATATATCCAGTGCAGGCTGGCCAGCAGGGCCTTAAACCAGATTTCATTTTCTATTTGCATACACTCCTCAATATATTGGATTAGAAAGTATTTTTTTCTGATCATCGCCATTGCTGTTTCAGCTATACCAAAATATTGAAAGCAAAAATCCAAAATTGTGAGAAACGATTGAAATCCCCCCCCCCCCCCCCCATAAAAAAGTTTTCCCATTTAAACACGGAATTGGAATCCTCCATTAGTATTATCCGGCACCAAGAAGTATGTGGTTGCTATCGAACCTCGGCAAGTCTTGAGGACGCCCAGTTCACCGGACAAAGATAGCCATTCTCCTGTGCATCGTGAACCCGAGAGAAATGTTATCAGATATTTGGCGAATTTTATAATGAAGATACAACAATTTATGGCGTAAGTGGAAGAAATTTGAATCCCTTTGCATAAAATTTATTGAAGGAAATTCCACGTAATACTCATAGAAGTGAAATGAAAAGCCACCCAAGGTACACTTAGGGGGTGATAAAAACACTGATGTTTATTTATCCTACTGCATCTCATCTCCCAGCGATGTTTTCGTCGAAGGCGGGTGAGTTGATAGACCGCCAATTGGAAGCCGGCCAGGAAGTAGAGTGTTTCGTGGCTCACTTGAGCCACCGACGAACGCAACAGATGCCACTTGTTACATTTTAAACGCCACCTCGTTATCTTTACTATCGATGGGCGGGGACTTTCTAAATTGGCACTAAGGGTCAATTGCTGTGATTGAAAATGTTGATAATACTTGAAAAGTAATGAGCGCGGAGATAACTACCGGGTCTTCCAAGATTGGAAATCAATACTAGTCTCCCGGGGGATAATTAGACCACTCTAAGAAATGCCGAATATTGATTTTGCGCGGGGTATGTCTGGTGCGGACAATCCGAGAGAAACTGGGCTTCGAGTATTTGCAGGCTGTTCAATCGAATAACTATTCGAAACACGTAAAACCCTTCATTTCCACTCTAGATGGCGATGGAAAAAAAATGTGGAAAATTCAATTTATTCAAGCGCATATTGCCATATTGCCGTTCCGCCCTCACTCGATGCAATGCTCACATCATTAATCTTCCATTCTTGCTATGAAACAGATCTCCAGAATCAGAGACAAGCGCCACTCAGATGTGCAATGTAATTGCAGATGAAACAATGGCAAATTGCCGAGAGTCTTGCTCGCAAAATTGAGAAAATTCCAGCCCAGTGATTAATGTAATATTCAGCGTATGCAGAATGAATTATTTCTACCAACTAGATAATATACGTCGGACTTGCTTCACCACCTGTCTCTCCAATTTTACTGGATCCATATCAGTCATCATCGTGAGCAACCGCTGAATGGTTATTACATCAAATGAAACATTCCTTGTGGAACTCCGCGTCTCTGGAATACTCCATTTTTCATGTTCCACATAAACATCAAGTAAGGAGACATTCGTGCCGGAATAAAAAATGGATGAACGTAAATTCCGAATTCGAAGAGTTTCCCAGGTAGAATAAACTCCTCGGTTTATTCTCTAGAATGACTTTTATATCTACTAATCTCCGCAGTATCTCATATTTCGTAGTACTTAAACAAATCGCTTCTTCAAATGAGCTTTTCCAGCCTTCAAAGGAAACTTTTTGAAATGCAAAAGTAAGTTAGGATAGTAACCAAACTAAACAAAAATCTGGTTATCAGGCTTAGATTGAGCTGTTGAAATGTTTAATAGGAGATTTGGCCGGAATTGTTTCCAAATTTTGAGGTTACAGTTGCCGAACTATGTATTTCAAGTAGACGCATGTGTATATCATAAGCCAAAATTCTTACACAAAATCAATGAAATTCCTAAGAGAACAATTTTGATAGTCTCAAAGCGTGCTTTTCAAAAGTTTCACTGACACATCCGACAGCCTCACTCAAGTCTTTGGAAAACCCTTCCGCCAATATTTTAGGTCTGAAAACAGGATTTCGTTTTCGTAAGGGTACATCATCTCTCCCCTAAATAGTCTGAGGATTTCAGTCATTACAAAATGAGAGATTGCAAACACAGTGGGGATGAAATGAAAACGGTAAATCGAGACTCTCGGGTGGGCAAAGTCTCCATTACATTATTATTATCGGCCCCGGCTATCTCTCCGACCTACTGGCAGTTTGTTTTTTTTTCTTCTCGTCTCGAGGATAAAAGCGAATATGGACGAGATGGATTCCGTTACTCGCCCAACGATGATGACCCTTCTTGTTGTCGTTGCCTCCTGAGTGCTGTACCATGTAAAAGGTCATTTCTCTCATATCAAATGACGGTGATTCTGAAATGTTTGAGGACAAACTCAAGGATCGGGTTTCACGGATTCAGGTTGATAAATACATTTCAGCTGGAAGTGGTATTATTAATGATGGTGTCAGGCAAAACAATCTTGAGTTTTTTTTGTAGCCCTGCTGCCTCGTGAAAAGGAATATATTGCTAGAATTATACCAAAATTTATAAGGTATGTATTGTGTATGGTTGTATATACATTGCAATAGGGGTCTGCAGAAAAAAAGGCTTGTTGAGGCCAATAATGATGTGCATTACCTCAAGAATGTGAAAAGCTATAAAAGTGTATTTGAGGGTATTTAACCAGTGGAATTGATAGTTAATCGATTGATATCCTCCATATCGTTAGCCATAACCCGATTATTACGAAGTATAGGTACACACTCGGCCTCTAACCCTCTCTGACTGAATAAAGACGGGTTTAATACTTAGAGCGATAAAATTTTATGTCGAGTTGACTCCCGCACATGGTATAACTGACCAGCAGGTGTATGTATTCGACATTTTCCGGAAATGAAAGTCTCTTGGACCATAAATGCCACTCTTACTAGCTATATTTGTTCAGTAACACTTGATAAACTATACTTAATTTTCCAGAAGGAAAATTATGGGAAACAATTTTTTTGAGGAAAATTGTTGAAATTACATGCACGCAAGTGAACCGCAAACAATCGGAAACTAGTTATTTGAATTAAACATCATACCGCAAACGACGTCAATACGCAGTTCCGGAGAGTTTACGTGGGTAAAATCAACAAAGTCATCAACCAAACTTGCACGGGAGTAAATTTCATTGTATACCGTACATGGAAAACTTTTCCAGCTGGTGCACAAAGTGTACAACGTGTTAGCACTAAGCTCAATATGTCTTACTGAATTTCACGTGATTGCAGCTGTCAGTTTGGTCAACGGCTCTTTTCACAACGCCCCAATTTAACTTTTTATTATTGCAGTCCTCTACAAAATTCATAAGTGTATCCATTGGATTTTTTTACATAAAAAAAATTGATTCTACTTTTAATTTGAAGCTCGAATAACCTTGTTAAAAAGTGCACTTTAATTAATGCTAGTCCATGCTTTTTAATTACTCTCGACATATGCGAATTTCCGGGAAAATATTTGCTGTTTGCAATTTATTTGTTCATATTACATTGGAATACCCAACGAATCAATATTTAAACTCTCCTCGGCTTTCCGGATCGGCAAAAATTTTGTCCACATAGCAAACATCAGATTGATATCATAATTTCGATAAAGTGCTTGGTAATGGCTTGATGGGAATTTAGACTCGACAATGAACCATACAAATCATTGATTATGCCTTTATTTTTGGAGAATATTCACCAAGATCATCATTTCGAGTTGATTAATTTGGTTTTGCTATGTACGCAAATCAGGAAGATGAAAATAATTATTAGGAGCGTGATATTCAACATTTTCGTAGCAATTAGTAGTTTTCCTTCGCTATGATGTCAAATAGTTGCAGGTAATTTTATTTTCGACTTTTAAATACTGCTGATATTCGCCAACGAAACTATCACTTTAACGTTTTTCATACATACAGGTTAGGGTAGTATAGACGATATTCCATCTAGATGTGGATATAAGTCGGCCGTTCGACGAACTACCCTTGGTAGCAGCCAATGAGCTCTCTGAGTTTCCATCGATTTGATCACTTCATTGTCCGATATTATACTCTCCTCGTTGTACCAAATACCAGGGTCCCATTGGTAGGAATTCAAGGAGGGAAAAGAGTCCATGGCGTTTCCCATTTTTGTGGAAGTACAAATATTTGAAATATCACAATTGCTTTTTGTAAAATATTGTATTGAAGTACGATGATATAAGTCTCGCCTCATACCTGTAAACACTGCCAAGTCAAGTCGTAACGGCTGTAACGCGCGATGTGTATGTATGTGGTACCAGAGCATCAAACCATATTCTGTACATTTTCTTAAAATCAAAAGAACATTCGGTACATCAACACAAACAGCTCGATCTTCGTATCAAATAATAGACAATTCAACGAAATAAAATCTACGGCTACAGTTCATCAGTGATTGGAGTGGATACTCAAATATATTACAAGATTATTTTAGTTCACTATTGATTGTGTTTTTTGAGTGAGTGAGTTGATGCGTGCGTATGAAGTGAGTCGTGTGGAAAATTGTACATTGAAATACACCCAATAGTACAACCTAACTAGTGTACGTAATTTTATCCTAACGGTGCAAACCAAAAGACACAAACCAATCTGCTGTGACTCAAGTTGGATGACTTCATCCATCGGTCCTGGGACCACAATCAACTACACATATCATACACTTTTGGAGAAAAAACGAACCAATGCGAGCAACTTCTCTGCTGCATGTTTTCGCTTACTTGTGCGTGTTCCCATAGGACTGTGAAATAGCATTTAGTGATTAATTACTGATCAGCCTCTTAGAAAAAAAAATTAAGAATGTACTTGAAGAAGAGGAAAGCTCGTCACCCATTAATCTTGCCTGCTCCAGGCTCGATCGAGCCTCATTGAATCATTTTAATTGTCATGAGCAGGAGCCGCGTATAATTATCGACGCTGGCTCGTTGGAGATGGCAATAAATCACTTTGAGACGCAAGTTAACGAGGCGAAATTGCTGGAAGATGAGATGGCGCCAGGAGAGCTGCCGACATTACACCAGTGCCCACTGGCGGCCCATACCACGCGTTCGCCATGATACAATTCTAATTGTATTTTAAGAATGTACAAGTTACGAGTTCGTTTAGAAGACATGCCACGGCTAAAACTCCTGCAGGAATTTCCAAAAACATTACAAAACCGTAGTAGACCTGTGTGGTCACATGGTACTCCAAAGTGAAAAAATTCCGTTTTCTTCCATTACAAGATGTGCCACGTTCCGTGCTTCTTCTGGAACTGGAGGGATATGAATTTTGTTTTCGGAATTCTAATAATATACCTCTTTGAAGTTTTAACTAAGAAAAAGGTATCATTATCCTATACCAGGGGTGCACTGATTTTTTTTAATGTTTTGTGTATATTAGAGATAATACCTAGAATGTGAAATGTGAAACGGTAATTACTATTTGCATAAAGAACTTTCTCGTCATAAATTTCAAATAGTACCATCCCCTTTGAAATTTAATTTTTCCAACAAAAATGATTCCCGCATATTCTTTGAAAACTCACATTCTTTATTTTAAAAGACTCGTATCCTCTAGCGATTATGAATCGCGTATTCAGTATTGATCTGGAGATACTACAATATTCCTGTGGCGTTTGCCCTGTTCGTGTGTCTCAGTCTTCCTCTATTATTTTTCCCTCCTCATATTTTCTCTTGTCGATGTTGTGCAAAAGGAATGAGTCGAATCAAACATATTCAAACTATGCAACTCTGATTACTCTGGCAACAAACACTGAATTTTCCAGATCTCATGTCGTTGTTCCCCAGTACCTGTTTTAACTGCATAACTCTATGAAAAATCGAGGGGTCCCATTTTGTTCTGTCGATTTTATTTGTCAAACCACTACATCTGCCATTTCGAGCCAAGCAAAGGGGATTTTAGTAAATCTTTCTTTTCACCTCGCATGGCCGTAGTTCAACACATTTTCATTGAGTTGAAGAATATGTAGAGGATATATAGAATTTCCATAGCCCATGAAATTAACAAAGTTAAACTTGAGGTAGGAATGTAAATTGGAAGCTTTGGAAAGCGATAAACTCGAGATTGGACAGAGTGTCAGCTGATCCCCGGCCTGGGGAGACAATACGTAAGCATTCAAATGGTAGAATGGCACCAAGAAATACTTGGGACGTTGTCGAGTCGTTTTAAAATACTTTCTAGAAAAAGAGAACGTCATCGGTATTCGCGCTGTGTTGCACTAATGCCGGCCCCTAGAACGTTTCAATTCGGGTTGTTACCAGCTTACGAGGAAAAGTAATCTACGGATTTCAGATTTGAAGCGCCATATGGCGACCTCTTCTCACACTGAGATGGAAAGGGGGCAGAGATCGGTGAAAAACTGAGGCTCGCACGCTGGAGTTTGAATTAGTATTTTTTTTCTGATAGTTGGAAATTTCTATTGGAGAATAAATATTTTACTAACATTCGTACATCATGGAGATGATTCTGAAATTAGAGACATATTGAAGCAAGAATGGAGGGGGCACCATTGCACACATGTGTAGCTTCGTGTAAGCCGGTTGGCTTGAAACTGAAGGGAAGGTACTGGAAAAAAAATTGTTAAATAATAGGCGGTTATCAGGACATCCCAGAATGAATCAAACTGATTTAATGCATAATGGATTTAATTTGAAAACAATCGATCTCAGTGTACACTCGTAATTGCCGGACTGATTTACATTTCCGTATTTCACCCTAAGCACACTGTCGACACCTTACGCTGGCCTTCACATACACACCCAACCCTCAACAAAGGTATCGCGCGTCAGTCGCCTTACACTTGTACTTTGTAACTTGGCAAAGTACTACTTCCAATATTTCCAAAATTTTTAACTTACTGCTGCCACCCGTAAGCTACCGTAAAAAATAATCGTATCTGTAGATATATCTGATATTTTTTTCTGTGTATGCACGATATGCCATACCATTTGTCATAGAAGATATTATCAAAAGGGATTAGCGAACCATTAGTTAGAAAATTTTATTTAAAATGGAAGGGACTCATCATATAAACTGATTAGGATAAATGGGCCCAAGGAAACTTGTAATCTTCACCAATCCCATTTATCTCAATTTTCTTCGGGCGAAGATTTTTCAAGAATGTGGAAACTTCCCAAGTAGAATGTCTTTGATGAATTTCTTTTTCATTCATTCATCATTCCGTTGGACTAATGGATTAAAAAAATGCTGGAATTTTTATTCCATGCGTTTCACAGCGGCAGGAGATGCGCGTGTCAATAATAAAACCGTAAAAACCGGAAAATACATAGATCCCTGAGAAGAGCGTGCTGTTGCAGCCACGAGCTTCTTCGTACAGAGGCACGCAAGCAGTCGGTTTATACATATATATGGATATATTTATGCAGGCTTGGCACTGGGTGTGGCAGATGGCCCCATGAATAGAAATTTCTTTATATGAGAATCCGAGGGCTAACGCTCCAGGTTATCTGGCTACTTCTTATCTAAAGACCTACAGTCTGCAGATAACCACACACACCCGGTATCTCTTGAATAAGATGATATTTATGCGAGTTCGACAAAACTTCAAGGGGTTTGTCTCCTGGAAATCTTCCCTTTAGAAATTTCCCAACAAAAATAAGCTCATTAATTGGGGGGGAGGAACAAATATTCAAAACGATAAGCCAACATTCCTTACACTTCAGATATTTCTTTTTAAAGCCATGACTAACCTGCCGCTCTCAAAAAAGAAATCGCTGAGCACCTCGGAGAATTTTCAAAAAAAGTCTGAGATGCGAAAATTGGGTGTTCCCGAAGAAAATGACAACCACATATGACATTTTTCACAATATCCGAGAAATAGAATTCTCAGTAAATGCTATCCGGAAAGTGCAATTCTTACACTTGGAAACATCTACAGATTCCTGCTCAAATACTTTTACCATGCCGAATTAAACTTTTCGATTCCGGAATTTACAAGGTGGAGAACAGAGCGTTCAAGATATAGTTTATGAATGGAATTGTACGAGTTGAGTCCATACAAATCGAAGGGCGCATGAAGGATGCACCAGTGAGTTTTCCAAGATTTCTGGACCACCGGCCGAGAATCGGCTGATAGTGGTGCAAAGTTCTGGCTTATGAGAAATATACGACGTCGGATATATACCCCCCCCCCCGCCCAACCACTTTTCACTGGGGAGGGATGAGGTGGAAATACTGCCACAGGAAATACTGACAGCTTCCAAGGTACATTGGAATAGCAATACAGGTGAACTGGGAAGTGGACTTGAACTTTGGCCACCATTTGCTGGATAGGATTTATGAAGAAAAATGGTATTGATGTGATAGAAGTTGGTTTTGTTCCAGAGCGATTTAGCGCTCGATTTCAGTTGAGATCCGCCTTTGGACCAAGTTATATCTCGGAAATTGATGGAGATAACCCGATGACTCTCGAGGAAATTTCAATTGGAAAAGTTGGATTAATTTGGATCAACTCTCAGGAAAATTTTCACGTAACTCTTGACTTTTCTGCACTATTTATTTAATTTATTGCATCCTTGCAGAAAGGGTTAGAAAATTTATGCTGATGCAATAACATGCAATTCGTTCCGTCTGTATGGGAAGAAATTTTTAGTGAATGCGGTGTTGAAAATGAAGTCGTCTTGCGGGGTTCTAGATCTGAACAGAGGATAAGTTCGAAATATTAATCCGTTCAATTAGTAACACCATGTTTGTTTATTTACAGTGGTGTATCGGGAGAACTTGTCAAGATCGGAAAAGTGTACTAAACATTTACATTTTTGAATTATACATTTTATGTTATGGTTTTTCCTATCTCGCACTGTTTTCATGGTAACTATTTCAATTTGTTCATTACGTCTTTCTCATACTTTTCGTACAATAAACCGTCGATGCGATATCGTAGAGTTATTGGTTCGAGCCGTCGAGGGTCATGCCAATCGCTTGGATATTGTAGCAAAATTATGTGTTTCATGAGAAAAAGAATACCGCGCTTTCTTGGTGAGTAATATTTCTTCGAATGATGAAAGCTGCAAAAGTTGACTTTTCCATATGTGCAAATTTTACCTTCTTTAAATTTCACCAACAATGTGCACGTAATCTTGCACATCATTGTGGTGATCTCATAAATCTTTGATTACCCTCTTTATTGGGCCACTTATAACTTATACCTCGTTAGCTATTCGCAATAAGCCATACCGCAGACAAGGTCTCCTTTTTTATGGTAAGACGTAAAACTATTGTTCCACGGGATTAAAAAGCCCGGGTATTTCATCTGATGTATCAAAAAATTTCATCCCATTTCTCGTGACCATCAGCGTTATTTTTCTCATGATAAAAATGAATCTTACCCTGTAAATATTGTATCACGTTTTAGTAGAATTTCACTCGTCTGTGATATTTTATCGTTCCTCATCTCCGTAAAATGGAAATTCTGTAGGACCTGAAATGTTAAAGATAAAAAACGGAAGAGATTATCCGCTATTGAAGAATTCACAGTTCACATATTATTGTATGGCGTTCTTTTAATTAAACCCAACCGAGTACAAATAATCGTTATGGTAGTTGTGCTTTTTACTATTCAGAATCGCGTGATGGATTGCCAAGTTTCTCTGGCGTTACGTCCATCATTCTGGGCGCTTCATGTCTCCCTCACATGGGTCCGTTATACATAAATAATTATGGACTCAATAGGTCATTAGTTGAACGTGTACAAGCATAACCCACGGGAAACATTTTCTGTGCTCTACCTTACTTCCCTATGGCCGTTGTTAACCGACTCAGGGTTGTATGATTCTGGAATTGTTCCTATACAGCAAGGCTGACCGGAATTGGGCCAGAACCTTTTTGGATATTTAGCTTCCTGATTTCGGCAAGCTACTCTAATCACCTCGATTTCGAGAACCAGGTTTATGCTACGTAACTGAGCTTTTATAGATCGTAAAATGGGTCCCGACAATTTTTCGTATATACGCATCACGTATGAGAAGATTTTTTGTAGTAAAATAGGCTTAGAGAAAATGAGAAAGTAAGATTGTTTCATCTTGAAGTTCTTCAATCCGACTGGGAATGAACGTTAAGCGCAATATTCTTTGGGGATTTGTGAAAGCGAGTAAATATGTTAGTTGCCGATAATGGACAGGAGATGTTTGGAGGTAATATCAGACCCATGAGGCCACGTGGCCACAAATAATGTATCAATAGTTGAATGCACTGGTGCATCGATAAGGGCAGAGGGGTCGTTAGTCATTCAGGTCGATCACGGATACTTAATGACGAGTTACATTCCGAATTGTTGCGTTTTCCTGTTGTCACATCTACCTGCAACTACTCAGGGTGGAATTAATGGACTTTACGTGTATATAACCGTGCATAACAATAGTAACTTTTAGTTAATGCATCTCTCCTCCGAACGCCATCAGTCGTATGAGACCGCGTAGCAACACGCAATGTTTGAGCGGCCAAATTCAAAATGTAGGTTCAATCCACATTATTCCAATAACATTATCATTATATATCGACGTTCATGTGAAAAGGGACCATTTGGGTGGTGTTACTACATTAATCGCAAATGTCAGTCTGCACATTATGAAGCAAAAATAGACTTGGTACAATACACACTGACGTCATCAGATAATATATGGCAAATAATTTACCATTGGGCTACATGAAAGTTGCGAAGAGAAAACCGTGAATATTTCCGAAACGAAATTCATCCATGTTTGAATTTAATTGAACAATTCTTTCATGTCGAAATCCTCAATATTTAGAGGCTAAACATATCGACTTGTCGCCAACCATGCGACTCTGCAGAGCACTGAAAATATGAATATTTTAAAAAATTTAGAATTAGAAATGACCACCTACGACCTGAACATTTAAAAACATTTAATAATTTAAATAAAACATACATGCTCCACAATTAATATTCATTTTCCACAACGCAATTTTTCATCTCAAAATTAAAGCCCTCTGTAATTAAAATTTATAATCCCCGTTTCACCATTTCGGAAATATGCACCTAAAATCCACTTCCAGAAAAAGCACTAAAACCCTGAGATTTATTCACCTACCGGTGAACATGTTTCCTCACCTAAAAAATTATAATTACATGATTCAAGAAATGTGCAAGGAGACGCGATAGCCCAAAGTTTCCCAACCCCGGTAGCCTATTAACCCTTAATAGCCTTATTCATAGGATTCACGAGTTAAAGCCCATCCGCTCTTCATCATAGCAAACTTTTCAATTTCCCTATCCCTCATAGGTTGCGTCGACGTTCCATTAACGATCCGAACTTCTTGAGAATGGATTTCTTTTTATACCGTAAAAAAATCTGAAACTTTCACTTCAATGCGTAGAGCATAAGTCATTCATCGTAATTGCACGATACTCATTTCTTCAAATATAACTTAGCCCCATTTTCTTTTAAATGAAGAAAAAAAAGCCAGAAAAATGACATGAAAGTTGTAACGGGGAGTACTAAAAATGCTGGAATGGTACGAAGAAACGAGATGAAAACAGAAAAGATAAAAAATACCCTACCAACATTATATGACCGGGACCATTCTGCAATTTTTCACACTGTGTCCAACATTCTACCATCCTCGGATTTTCCTCAAGTGTTCTGAAATGTTTATTCTACGTAATTCCATTTCATTATACCCTACACTTAACTTTTCTACCTTTACCAATCTCAACTCATCTATTTTTAACCATTTTTTGTGGTGTATAACCTTAAAATTAAAGGTAGAAAAACATTATTGTAGAAGAGAAGTAAAAACTGCTAATGTCGCAAAACTCGAAACAGGCGGTTGATACGGCCGAGTAGTCGCGCCGTCATTTTCATCCGCCCGAGAGTGATACAAATGCGCTCAGTCAGCCGCTGAATTGGCTCAATGTCACCGCCGGCTGGGCGTTTTGTGTCCACATCGCACAAGCCGGAGAAATCTCTTTCCATTGATGTGGTATTTTTCTCTCTTTCCGAGCATTCACGCGCTAGATTTCCAGAAATTGCTAGTATTTTGCGGATCACTTGGTATACCATGCAGCAAATTTGGAATAGTAGGAAACGTCACATGCGCGGAAATAGTATATTTCCAGGCTGTCATTCTGGGGATTTTCTGCTCGCGCCTTTGCGCGAGCAATGGCATTTTTCGGTAGGGACTTTTACTTTTCCACGTTCGGAGCAGCGTTAATACCAATTATTTATGGTATAGTACGGAAAAGTACGAGGCGGTACGGAAAAAATATAACCCTGCATCACGGATCCAAGTAATACTTCTGGGGATTATTTTTTCTCCCTAAATTTCGTCAAATTGGAGATCACGTGACGTCTTCACGCCAGTTGTATTTTCATAATTCATTGGGCTACAAATGAATTATCCAAGAGACAGTTCCGCACTGACTCATCAATTGTTTTCCATCAGTTGAACATTTGTATCGACGAAAGTTGTAAAATACCTTGCGCGGTTTTTCTGTAATTCAAAATGAGTCGATTCGGGCAGTATTGATTGCATGAAATAAATACGAAAAATTGAAAAAACCTGTACCTGCGAATACAGTAAAATGAACAGCGTCCATGCGGCGACAATTTCTATCTTTTTGCAATGAGAAGAGATACCCATTGGAGGCGACGTCGTCTGCCTTAATCGTTGATTTGCATGTAAAACTTCGCATAACCTCAAAAACCGAGCTTCAATCGGACAAAATTTGGGAAGAAAAAAAATAATCCTCCGAATACCTCTCTACCTTCAAAATTCATCGAATAATTCAGTCAAGCTTCGCTGTGTAGTGACAATCGGGATAAGTCTTGCCTCGCACTCGTACGGCAAGACTCACCTCTCTTGTGGCTACACAGCGAAGCTATCGAGAACCATTCCTTCATTTTGAAGGTCTTAGGGTATTACAACTGAAAATTCTGACAATGTGAAAGATTTTCAAATATTTCTTTTCCAGGCTGATCCAATAAAATTTATACTTTCCTCTCGCTGTAACTCTCATTGATGGAAGTATTTAGAGGAAGTTCGAGAATTAATCAAGGGAAAATTACTAGTTCATTTTTTTAATAGAAGTTTCTCGATTGAAAGATGAAACAAAAGGCGGTATTCTCAATGAAGGGCTGATGGGCTCCAATGAAGCGAAAGTAAATGAAGCATCACAAGTTTTCAATATGGTTACAATCGATTAAAGATTACTTTTGCTCGTACAGCAAACGACTTTTATTGAAAGACTCAATCTTTTGTGCGAATTTATCACCCTACCTCCATGAAATTGTCAACACTTTATCCTAGATTGATGGAAGTGAATGGATCTTAATTTGCAATTTAATTTAATTATTAATGGTTGAATTTACGAATCTTCTGCATTCAATCGCTTCTAAAGTGCACACATTCAAGGACCATAAAGTGCAATGGATGCTTTATCTTTGCACTTTTTCTAAAGTACCGCCAGAGCCATTTTGTAGCCATCGTTGATGAATACTGGAGTTTGAATTTTAGTACCGTTTTATGATCCTCGGTTGCAATCATCCAAGGTTTCAAGTCTCCGAATGGAGGCATTGTGGCTTCTCAGTAGGAAATATCAGCTGACAGAATCGCTTTTAGCTTCCCGACAGAAAAAGTTATTGTAATCGCCTCAAAAATCGAAAGCACTATTTCCATAGAAACTAAGTGTGTATATGTAGCAGACATTTCTGTCACCGATTTGTCAAACCTAATGAAGCGATTCCACTTTTTTTGTGATCGATATATGTTAGGGGTGACCAACTCCAAATGGAGCGTTATCCCGAAAAGGAATTTCGTCGGGTTAATGTTGCTTTCTGATCCGTCTAACCTGGTGGGTTGGCATCTACATGAACGATACTACTTTTTCACCAATCAATAGTGTTCAAGCTCAAATTATAAATCATGTTAGTTTCATTATTCATTAATATGTTGGGAAAGCACGATTTCGTAAAAGCACCTGACAATATAGCGCTTCTGATTGAAATTATTTTGCTGTGAAGGGAGCTTAATAACTAGAACCGAAACCAGTCAACTATTGAGGAATCGCATTTACAGAAGCCGGATGCTTCTTCATCATGAGCTTAAGCCAGAACCCCTAACGAGAACCTCATTAGGTTATAAAAACCTGAATATCATGATAAGTGTTTCTCCGTTCAATCGCCAGCTCAAATTCCTGAAGCAAACTCCATCCAACACTCGGTTTGGTCAGTTGCAGGGGGAAACAACAGTTGGTGGTACATTAATTTCACCCCCAAGTGGATGAAAACGGATTGTGGCTTTCTAATGTTTGGAGACTGGCATTTCCACCTGTGTTTCCGAGTTTATTATTCGTTCGGACAATAACTACGTAAATTTACGGTTTAATCATCGGCAAAATCCTCCAATATTAGACTCACAGTACTCCGTGAGCGTGCAGCGAGGGAAATAACCGTCACCCCCAGTGTTTAATTTCCATCACCGAGCAAATTTCATTTCTTCTTGTTTTTGTCAGGCGGTAAAATTAATTGAGCAATTTTATCCTCGTAAAATTCTAGGGCAATCGAGCGCCTCAATTAGAATAGTTATTGCAATGCATTTAATGAATTAACGGGTCGCTCGTGCGTACTACACGTTTCAAGGTCATAAAAAGGTCACTTCATGGGTCGATCATGGGCCCATTTTTTTCAGCTGGGAGTGAACATCCGCTTTCCATAACAGAATCGCTTCTAAACGGTTCATCTTCTATTTCACTCCGCTGTGGAGAATCCAAAAGAACATCGTGATCATACCGTATATGCCCGCTGAACTTAGTGTATGATGACAAACATCGAGACAATGAAGTATATAGCACATGAGTGTAATCCTTCACGGGTCGCACCAGTAACCTCCTGGTAGACTTTGAACAAGTTGATTCGTAAGATTTCAGACCCGGCCTGCGGAGAATAGTTTTCATTATGAAATGTTTTTATTCATGCTATTGGCGACACCAATCAGATGATCATCCAACCCGATACGAGAGGAACAAGTCGGTTCCATCATAAACCCTCGGCGCCGTAGTACGCTCCACAAATCAAGGCCTCGCCGCCGATTCTGTATATAAATACAAAGAGAGAAGGAGTAGTAGAATAGAAAAAAAAAACACATTTCATCTAACAAGTAAAGAGGTTATGAACCATCGAAACACTTGACATTTCAAGGATCTGGCATATTTGCCTATCGGGAAGTGCATAAGAAGCCATTACAGCAACAATCAATCTTCAACACAGAATTCGTCAACGATAAGTCTGCTCCTAAGCTTCATGAAGTGAATCTGAAAGACAAATCCCTTCTATTAAGAGTATGCATTTTCAACGTAACTATACTTTTCCATTAGTTATGACGTGTGAAATTCCACTGAATTATTTTATCTTTCAAGACACGTATTGTACAACGGATAAGTGTACGTACTTCATCCACTGTGGAGTCAGCTAGATCCAAGGGGTTTTTGTAGAGAACTGTGGGACTGCTGAGTTTGCACTTATGACGGTAACTACTTTCTAACATGTGAACGAATTAGAAAATGAAAGGAACCTAACTTGCCCATGGCTCATCAGAAATCTCTACACCGGAACACCTCGATCGATTTCCATCAAATGAAAAATACAAAATGCCGCTGTAGTTACGGTGGTTTTGGGTGTGGTCCTATTTAAGTATTGACCACGTTAAACTTTGGCGATCTTTGACCCCACCCCCTGCTGGCACATTATCGGCCTCATTCCGGGATTCATAATACATACTGTCACAGTAGAACGAGGGCAGGAGGCAAGCCTGAGCATCCCCCATGCTTACGTAATACTTGAACAGCCCCTGTCCAAATTTTCCAATCTATCCATTTTGTTTTATGTAATAATTATGTCAAGCGCTACTCTGGATTTTACTTCAACTTGTTGGCACTCGAGTGATGATTCGTTAACTTTATTCTTTCCTTCACTCTCTCGTTCACATTAAGGATAAATCAATGGACAGTAATACACGATAGAGTCAGAATAAGACTTCAATTTTGATTTGCTGCACTCCAATTATTTGATTCAGGTGAGAAATTACGGCTATAAGGACATTATGTATCAGTGAGAATGTGAAAGATTTTCAGAAGTTCATGATTATTCCCCCTTCTGAAATAATATTGAATAACTGGACATTTCGTGAAAAAGCCAGTAGCTGTTCTCCAGGATCATTTTGTCTCTCAGTTTGGTGGTCGAAGTTTCTATGGTCATTGCATCGTGGAATACCCAACACAATAGTATACTACATTCCCACGAGACGCGTTTCACGCGATGCAACGAAACATTTCCGTAAAAGAAAAGGTCTCCAGTATTTTTGTCTGGACCAACGGAGACTATAAGGATATGTGCGGACGGGAGTTAAGATAGAGCCCCATGTCCACAACGTCGGTAGGTTGATGTCGATTCTCTCATAGAGGAGG
The DNA here is from genome assembly GCA_026005395.1 of Asobara japonica. NCBI lineage: Eukaryota > Metazoa > Arthropoda > Insecta > Hymenoptera > Braconidae > Asobara > Asobara japonica. The sequence continues at coordinate 359,338 of BQMI01000394.1, forward strand.
CAAAAGAGTAGTGGAGTTTGCAATGAGGAGTGAGGGTGCGCGTGGTGTGGAGCGGGAGAAATAGGGGCTAGAGGGGCGTGGAGTGACTGTGTTGGTTGTGGAGAGTGCGACAGGGAGAGTCGTGGGAGCAAGAGGGAGACAAGGGAGGAGGGAGAAAAGCACGATGGGTTGAAGCAGCTGAAAGCGTCCCGAGTAGGTCACACCGTCGACCACAGCGGGAGTCCGCGTTTGGGGGCTCGGCTAGTCCCCGTAGATGACAAACAACTGTCATTTTTCGATTATTTTTATCGACAGCAGGCGCCCGCCAGTTTGCCAAGTTGAACACCAACGCACATACTGTCAGTGTTGCGTAACCATTGAATGTGAAACATGGGTGATTACCACAGTGCTAGATGAATTTATAAAATCGGATGAACGAGATGGGAAACGTAGCAAGTGCATTCTTTTATACTCGTGAGGTTGAACAATTTTTTTTTCCTATTTCTCTGGGAATAAGTGGAAACAGTGGCTTATTTTAGAAGTAGAGAGGAAGTTGATAACGCAAATTGTTGATGTTTGCCTGCTACAATATTTGAAGAATATTTCATAAATTATTACTCGTTGTCGTTAACTATTTTGCCGGTCATGCCCGGCGCAATGGAGTTTCCAAAGGCCTAATGTTAAAAAGAAGAAATATCGACATTATTGTTGACGCGAGAATAAAGACGTTCCATACCTCAAACAAAGAATAAATAATCGAAGAATAAGTCGTTTAGAGATTAAGTATTAAAGTTATTTACGGAAATAGTTGAAACTCTCTGGATTACCAAGTTGAAGGAACAAATGACTACTATTAACACTCTTGTTGGTTTAAAAGTTGCTCACGTGTTTGTTGGCAGATTTTTTTTATTCCCGAAGTGTGCGGTCGGGACGTGCGTGATTGGAGGGCTTCATTTATTGTAGAGTCACCGAAGGAAAGTCGCAGGAAACTTCAGTCCGAAGTTTAACGATCTACCACTCTATTTTTATTGGGATAAGTTTTCTTCCGATGTTTAGTGGATTTATCGAGAGTTGACAGCCTAAGGATAGCCATCGATTCGGGTCAATTCAAGTCGGTTGGACGAGCGATTAAGAAACATTTTTGGACATTGGGGCATTTTGCTGGCGTCTCCTCCTTGCTACTGCCATATCGCGAAGTGAACAACTGAGGATTGACTGAGAAAGAAGAGCATTGCAATGGCAGAAAATCTAGGCATGCTGCTCAGTCTGCACAACTAAGTGATAAAGTGGGTACATATCGAATGCTGAAAATCATCGATGAGAATGTTCTAAATCATATGTGGACACAAAAATGCCGATTGTTTCCTTAACTTACCGTATGGAAGAAAAAGTATGACGGTAGCAAAATTGCCATTGGACGGTCGGATGTCAAGGAGACGCTAGAACACACGTGCGTAGGTCTCAGGAGCAAGTTTTGAAGCAAGTGCTACGTAAAAACATCACGTGACTCGCCCTTTTGTGCTCCATTGAAAAGGAAAAAAAGAGGAGAAAAGACGCTCGCAATGGAAATCGCTGCATCGGCATTGGATGGCCTGAAGAACAATCGGATCGGGAAACTGGCACTCTCGCGATTTCTCTCCCAGAGTCTGTGAGTATTTCCATTGTTTACAGAGTTGAGCAATTGTGTTTATTGGACAATCGAATCAATTTGTGATGATCAAGTGAATGTACTGAATGGAGTGACTCGATTGATTTTTTCGGTTACTTTTAACATAATGTGGTTAAATGACGCGGTTTGACCAACTAAGGGTCAGTCCGAACCAACTCAACATAACTGTTGAAGTACCAAACAATATAAAGGTTCATTCCAATCAAACATACAGAATAGATTGATGAAAATTGGTGCCAAGGAACTTATTTTTTGTTGTTTTATTGAAAATTTGAAAATTTTCAAAAATGCATCATGCATACGGGCTGCTCTATTCCGCCTGGGAGCGTATGACAGCGTCAGACGATCCTCATCATTCGTAAAGAAGCCATAAGCAGTTAACCAGTTTTTGGGTGAATGTTCATTGATGAAGAAGTTGAAATCTTTTGTGGGAAATGTCGAAGAAAACGGCCTCCTTGAGACACCGCAAAAAGCTGTGGTGCGAGTAGTGGGTCTTAACTCTGCTCTCCCGAGTAGGAAATGCGCTCCCAACTAATGCACGTACGCCCAAGAGTAACGACTCCGTGCTGTACATTCCGAAAAGACCCCCTCACCTACCGCCCCACCCACTACGAAATACAGCCTCTCTGTACCCGTTCTACGTCACAGAGTGCGCCCTTAATTCCCCACCACTCTCCATCGATCCCCGAGTCCCGAAAAAAAGAGCGTCAGTGTACCACCAAAATAATAAGTAAAAGTAAACAAAAAGGGGACAAGTCACAGTGGAAAAAGGCTAAAATTTCTGCGCACGAGTTCCCACGAGATTTTTCGCGTCTCATGGAGTTACAGTCTGTACGCCCTCCTGTGATTTGAGAGCATGTTTCTTATGGGTTTTAATCAGTGCTCATGGAGATGTGTAAATTGAAATTCCCGAATCACGAGGGATCGAGGTAGGGTAGAAAAATTACTTCATGCAATATTTTCGCAGCTGTAGATGAAATACTGTCTTACTTATCAAGGGTAGCGCGATAATAGGTCAACACTCTCGGAATCGATAACATTTCAGACAATTTTATCGACTTCAATCCTCTAAAAGTGTTGCAATTAAAAAAGCGTTTTCCTTCAAACCAGATATCTCTCTGAAATGCGCTCACTGTCGGTTCGCATCCATCGATTCAGCGACAATATTTTTGCCGTTTTTTTTCTCGAATTTTCGACACATTCCCGAGCTCTGTGACAACCTCAGCATTACAAAAACTTCTGACAATTTCATTCCTAACTTTTCACATTTATGACAGATTTTTTCTTACAGTTTCATGATACTTGTTCAATTTTCCGAACATCGTTTAAATTTTCGTAAGACTTTGTGATGTATTGCCGATTGGGCCAACCGCGATATTTGATAAGCTATTTTATCGACGAAAATAACATTGCTTATAAAAATTGCAAGATATTCTAAACATTTTGGCACCTGCTTGAGCTGAAATGCCTCATGAATTCTGGATAGGAATGTGAAGAATGATAGGTAAAATTTGGGAGACATAGTTTGGCCTCGACGATGGCAAGTATTTCCTCCCTGGTGCATCTGAGATTCAGCTAAAAAAGTCAACCAATATAATTTGAACCCCCGTAATTGACTCGAAGAGGATTGACTTACGCCGAGACTACAGTCTCTTATTTTAGGTCAACTTGTCCTGAATTCAAATCAACTACTTGATGCAAATGAACATCTCCTCTCAGATACTTAGAGCAATTGCCAATCCATTCCAATGGAGATGTCTTTTCATAGACCGATTGCGGATCTTAGGTTTTGGTAACAACACAGGGTATATTAATCCCTCATTTTTTGTAAAGTTCTATACAAAAGTTAGTCCAAACTGACTCAAAATCACATGAATCGCGCTAATCTAGTGTCGCTGAACAAATGACATATGACCCATTTAAAACCGCACGATAAATTCTCAAAGAATTCCTCTCAATTTCCGAAATGTACAGAACGTCCAGCTGTAAGCCATCATTTGTCTTGTTTTCTCGTTACTTTCTTCATTTTGTTCTCCCCTAATTCGTAAAAATGTCTCTTGCCATTACCCGAGGAAAATTGTGTAATCGAGAACGATGTTGCCAGCGGGAGTTGTGGATAGTGTGCAAGCAATTTGTTTAAGGAGAAAGTCCAGATGACCCTTTTGCTCGCGATGTGAGCATATGCCCGTCTGATTCACTTGTTCATTCCTCCAAACGAATTCCCCGTTGGCATTCAGGGATGAAAAATAAAAGGCAACAAAATGAGAAACCATTTTCTCAAGCATTAAAAGGGGCTGAAATGAGCGAAATTTATCCGAGTGGATTCGCACGGCAATCGGCATGCATTTACGCTCCACTACTTCGACAATCGCTTCTCTGTAAACGGCGAATTTCCATTTTCTACTCGAGAAAAAATATTTTTTTTCTGACGATTTTACTCGTGGTTGGAGTGAAGCAACTTTTAATGTTGGCATTTAGACGGAATTGCAAGTCGGAGTTACTTGTCTCCATGTTGGATGACAATTATACCGAGTCATTTTTGCACTATTAACCAATCGGCGCTCGCGCTATTCTCCTCACACTCATTAGGCGCGCATTGAGAGCGGCCTTCACACTTTGCTTTGGTATCATATGCCAAATTGCGAAGGGGAAGTATTTGCTATCTGCCACAGCACGCATAACATGTGAACACATGCGATTCTTCCAGCCATGAGGTAAAAAAATATGGAAATGAAGTATATTTTCGTTTCCTGCTCTCATATTTCCTCGATTAATTCTGCTATCGCGTAAGGATACTACGAAACCCTTTGAATTTAATGAACCCCAAGCAATTGCTCCTCACACTAGAGACCAAGCCAAGAGCAGCGGAACTTTTTATTTTGCATAAATGCGTGTGCAGTTTTTCACTGCGCTGGTTCAAATGTTGTTCGCCATTTTTTTCGGCGAATGTAGTGGATACCGCGAAACGAGAGGAATAGCGCGGAAATAAACAGAGGAAAAAGCCAGGTCCGAAACGCGCAATCAAAGAATCCCCACCCCTCCCATTTAACTCCCCGTTGACGGCAGATATATGTGCGGATGGCCAAGTGTGCGATTTCGTTTTAAAGATAAATATATCCACATCCAAGCGGCTGAATCTATCGATATCCGGTACGCGCATGCCGCCGAATGGAAATTAAGTGAGCGGTAAACTCGATAAAGAGAATTTTTTTACTCGTCTAAGGTTTATTTATGTGAGCGGAAATAGGAGATAAGCAAGTTTGGAGTTTATACTGGGTTATATTTCAATTTATTCCAGTGAAACAACAAACTGGCGAAAAACCAGTCGGGCTGAATGTTTTCCTTTGTCGAATCAATATACCGAGTAGAATTTTCATGAAAAATCCGAGTCGTGTGATGGCGGAAACATTAAAATACCTCCAATTTCTGAGGATTTTTGGGGAGATGTCATATAATTCCACAGAAGAAATTCTAGTGACAACATCATCTGCACCGATACCGTAATTTTCGTCTGCGCCACATTTGCACTCATTTCCCAGTGTCAACACCGGCATACGGTATAGCACGGAAACTCTTCTCCACGTATTGTACGCTGCGAGAAAAATTCAAACAGTTTTCTTGGAAAATTCCGCAAAAAATTGAGGTGTTCTGCCGTCCACTGAGTTCAACTCACCGACACCAGGAAACATCGCTAACTGCATAGTACCAAATTCCGCAAGCACTCCGTAAAAGGGGGCTAATAACTGCTAGGTATAATACCTATCATGAAAGAGTGAGATAGAGTACAGGAAAATTTTCCTATGGCGAAGGTTTTCTTCCTGAAATTCAGTTATATTCTTGTAGGTATGTTTCATTTGACCTCAGTGTCTGGTCTCAGTAGAGTCATTTTCCTCCGAATTGTTCCATCCAGGCTTGCACTACAAACTATGCAATGTGCTTTACTTTTCGAATGAGATTGTATTTTATTGATTGTGACATTATACATCTACTGATGGTGACATTGTCATGTTCCCGTGTACACAACAATTTGACCGCGAAATTGTCATCCAATATATTTTGAATTATCATAGACTTACTCTTCACAATGCTGTATACCAATTTGAGGTGTGGCACTTCATCTCTCGCTATTTCCTTGGAATATCAGCTCGAGCACGTATTGGACACATGATTGACACCGGTATTCGATTTCGGGTGTTTCCGTTAGATGACCCGAAATTGACAAGCCACCTCTGCTTCCGGTTCTCGCTTCCACTTCTTCGTGTTCTCCTTCAACGAACTAGAATGAGTTTCCAATTTATCAATTTTTTGATTGGGGACAAATTTATTACCAAATCAATGCCACAAAGGTTTCAATAGAAGTTTATCCCATAATTTTCCTTTCCTTCTTCAAAAAAAGAAATATTCTCGTGAGACAGGGTAATTGACGTGTCCTACATGCGCCCCATGACACGGTCGACAATGGAATTCCATTATTGAATTAAAATTCCGGTGTAGAGCTACAGAGTGAATCCACGTGCATTAGCACGAGGGGAGAGAGCTCCACTGGCCATTTGAGTCTGATGCTTGAGGCTTCACTTTTGGTGCGTGTTCCTCAGCGAGCAAGCACCTGTTACCAAATTCCAGAAGGGCGATCAATAATTTCTGCAGTCCTTTGTGTGAAAATTGCAAGATATTTCCCATTTTCGTACACAGTGGGATGTCACCCGAAAATTGTAACTGCAAGTGCTAGGCGACGTTTCTGACGAAATTTCCAAAATGGTGTGATAAAGATTCCGGCACGCGGGAAAGTAAATTAGATTATGAATTTTTTTATGGCACTATTGTCTACGGTCTGCCGTATATTTCTATAAATTTTGTTATTGCATATTCTAATGTACTTCCAATATTCGGTTTCAGGAATGAAATGGCACCTCATGGTTCGTAAAAATTTTACAATTTCGTGTTATAATTCTCTGCACACCAATGTATTTTTTTTGGGAGCCGGTTTTAGCCAACCAGAATTTGTTGGAAACTCATTTGATGAATATATCCATCACCAAGTTTTATACCTCCATCGTAGGATTCTTATGTTCTATTTTCTGAGCTCGGCCCTATAATTTTTCATATGGTATCCTGTAACTTGTGTCACATTGTTAAATCACACAATTTTGTACACTTCAACGACAATAAAATAACATGTGCTTCCGGTATATTACAAAAGATGATTCGAAGACAGAGCATGCCCGATTCCGGAATAAAATCTTCCCAATTCGTAAGGAGTATATATGTTATCCACAAATCAAGATTTTTTTCATCTCTAAATAGGGGGACATGCATGCGTCATCAAAAAGCCGTTAGAAGAATATATTTGTCCATTGCCAGGACTTTGCCTATCCATTATTGAATTTTTATTGCGCTCCGAATCCTATTATAATATTTTTTCAGCTTTCTGTATGGTTTTTTTAGTACCACTAGTTCCTTGCAGGAGACCGCTACGCCGCCACATGCCATTCCTCATCTCTTTTCGAATTCGATTTCGATAATCGATTTATTTTCCTGGTCGAAGCTCTCATTTATATGTAAGGACAGAGAGATATATAGAGCATACAACTGTCAATGGAGCCGTTGTGCGCATATTTCAGTGTGACAGACTTCAAGATATTTCGAAATTCTGACATTGCCTCTTTTATAATAGGATAGGTTATCGGCGCTTGTACTGAATTTCCCACCCTAGGTGACAATTTTCTGAAAAAAGATCATCTGAAATTTGGTGGAAGAATACGGATTTTTATGTCAACTGAATTCTTTCCCGATTATAGGACGAAGTTATAAAGTTTTTGTTATTCTATCCAATTTTTCGCATTCTTTCTCCTCGTGTAAATTGCCACTTTTTTTGAATGATTAAAATACTTTTTCGGAGCTTCACAATGTATGCAGCATCAACACTTATTGGAATTTGAATATCAGAGGGAACTCTCTATGTCTACTCACTCAAGTATCACCTATATTTGTGATTGCTATTTCCAACGAGTCATCCCGAATTTCTATTTAATTTAATATAATCTAAAAATGCTATTGAAATCGAGTTGCAGAAAAGTATTCAATGTTTCTCTCGCAATAAAAAAAAAGCTACAGTAGTTGAAAAGTAAATTATAAATACCTCCAAAGATCTGCCTTTTTCCATGAAGAAGTGGACTTTTGCGTACGACAGAACTTTCATATTTATCGCTACTTAGGAGTGATATACCGTATACTTGCTCGTCGTGCGATGTATCTCTTCTGGCATGCAGAGGCCTCGAGTTATTGCAATTAAAGCGCAGAGTGCAGTTCATTAGATCGCTTGACACAGAATTTTTCTCACAAATGACGTTCGCAATATACCGGTCGACAATTGAGATTCCAGTCCACTTAGAATCGTCTAAGGATATAAGAAAGTTTCTTTCTTCTTGAAATCTACGTAGCATTCATAATGTCAAATATTTTTTACTTCTAATCGAATTGTATGATACATTTCCGAAAATTATGTTGAAATTGCCCATCAGATTTGGTTGAATTAGATTCGACAGCGATATGGAAATTGGGATATACTGGGACATACATGTAGAGTATTATCCATTACTATTTTGAATATAACACACCTGGGGACTCCGATCTGGGATCTACAAGAATTTTGCTCAGGTTAAAGCGAAAGCTTAGTCCTCCCTAATGCACAAGAGCGAAAGTAAATTCTAAAGCAAGCCTATGAAACAATTTCAAAATGATCTCCAGTCGAGGAATAGTCTCCAATTGCACACTAAAACTCAAAGGAAGTCCTTATATACGTTTTGCAGTCCGGTTAGTAGGGGTATTCAGGTGTCGGGACCGGAATGTCGACACATTAAAATATCGGTATATCGATGTGTTGAGGTATCGATGTATCAAAGTATCGATGTATCGAAGTATCAATATATCGAAGTATCGATGTATCGAAATATCGATGTATCGAAATAACGATGTATCGAAATATCGATGTATCGAAATATCGATGTATCGAAGTATCAACATGCGAAAATATCGATATATCACAATATCAAACCGTCTCGGTATATCAACATTCCATACCGGTGGCGGCTACGCGGCCACATGCCTTTCCTCGTCGGTGTTCTCGGTGTCATCGATAATCGAGGTTTTTTCTTCCACTTTCGAGGTTTCGAATTCGATAATCGCTTATTTCCCCGGTCGAAGCCCCCAATTATTTATGTAGAATGGGAACTGAAAAGGAGGAGTGACATTGGATTAAGGACCAAGAGGGGGTTATTTCTGACCATGAAAAAGCTCTCCTCAATTTGGTTAACCTGATAACCCTGATCTCTGTTAAGGTTATTCGGGTTTTTCAAAACTTCCATTTGTTGCCCATATTTTCTTCAGGAATAACCGCGCGACTTAGCTAATATTCTAGCTCGATCGGAGTAAATAATCTGCCCAGTGTCCGAAAAAAGCCGTGCGTCATAAGAATGACCATATTTATCTGCATATTCAAACTCCTATACTTAAAGACAGATCACACGTAAAATGTACACTACGAAAAATGTTGGCCACTACTGAAAATTTCCGGCTCGATCTCAGCATATTTATTCATATCTCCGAATTGCAGATATTCAGATCGGGTATAATTGGCTATAATTTGTTTTCCGTGTAATTTATATAGAACACGTGGCTTTGCAACGTGTTTTTTTCGCTAGGACAAGTAGCGAGACCTCATGTATGTGGCTGGTAGGCCTGATTAATGTCTCGTGTCGAGTGCAGGATACTAACTAGTGTAGTTATCGCCCCGCCACGTAAACCTGTGCCTGCGCCTGAAGCAAAGTGATAGCCGAACCGGGATCTCGTTCAACTCAGACGGAGCATAGTGCTGGGTATAATGCCCTTTGCCGGTAACTCACACTCAATCCTGCCTCGCAAAAAGTCGGTTCAATCGATCACCTCAGCCCCAATGAGCCGAGAATTGATTGATTTTTCGCCTCCCGTAGCGTTTTAATCAACTGGCTATACTGATTTAATTTCTCACTGGATATTTCCAGTCAATTGAGGATGATTCGATGATATATACGCGGCGCTTGTGGCGCGAGACGGAGTTACCAATTTTACGCAATTTTTCAATAATTGTCGAGTACAATTCGAGGACAATACAGGAACACGGTCGGATGACAATCGAATTCATTATTTATTGAAATGGAAAATAACCGGTCTCACGAAGAGAAGTCTCCTGAAAATTACCGTAGCATTTAATGCAGCTGTTGTATACAGCAATTGGAAGTTTTGTGGACATATGGAGCAAAAAAATGTGACATAGAAAATTGATTAGCCGAGAAAGTAATTTTATGAAATTTAGAGTAACATTTACTTGAATTTAATGATTTTTATGTTGACATGTAGCCTGCGGGTTTTTACAGAAATTTACCACAGAAATTGAGATTGTCACGTGATGGAAGTAAATTTTCCACTCTACTCAAGATTTTTTCATTCAACTAGAAAGATCTCATTTGAACCATTTCAAATTTTCAAATGTCGAAATTATTCCTACTGCTTTTTTTATGTACTATAATACATTCGTTAATTGAGAATATTTTTTTTCTTTGCATTCTTTTTTTGTAGTTCAGGTTCAACAATTTTTTATTCTTCTAATCGAAGTCAATGTCTTTCTAGATCTACTGTTGGAGAAGTTATCTGTAGCTAAGCACATCAGGCAACTCGTTTCATGCGTTACATTCCTCCAAACACAGTATGGGTAGAATTTTCGATCTCAAAACATTTGTTTAAAAATCCGCCGTAGACATTCTGTCCCCAGCAGAATATCCAAAACCATAGAGATCCTAAGATAAATCCTATGGGGCTTCCATAAGAATTTTTCCAGCCATGAAAACTGAAGGCTCGGAATCAATCGAAAAGAGAAAAATCTCCCCCATCGGTGAAGAGTCGGCAACTTTACGAGGCCATTCACAGTGAATTGTTTAGGCTCCCCCCCAGAGATTACCCCGGGGTGCAGTTACTTTTATCATGGGGGAATAATGCCAACTCTCTTGACAGACCCGTCGCCCACTTCCAACCATGTATTTTTCTTTGCCGGGTGAAAACACTCCAGTTTGAGCAAATCGGAAACATGAGTTGCGACTTTTTGAGACTCTTGGGGGAGATAAGAGGTGAAACGAGGGGAGGTAGACAACTTCATTTCCGGAAGATGCAGCTGTCTAGAGGGGGACGCAAATCTGGGAGTTATCCCAAGTTGGAGAATTGTTTCCGACTTGGCATGAAGAGTCTTTGAAGTTGGAGAGGCCTCGGATAGTCAAGTGGTGCGCGTCCGTGTGTGGTCGGACGTCGGAAACTATTAATCTTACTAGACGAAACATTGCAGAAAAACAGCCGATGTATAAATATACTGATATTGGTATTTTGTTTTGACAGGTGTGTTTATTAATGATTGATTTTGGCTTTCTCGGTCCGTACCTCAGGCATTGTGAGGTTTTCCTATATAGATATACTTGAAGAGTATATTTCGCTCAAAATTTTTTTGTTATTGGAAATGAACTGGTTATTTAAAAAAAATCAATATGGACGACTCGAAAAAAAGAACTACTCGAATCGATCGACCGGGATTCGATTCCTGGTCTTCCCACTATTCCTTTTGTCTGCAGATTCAATTTTTTTTTAACTAAAAAAATGCGCAAAAGCAATTCTCTCTCATGAAGGTGTACTTTTCAAGTATATAAATGTACTGGATAGAACTATATGGAGGAAGCGTTTGACAAAAAATAGCGTTCTGTTTGGTGAAACCACTCCCTACTTCCTGATAAGGGAAGTTTTTTTTGAACCCTGAAATGGAAGGGTGTGAGGCTATTAGTATATGGATCTGTATGTTTTGTGTAATACTCTATTCGTATTCACGCAGACAGAACGCTGCGAACCTCGATTTTGGGAGCAGTACTGCGGAGACGAGTACCCAGACAGTACCACTAAGGTAGACCGTCGCCATTTGAGCTATCGTAGTTTCTAATCACAGAGTAAAACACTAGAAGACCTCTGTGATACAATGTGGCGTGTCTATAATGGAGCCCATCTCATTCCCTCGTCGGGTTGCCAAATATTTTGCGAAGGTTAACCGGTTCAAGACCATTGCACTACTAGGCAGATACGTTACCAACTACAGTCAAGCCCCGACTGTAAATGTTTAAATTTACTTACCATGCAGCAATATTCGCCATTCTCTATAGAGCAATACTTCTGCATAAATAACATTACACTGAGAAGACAAATTGTCTGGTCCATAGGATAGATTTTCTGTTTTGTGTGTATTTCGTGTGTTTTTTGCACCGTCAAAACTTACCGAAATTTCGACAGAAATAACCCAAAAAATGTATAGTTTCGCATATAAGGTCGGTAGCTTAGTTGGAAAAGTGCTGATGCAAGAAAAAAATTAAATTAACTAGATCTGTCGATTTAACTGTGATTTATGGAATCGATAACGTCATCGGGAGCTGTGCAAAAATATCCATCTGCTCTCATGGATGCCATTATCATAAGCTCGAAAAATTCAATCTCATCCGTTTTTCACGTTCCGTGGAGAAACATCAATAATTCATGGGACACTTTCTCTCAATTGACATTCGCCAGTTACAAGGAAAAATCCACTGCAGTCGTGTTGCAAGAAAAAAAGGGCCAGTCTATTTATTTCCTATCCCGTTGTCTTTGTCTACTGTTAATGAAAGGAAGGGGCTCGTTCCGTTGCGATTTACCGGAATCAATGTCGACGGCTTGCAGAAGACTGAGCGAGTCCTCCTTGTGATTACACTTGATAAGAGGGGCCAAAGAGGGCAAAGGTGTGTCAGTGAGAGGGTGGAAATGGGTTTTAAACTGGCCACAGAGTGTTTCAATCTTGGGTCGCTGGACGTCTGACGTCGGACCACAGATGATGGAATCCGGGTCAAGAGGAAAAATGTTCCCTCCGGCTCTAAGATATGTCCACAGTTTTAATTGAAAATTTGAAAAAATCATACAGGCCCTCTGTAGGCTGTAATGGTGCATCTCCTGATAAAGAGTCGACTATAACATTTCAATTGACATTGTAACCATTGATACCTTATCTCACGAATTTTCGAATACTAAAGGATTTTTTTTCAGAATCTGGGACGATTCAGCAATGTATAAAATATCTTCCTTCTGATTTTGTTCTCGGGAAATTCTTGAACAAGACAAAACTTCAAATCGTCACGAATCACAACGCTTCGCGTGACATCATCAGTCGCATAATAAGATCTGTGACGCGTCATGATTTTCCTATGTTTTGAGAAAAAAAAGTTTGAAAATGTAGCGCCAATTGTCAATCTACGAGAGTCTGGAATCATGGGTATTGGAAATTTAAATACATAGGAAATGTCTAGCGTATTGGCCTGTAGCATTGAGCTCAAGGTACTAGTATCTTTGAAGTCGCACGATTCCAAGCCACAACGAAATCCTATTATTTTTTGTATACTCTCTAAAGCGGGGATACGATCTAATTCAGATTATTCTTGTCTGCAGTTTGATCAGAAAATTGAAAAATTCGAAATACCGTGGCTCTGTGCGCATCGCGCGACTTCTCAAAGGTGATAAAGTTGTATAAATTTGTAGAATCGTATAGGAATTGTCAGAAATCATGGCAAGAATACTTCGATTTGAGGTATAAATATTATCGATGTGGGGTGAAATTTCAAAATATTTATACAAAAATATTCGGCCTTCAAATCAGAGGAGCGAATATCCAGCATATACCGAATTCAGGGGTATTCAATCCCTCAATCAGATTTGATAATATACTCAAATTAGGTATTCTTTGTGTGTTCTAAAAGAAATTCAATAACTTCGGGGAAACCCGACTATTTTAAGAAGAAACTGAAGAACAATTGCAGTCTTTTCATGCCCTACAGACATTACTACAAACAGTTAAGATGGTGTACTGTTGTTTAATAAAAGACAAATGAAGATCCATGAAGATAAAGATGTACGGGTCGGATGATACTTCGTTACTCTCATAAATTCTGGGCAGCGTCGCTGAAAGCTTACACCTCGAAATTACTTTCGTCGGCATCTCTAACCTAACACAGCACCGGGGTAATTCACCACCGCGAATGGACGGTGTACTGCCAGCACACAGCGAGAATCCGTCTTTTATGCTCGGTGGTTTGCATATATTTTCGAAAGATATCATCAACATTTTAATCACGCAGGATGAACGTTTTCATTTTACTTCCCAGGAAAGTGTTTGGCTGGACGAGTGGACAGCTTGAGAAACGCGTTCTGTTAACGTAAAATTAGGGAGTAAATAATAGGTAGCTTATGGGTGATGTGTAGTTCTGAAATTTACCTCGTTAGTTTGCCTAAATTATGGTATTAATTTTATTAAGTCAGGTACTTGGAATAATTTCGTCATGAAGGGTGGAGACTATCAATGAAACGAGAAATAATCATACCTGAAGAAACACTGGTTGAATTTACCTAATTGTAGATCTATAGGAACAGGCCATCACTTACGCGGATATAAATGATTCGTGACGCCAGACGGAAAAAGATTCAACTCGGTTGACCTCTTCGCTACTGAACTTATCTGGGATAAAAATAATCGCCGCTGGAGGAGAAAATTCGTTGACTCATCCAAGGTGGACTTCCGTAGTTCTGGCCGTGGCCTTGACTAGTTTCCTCCACGTCCCTAGCTCATTGCATTTACCAACATCCTTTCCCCTCACCCTTGCCCCTTTGGCATGCAGCCACTGCCTGCGAACTACCCTCCGATAGACCAAATTCTAGGTTATAAATGCCCCTCACCCAGTTGCACCCTCTTTTCCTTTCCCCCTGCGCTGACTAGAATCTCAACAAGTGGAACTTGGGGCACCTCAGGTATTCACCACTAGACTTTGCCCATCCACACACGATTTATCACACTCCAAGGAAATTCTCGAAACACCACGTTTATCATATATGCAGCGTGATGAAGTTTCACTAGCTCCTTCTTTTCATTTTCTCCTTCCTTTCAGAGTTCGTCATTCGGAGAAAATCTTTAGTTCTCTATCCTCTCGGCGAACAAAGCAGCATTGTTGCCAATGTTCAGTTTTATTTTTGGCACATACCTTTCTTATGCTGGGATCTGAAATCTTTTTCTCATCAAACGTTTCACTCAACTATTTTTTGGGGGCACGTGCCAAAAATTTGTAACAGTGATATTTTTCAACATACAACAAAACATTTCAATACAGAACAATGTCATATTTAGATATATGCGACGTTGCAAAAAAAAAGAAAAAAATTGTTTCTGCTAACAGAATCGTAGATCGAAGGTGCAGTAGCCGATGCGTGGGTACTCATCATGTATAAAAATTAGTTCAGCCGTTAGCCTTGTTTCTAAACTTGCACGCTCGCGAATTCGTGGATTGTGATAGTTAGTGAACTCATTCATCGGATATAAAGTGTGTTTGTTCACGCGCCTCTATACACTTTTTGATCTATCTTCCATATAAAAAATAGCTAAATCATGTAGTCTTACTCACCGATAGCACCCATGATGATTAAACCGGTCATATTAAAAATGGAACGAACCAACCTATTGAAGCAAACACATGAGTCGAGGGATATCTCCCCAGAGTCCCACAATACATCAAGATAAATATGACAGCTACAAAAAACATGAATTATCTATGGGACGATAAAGAATTAAAATAACACCTGACCCAGCTACACCCCGCTGTTGACTCGATGATGCTATTGACTCTGTATGTACCTCGAAAATTACAAAAATTTCAGATGTAACCAGGTCAACAATAGCCCAATGGAACAAAAAGCATCCGGTGAATTTTAGTGGCTTGTGGTTGAATTTTCCAGCCGCCGAAAGCACCGAATCATACTTCCTCGTAAATGGGAGATTCAATTATTTTCCGTGGACTTTCACTTGTGTAAATGTTGGCCTTTTAGTTTATCTAAATCTCGGACTACCGTGAATGTCAAGAACTGTGAGGCCATGCACCTCTCTAGGCTGTTCGTTTAATAACCCCAGGTATTAATCACACCAACTGAAAAGGAGCCAAAGCCTCGATAAACCCGAGAACAAAGATCGCTCACACACGCTCGATGATCGCGCTAACTTACATTCCACTTTATTACACCCGAGTGAGATGTCAAAGAGACGTTTATTAATTTCTGCCTAGTTAATACTCTACTCAGAAGGCCCGGAAACCACAAACTGCTGGATTTCCAGTAATTTGATGCGTCGAGGATCGTCATTGCAATGCGACCGAATAGGCTGGTCATATCGCAGGGGACACGAGGTCGCGGCTTACAGCGCATCCAGGTCCTTCCAATCAAATCGTAACACCTCACGTGTTGCTATAACCCAACCTGCACTCGCCATTTGGAAAATTCCTGTGGCGACCAATTGCTCGTCATTTGGCCGTACAAATGACAATCCATCCCGCAGTGTAACGGAGTTGATGTTCACAATTATCGACCGTGTTGTTGAGCCATTTCACTCTTCTCCACTCATCATTTCCAAATTGAATTACAAATGAAAATTTGAGTATTTAATGGAAAAGATCGGCCGGGTTCTGATTCCATATTCCGTTTGTTTTCAAGAGCCACCATATTGAACTAATATTTTTGCTTGTACGATAATATATGAGACAAAATTCTGTTCAATTTTCAACATCACACCAATTTGATTGTTTAATTGACCTTCGAATCCAGAGTATACATGCATGTGTCCATAAGTGCTGATAAAAATTGCAATCTATAAGATTGCTGGTGCTAAATGACGCGTGAACTCAATTCGCTACTGGGGCTTGGGCTATTGGAAATTCATTGTTAGTTTGTGAGGATTAGGCGATTTCAGATTTCCGATTTTAAGAGAAGGTAGGACAAGAATCAGGATAATTCTCGACTTTATCAAAAACGTAAATGATCCAAATTTGAATTTGAACTGTGCATCTTCTGATTAAACGTTGGACCCTGTGCCAGTTCAACTAGCTGTCTCTTCTTGTTTTATTAGACATTACAAATGACTTGGAAATATAACAACGTTACAGATGGAAAGAGTTTTTGCAAATTGCAATTTCAATGGTGCCTCTGATTAGCCCCTAAATTCAGGGACCATAGCCTGAATTCTACGTGAAGTTTGAAATTCCCATAGTCACTTTCATCAACTAGAACTGAATGACACTTTTTGGGAGATACAACCAGAGCATTGAACAAATATCAATGATTGCTTAGAGTTTAACTGCTTTCATGCGTGATGTCTGGAATAATATGTTGTTAATCAAAGTAGCTTTACAATCACGGTAATGAAACTGCTTCCTCAAGGGTGAAGTTAAATGAAGAGAAAATTTCGCCAAGTTTGCCGTAGTCTACATCCAAAATGGTCCCGGCTGTTTAAGTCGAGGGCAGAGCCCTAAAAGTTGTTTGAAGTCTGTTTGCAGCAGCTGCCGGTGGATCTGATTTCACGTCAGATGCTAAAGCTTCTCGAGGTCTGACAAGCGGGGATACCTTTGATCATACCTTTACCTCTCATTCATTCCCCCCCCCCCCTTCTATTATTCTCATGTGTTGATGTTGATTGGTGAATATGGCCGAGGAGAGGCAAAAAACGAGATGGAAATGAGGAATGTAAGGAAGAAACAGGAGGAATACAACTCAGCGACTGCACGCGGCAAGAAACTTGTATTTTCTTGTTGGACCCGACAAAGAAATTGCGTGAGGAAAATAGGCAAAAGATGGTCGCTGTGTATGCATTTTATAGTATTACTTGTATAAATCTCGTTACTCAAACATCCTAAGAAATTCTCAGACTCACTTATTTTCTTTTAGCCTCACATTTTGAAGATATTTTCCATTCCAGTGTTCATGAGATATTTACGCGTTGAGAAATAAAGTCCACGGATTAAACCCGCAAAAAAAATAGGAAGTCGTGAAAATTGCACAAAGCCAAGTTGCAAATCCTGCCGGACTATAAATAAACAGCAAGGGGTGATAATGCGACCTTTTTTTTGTGACGCAAATAAAGTTATATTTTCCCCCACTTTGAATTTTCAAGTCGCCATCCTGTGATCGATATTCAAGTGGCGAAACATCGAGGTCACTGGGCTCCTTACTTTACTCCCTTCCCAATTACGCATGCAAATGAGCATTAATTAATTATACATTGAAATTATATGGAATATTTGCCGAGTTACCAATAATGACGTACAGGAATTTTTTTGTTTGACTCAACTCGTTTGCCGTGAGATTGAAAGTAATTCAATTAATTCGACTAGTTCATCATGGGCTCGAGCGATCGCTCAGTCAATTGCTCATTGACACGCAACCTTTTTCCCCCTTTCGTGGCAGAAAAATAGAAAGAGACCTCGCCAGTTGCCGAGAGCACCGTAAACTCGCTACTCACCACTGTACAAGACTGCACTTTATCCGCCATTCTTGAAGAATGTGAAAACATGAACAAGGAAAACTGCTCAAAGACCAGAAATTTAATCTTACATAACAATAAAACTTTTTCCGTCCGCAAAATGTGATAGGTCATAAACTCTCGTAAACTCTTTCTACCGCATCTTCTCTATTTTTCTCATTATTAAAAAATACCGGAGTCGAGTACACAAGCAACAAACAGCCATAGACATGCAATATTAGTAAGCCGCTTTTTGCCCCATTCGACGATATCTTCAGTTTGCCGTGAACCACGTAATTAACTTGATTACAGAGCAGTGAGGAAAAAGCGCATTTACCCCAGGGCGCAAGTAATGCCATTGCTTTTTATGTTACTACCGCTATAGAACCGCTAACTGTTGGAAAAAAGTGGAAAAAACTGTTTAAATGCCACCCTGAGCACCTGTTCTTTAGACATTTTTTTCCCCACTCAAGTATTACCGGGATTTATCATGGATAATTTTCGGATAAGTCCTCGAGCTCTTGACGGGAGTTTTGTAGGTCACAGAGAGGATTAATACGGCGTCGAGGGAGGGACAAGAGGTTGGTGAGCCTGTCGAGAGGCGTCGGATAGAGCTCAGTCGATAAGCCAAGTCGATAACTCTCATCCCGTCCATCATCTCACCTCTCTCGTTAACAGCGGCTTCAGTCTAATCGCTGAAATTTCCCGGCCTGACCTCAACTATTCCAGCATTAGTTCACACAAACGCTCATTGGTTGATGCCCTCACGATCCGGCCAATCCATGTGATGCCGTTTGCGATTGTCGATAAGGCAGAGAGTTGGCAGGACTGCTTCAACAGTCGGTAAATCATTGCTCTCCGGGGATTCCCCCCAGTACTTCCCTTCGATAAATTGCCGGATGAGCTTGGGGTATGGGCTTTCATTACTCCCTCGGATGTAGATAACAGCAGATGGCTGCTGATAGTAGGAAATAATTCGACGCAGTTGTATGAAATTACATATTGTTATCTCAATTGCAGCAGGTATTCTTAGAAATAAAAAAAGCACCACAATCGCCTTTTATTTACGCAGTTTCTCCCAGTGAGCTCTACTTATCCAGCTGCTCTTAATCAGAATTAGCTCACATAATGGTTGCGGTTATCTAAGCCTCCGATAGCACTTTGTATCTCCATATACACAGCACAACATTGAAATAAGTGGACCGAAATGAGATCAATCGAAATGTTCCGCGTGACCGCCGCGACCTCTAACATGGCTGTTAATAATCATCATAGAAAAAAGTAATCCACTAAAAAAAGCCTGTTCCTGTATCGGAGCCCATATTTCATGGGTGTATATTTGATGTTATTGATAATAAAAAGTTGCCTTACTACTAAAAAAAATATGGGAAACAAGTGCACTTATCAATTCGTTCTGCTCATTCGCTTTGAATAAATTATTATAAAGTATCAACATAACAAAAATTGAGCTATTTTGTCCTTCGATGGACGGGAGAGCGGGGAATAATATAGAGCATTCGGTCGACCCGGGATTCACGACATAATGGTACCTACCCCGTTTCACACTTCGTCCAATTGTGCACCAGCCTCACAAGTTATTTCCGAGCGAATGCATGATAATTAAAGTTTCTTTAAAATTCCACTAATAACCTTCACCTAGGACCACCAATGGAACCCTTGTGAAAAACTCGATTACTGTAAAATATCCGAAAATATGAGAACTCAATTGGCCCTGGCAAATTGCGGCATTCCCTTTGTAAACTTCTTACTTTTGATTTATCAAGTTTAAAACTAGATTATTGGTGACAGAAAAAATATTCCATGTGCCAATTCACTGCTCAATATACGTGCCGGCACCTCTAAATAAACTCGTACTCCCATGGAACGAGAGAGCATTAATCTCTTTGGTTTTCCGTTTCACGCGTTACGACTAATTAGAAAAGTTGGCTGGATAATCCTCACTTCGTTCTTTCCTCTAATTTTTGCATTTTCTTTTTCTACCTGGTGCTGGCAAAAGTCTCTACTTGTTACTGAACATTCTGAGGAGAAGCAAGTTTCGCGGAAAACAAACTGGTTAATTGGTATGAACCACACACATGCCCCTCAGCATCGTTTAACATTGTTGAAACGTATCTGCCCCAGAACAAAAAGAAATCGTCTCTCTGTACAATTTATTTCATTGCAAAAAACATCCAATTCAAGTGGAGTTTCTTTTACAATTTTTTTCTGCTACATTTCCCGTACTTGGGGAGGCAAATCGATATGAACACTAGTAAAATATGACGAGCTTACTACACATACAGTCACATAAGCTGAGCAACTCCCAGAATTAACTGTGACACAGGAGTTAAGTACTCGGTGACATAAACAGGGTAAAAAAAGTGGTAAAGCAAATATGGAGATGAACGGGGACGTGGGGGTGTATGGAAAAGGCGAGAATTTAGCTCCGAGTGTGCAACCGTGACCTGAATATCTCGTTCTGCTCGGCTGGTGCGAAGGCACTGCATTCCCGAAATTAAAAAAAAAAGCGCCGAGAGAGAGTGAACATCTCTTCATCCACTTTTTTTACATAGCTGCCCCGTTTTTTCACCCCAATGGTTAGGTGTGGACGCTGGCTCGCGGCATGAAAATTGCTGTAAATCATGATTCAGTGAATTTTAATTTCCCCTTTTCGTTTAATTTTCTCAATTAGCAGAATAAATATTACATGCCATTTCGAACTTTCCACTTGCAGGAAATTATAATAATCTTCCCGAAGCCAAAGATCCCATTTTTGCTGCATAACTGGCCATTTATGGGTACTAATATATTCCCTAAGATGATGTATAAGCGCGCGTTTGCGTGTATATGTCTGTAACACAATTTTTTCGGTTCAAGAACGCTGACAGACCGAGCAAGCTGGATGAGAAGGAAAATGTAACTTGCTTAAGTGTATTCCTAACTTGCTCAAGTTCCCCCATGGACGCATACCCACCCAAAAAAACAGGTCAAAGAAGAATTACAAATCGAGAAGGTTTTTTGTATCGCCCACTGGGTCTAAACACTTTCACCGCAGTAGCTCGCATTATTTGCAAACGCTTCTGTGGAATCAAAATATATGAAAGACGTCAAAAACTTTAATTGTGAGCTTAAAAAGCGAACTGCCTCGCATCCGAGCAGAAGCGATGATTCTTGTTGTAAAAAAGCGGCGATATAACGACGAAAGTTATTTATCGATAGCCATGTAATATCCAGCTTTGAGGCAGGTATGTGGCATAAAAACATCGACGAAAAACCGATAAAGCTGCAGCAGTAAACTGACGTTATGTTCCCCTTTGACTCAATGACCCACATTATAGGAATTAAAATCACTCGGAGTATCACGATTGCAATTAATAAATTCCGCATCTTCATAATTCCTCTTATCCGTCGAACGCACAGGGCGACACACTAATTGAATTTCCTTCATGACTGGCAGAATGAAAAATGCATTCACTCCGGATCCCTTGCAGATGCAATTTACTCGTCAGATATCTATATAATATATAGAATATGTGTGCATGAATTCGCTCCGTGTAATGAAAAAGTTTTCCGGGTGAAGCGCCTCAGTCAGCGAAAATTTCAGCAGGCGGTAATAACGCGTGACAGTGAAGATTAAAAAGAGGAAATTACCAAAAGGAACGAGAGGGAAAATCAAAGTCTCATTGTGAAAAAAAAATAACACCGAAGGCCGCTTAAGCTCTCATCGAGGACCTATACCGCTTTTTTTAGCCTCTTTGACTTCAGCATCAATCCCCTTTACTGGTGTTCTCATATCATGATAAAGGAGTGTGAAATGCCAACAATGGTTAACGCTTATTTGAAAATCTATGGCTAGCCATTCTCTCTATTCTATGCGATTGTCATTCAAAGTCACACTGTAAAATACCGCGAACATATCGTAAAGGGGGCTGGTTAAGCGAGGGCTGGAATTGTGTTATGTGGAGGTTTCATAAGGAGGAAAAATATGCAAAGTACGTCTTTCTCCAAAGCAACTGATTGTACAAAAAAATGTTGAGAGATCTCCTAGGTACCTAGAGATTTCGAGTCCATGACTAAAAAACTACAGAGAAACAAACACAATTGAAACAAGTTGCGTCAAAACAACTAACGTGAAAATTCCCTTATAAAAAACCAGGTAAAAATATAAATCCGTAGATAATGTAATAAAACAATATTTCTGTTCAAGTCGATTTCAGATAGTTATCGAAGAACGTGGATATTAGTGAACGACAGCAAGATAATAGATTTATGTCACTAAATACCTATAAATCAAAATCACCCGGTCATGGTGTAGCCCCTTGGCGTGTCCATGTTTTGGTTGTCGATGAACTTAAGTCACTTCATCGATCAACTCGATATCTATCTATCGATAACTTCGGATTTCATTCTCTTCAACAATCATAAGAATATTAAAAATATTGGAATCATTGCCCAGGTTGAAGAGATCCCAAACATTCCGAGAATTAAACTAGTGGTGTGAGCATGTGTGTGCCCCATTCGGGGCACAAAAAAAAACTTCCCGATTTGGTATTTCAGCACAGCGTACTAAATTTATTCTTTTCCAATATACCTTGGTTAATCAGTGTGACCCCTCTTAGTGTCATAATGAACAGTTGCAGATTTGACAATTCTAAACTGACTCATTTATGAAGCAGATAATTATGAATATTTGAGTAGACGCATGGTGAGCATGAGGATGCGACTTATGCGCGTCACTTGAGTGGGAGTGAGTCGCCAATAACGATGCAGCCGCAATACAAACGATGACTTTAATATTTTACCCAGCGCAACAGTATAAACAATTGCAATTGTTAATAACACTGCATATACGGCACGAATGCCATCCAAAATGTAATCCGCTCGATTCTACACGAAAATGCTTCGATTGAGGCCTACATGACAGCGTTGAGTTCATTCATTCACCTATTACGCACATAATTGTTGAGACGGCCATAGCTCCATAATCATGCAAATTATCGAAAAAAGTCATTTAACATTGAATGTGCATTTTTGTATAAGGAACAACCCTGGTGACATGCATTGTTCCCGTATGTTAAATTGCTCAGCCGACCATACCCCCTTAATTATGCAAATTCTGGAAAAAAGTCATTGCATATAAAAGGTATTTTTCATCCAAGGAATAATTCTCTCTCAAGAAGTTTCCCCATAACTTTAATATTGTAGAAATTCAAATAATACTTGAGAGAGAAAACGTAGAAACTAATTTTATCGACAATACGTAAAAGTAAATTTAGGCCGGAAATAGTCATCGAGAATTCTATCTGACCAAATATTATGTATTATGACCAAAACGTCTATATAAGGACGAAAAACCCAAGGTTCTGCCTCACTCTCGCTGGTCATCAGATAAGTAGACCTCTCCAAATATAACGGGGTACCCCAAACACCAAAATATCACTCTCAGGTCTGATTGGCCATATGGGCAAGTGATCGGTTATGTATTTCTAAATAAATAACCGGAGAGTCTTTTTCAATTACTTATCTGCGAGTTTGAGCAAATTTTTTTTTATTTATTGCTACAATTGTTTGGATAATTTATTAAATATTGTGATCACAATTTTAAATTTAAAAAGTGGCTTGGTCTAAATTTCATAATCGAACGATTAACTCTCATTTTCAAATAAATCGGACGTCCGCAACGAAAGAAATAATATAGAATTGTCGATACATACAACGAAATTGTCGAATAAACTTAATAACTTAAGTTACATGACCATGATCTCACGATCGTAATATAATGTATTAATATGTTGTTCATATCATTTGTGAAACTACTATCGATGTTGATTACTGTAATTGGTATTTTCACGATATTAAAAAACATTCAATTTAGTTTCAACATAATTGTTCAAATTTACGTTTAATGTTGAGGCAAATTGGATTTTGAAATCGTATATTAATCGCTTGCTCTTATAATAAATAAATCGAGAATAAGTGATGATTTAAATTGTAATTATTTCGTGTAAGTTTATAATCCTTTTTTTTTTGTTTTTATCCAAAGGACTGATGGATATATTGATTACAGCAAGAATTTTCCTCATCTGTTTCGCTCTTGTGATTGTTGCTCAATTTTTCGCTTTGATATGTTCTTTGATTAATTTTAGACTGTTTGATCTTCCAATTCTTTTAATTTTCAATTCGTTGTACCAAAAATCATTACAATATTTCACCCAGTGGAACAGTGTAAACAACTACAATTATTAATAACCCTGCATATACTGCACGAATCCCATCCAAAGTGTAATCGGCTCGATTTTGCACGGAAACGCTTCGATTGGGACCGTCGTGACAGCGCTGCGTTCATTCGTTCACTCATTACAGACATAATTGTTCAGACGGTCATACCTTCTCGGTATGTATCCGCGGAATTGCAAAAATAGGTTTGTCAGATATTTTGAAGATAATAATTTATCACGATCATCTCTGCGCGGGAGCAGATTGAAAAAACGGTGGCGAGTTTTTACCCATTCACATTTTCATGCATATTTATTGCAAATCCAACCGATTAGCCAGTCCATCCTGAGCTCGAAAGCGCTTCGTAGCTCTACCAGGAATCCGGGGATATTGTTTAGCTGGGTATTAAAAAAAACTATAATGCAGGAGAAAAAAAACCATGGCAATTCGGGCGGAAGCTGTTGAATTTGGAGTTGGTTAGCCAATGGTATTGAGCGAATGACCGGTGTACTGATACCTCTCTGCCTTTTTCCTCTCCTTAGCGTGAAAGAGGAGACCAAGACTGAGATCGTAACCATAAATAACGTATCACAATTTTAACAAGAAACTCGGAAAATCATGTTTCATCACGCGCCAAGTGAGGGGCGAAGTGTAAACTATATAATCGGCTCACCTCGGTTTCGGCTGGAGACGTATCAAAATTCCCTATTTGCATGTAATCCCATTGTTTCGCCTCGGCATTTTGCGGTAATTGAGGCAGAGTACAATGAGCTTACTTCAAAAAAAACATTACTTTTTAGCCAAAGATGAGGGCCGGTTTTTACCAACCAGGCTATAGTACCATATTTAATCCGTCATTGGTCATCGATTGGGCGTTGGATTTAAACTTTGTCGAATATTCCCACTTTTGAGTGTCACGTCGAGGCTGTGAACAATACTGATTCCAGGTTACAACTAGTGGTATGAGAGTGTGTGTGCCCCCGTTGGGAACACAAACAAAACTTGCCGATTTGTAATTTCTGTTTGCCATTCCTACATTTTCCGATACGTCATCAAATGGTTCAAGACTGGGTTCAGAAAAGCACTAGTGCCCGTAGGAAATCAGTGTGACCCCTCAGGCTCACACTGAAAATTTGTAAATATTAGTATTTTAAACTATTCCAGTTATCAAGCAGATGATTATGAATATTTGCCTAGCCGCATAGTCAGCATGAGAATGAGAATTATGCGCGTTAGTGAAGTGGGAGTGAGAGGCCAATAGAGGTGCAAACGTCCATACAACATTTGCCGATCTTACGGATGCGGCCAATGTATTGGTCACTATCGGCAACTTGATGTGGGTAAACCAAGCGTCAACCTATCCGCGGCCGGGATCGGTCTACCAGGCTCCGTTGTCCGACCTTGGGCCAATACTCGGGCTACCATTGTTTCGCCAAACTTCGGTGGAACTCGCCAAACCAAATCCCAGAACTACTTGGATCAAGTCAAACGTCAGTTTCGTCAAGTTGCTGTGTGTCTTTAATAAGTGATAAAGCTATTCTATTCAATCTACATCTACATATAGAAAATCAATTTTCTTCCTCCCCGACCCGAAAG
Source organism: Asobara japonica (assembly GCA_026005395.1). Taxonomy (NCBI): domain Eukaryota; kingdom Metazoa; phylum Arthropoda; class Insecta; order Hymenoptera; family Braconidae; genus Asobara; species Asobara japonica. The sequence continues at coordinate 385,209 of BQMI01000394.1, forward strand.
TACGCTCTCCACCGTGGTCTGAAACGCCAGAAACAACGGCTTTTCTGGAGTTTCTCGACGGAGAATCGTTGTGATTGGCCACAAAACTTTTGTGGCTCGCGTTTGCAGGCGAGAGTTGCTAACGAAAGAGTAAACTTCGGATCTCCATCCGAAGCTCCCCGACTCTTGCTTACGCATGCGCATGATATATTTCAGTGCCCAAATCGCGACCGAACATGTCAAATTTCGAAGCCACTTTTTCTCTGTACAATATATACGCATAAGAGGTTCATGTCACCAGTGCTCCGGTGAAACAAAATTTCTTTAAATTATGCATTAATTTCTTTAGTGGATAAAATCATATTGGATAAAACGAGTTGATTTTGAAAAAGTAGAGTAAATTAAAACTGTCCCCCGCCGGCGAATGAAGAGACTGACCTAACTGAAAAATGAGCGATTCTTCATCACGATGTTTAGAAATTTCGACAGAGAGGTCAAAGTTGGAAGGAAAATATGCTTATAAAAAGTCATTTCGGCATTCTAATTTTTTTTTCGACGTTTTTATGTTTTTTCATGCATTTTTACTTTTTGCCCGCCCCAACTTGCAAAAGTCGGGCGGACATGTAGTTTGCAAGGTGACCGACGAGAAGCTGCGCGGGCAGGCCACAAGAGTATTCATCGTTGGATTGATCGTCAACATTTCAAAATTGATACATTTATTGTTGAACGTACTTTCGGGTGGGGAGAAAGAAAAATAGCATACGACACACGGCCAGAAAGTTTGATTTCTTGCCTTGGGTCGTAATATACTATTAATTAAGCTCATATGAATCGTTTTATGTAGAATTATTCTAACTTCCGTGGTAGACAAGTGCTTCGCGCGCAGAATTGCTAATCTGACCATCCAGGTCCGATTTTCCAGGGTGGGCGGGAAAAAAAACATAAAGACGGCTTTTTCCTATATAAAATAGTAAGCGATCAATAGCAAGATGATAATTAGCTCCAAAAACGTGGCTAAATTATTTTGTGATTCTGCTTTGTGATTATTATATGCATTTAGTACCGTTGGCCGCAATGTCGGCATCAATCTCGGTTATTTCTTGCACCCTAGATTGGGCCATCATTGGTGCCGAGTATAGGGGATGATAGTCGGCGAGGTGTTATTATCCAGGCATCGGCAGTGACTTCGGCCTATGTTGGTTGCCAGGCTCGGTAATGTCGGCATCGAGCTTGGGCCAAAGAATGGGCGTATCCGGTTGCTCTGTACGGGCGCTCGAAGGTTAAACCCATCATAATTATTACAAATATGGAAGAAAGTGATAAAAAATTAAATATGTATTGCCACTTACAAAGCAAGTTCAGCTGAATCCTTTCTGCCGTATCTCTTACCGTTTTTGGAACAAAACGTAGACAATTCGATTGTTAATAAGAAAAAAAAAACAGATTTGTCAATCTAAACCAAAAACTAATCCGATCTAAGTTCCATGAAGACATTCCGAATAAGACCTCGATGACTCAGATCGTTCGACCCGTTTGTGAGGAATCGTTAACGAAAAATTCCGATTCCACACACGCAAACATACACACACACACAGCCATTTGTTCAGAATTCGACGAGAAGCATTTTGGTATACTTACAACACTAGTTACAAATCGAAATAAACAAAATTGATTTCGGGGCCATTGCAATAACTTCCCGACAAATCGAGAAGTCCAATATCTCTATCCATTATAAACATCTCGAAAATGTAACATGTTGCCAGGTCTGTATAGAATCTGTAAAGCTCTGGTGAAGCTGCAACTCAATTTATCACCAAGCTACTTTCCTAATGAATAGCTCCAAATTTATGAGAAGTAGAGAAAAATTCATGACAAGATTTTCATAGATAATGATAAGGTCTACCGAAAGGTCGTCATGAATATTTCTGTATCTCTCTCAAGGTATGATATATTTATCAAAAAGCCATTATAGAGGTAAACAGAGGCCACTGTCTTGCGACTTCACTGTAAGTACATAGTCTCGTAATAAATTTAGTTCTGTTTTAGTCACTTATTTACAGCGAGTATACAAAGCCTATATCTATCATATCAGTGAAGTTGAAACAATCTGAGCTTCACTCTGAGAGATATTTTTTTATTAAAGAAAGCCAGAGAGACTTTTTCATGAAAAGATGGGATTTGCCAAGTTGCAAAAAGCCTCTTTGACAATCCAACAGATTCAAAGTTTCATTGGACTCCTAAATCCCCTTCTTGTGGCTCATCCTTAACCTCGTGTTTCCTACCAACGTGGTAAAAAATCCACGAAAAAAGTGAGAGCCTCGCTCGTGCCGCGCGAATTGTATATTAAGTTACTTAACAGAGACGTTGGACTTCCGCTAGCTATACCACTGGGATTTAAACCTGAATCTCATGTAACAGGGGGAAAATATTCCCCGCTGAAGGATGAAATATTCGGCGCTTGACGAAATTCTCGGGGTTTTCGGGGAAAATCCATAAATATAGATGCTCTCTCGCGGTTTTCACGGTAAACTTCAGACGGTACAGGAGAATTTATATTGTGGCGGAAGATATCCGAAGTTATTTCAGCAAATAACCAAATTTGTGAATTCGGTAAACTGTGTCCAAGACGTATAACTTTTTTAGTAATTAATTCCTGTCTCTCGAACTATAATTGCAATTTTCGAGGGTCAATTTTGATTGTCGTACAGTCATAAATTCAATTTATGAGAAGTTTTCTCGCCCGAAGAACTTTGAATCAATTAGAGAATGAAGTTAAAAGTGGAAATACTAATTTAATCTTGTCAGCACATTTCCGGTAACTCGTGCATTTCTCAATAGGACATCTGCATATTTCGAAATTTGAAGAGATTCATTTAGAAAAATATTATTGGAATATTTACATCCCGACATCGACAATATTTTATCCCCGAATCGGGTTTTACAATTTACGCGACGAGGATAATTTTTTCCCTGATTACATAATCAATTTCTTCACCCTCGACGTTCCGAGAAACGAAATATATCACAAACTATAACGTAGCTTATTATTTTTCCAAAGTCTCGTGTATCATCTCTCCCAGACTTTCCCAAACCCAACTCCAACCCATGACAATCCACCAAAGTTTCCGCTAATCGTTATTAACGCTCATAAAACCTAAAACTCGACAACGACCACCACGCGAGTTACGTTTTACCGCAAAATGGGGAGAAAAAAAGTGAAATAAGAGAGTCGTTAAGCAATCTCTCAATTACTCTCAACACTATGAACTTTTTTTCCTTAGAACAGGAAAATATGGTACACGAAAAGAAAACTTGCACTAAAATAGTGAGTCAGATTCGTAGTATACGACATATTCCGCATTCAGTATCACAATGTTTCTAATCTTATACCGAACTTTGTCACATGGTGGTCTTGAAATTCACCAAAAAGATGAGGAAATATTCACTCCCAGAATGCGAATTTTTATGTCTCCTTGGAGGAAGAGACTACGTTCTCGATTAGCGTTATAATAGATAATTCTTTCAGCAAAAATCACATTTGCTGTGCAAAATATTATATGACTGTTCCGTATTGTCACCGCGTGTGGCTTTTAAAATAACAATTAGGCCTCTTCCCTGAGGTCGTAAATCTCAGGTATACTTTCTCGAGTACTGTGACACAATGTTCTGACCTAGTCACAGGCGGATAGTAAGCCGGAAATGACGGAGAAAGGGTAAATGTTCGTTGAAAAGAATAATGAACGATTTAGAACTAAGAACACTAATTAATTTAAGTATATTCTGATAAAAAATGGTGAAAAGTTCTTGTACACTGAGTCTATTAATCGTTGATTGATCAGAATTGTTTATATATTTTAGTTTAAATTGACTTAACGGACATTTGGATTTTAACAGTTAAATTTAGCAGAGTACAAGCAGTAATGTCTTGTCTCTGCGCTTTCGTGAAGCTAACTTACTTTTCCTTCCCTTGACATACAGGAGGAATAAGTGGGTGTGTATTTACCTCAAAAATTGGAAACTACAAATATTGGACTGACAAATGAAATTGCCAAGATTTTCCCTAAACATTTCTATTGGTTAATTTCTAAAGAGATGGGGTAGTGTAAGACGGAGGTCTGCGAGGCAGCCTCTGATATTATATTGGGGCAATTGCAAAGAGGCCCAAGCATAGCAAAAAATATAGGACCCTAAGGGTTGCCTCGATCCTTTAATTTTATTACTAGCACATCGTACTTTCGTCAGAAAAAAATGGGGAACTCCCGAGAATTAGGAAGTTCCCGAAAAGTAGAGAAATATTTCTACCATCGTTTTTAGGACTCTGCATATTGGACCCTCAATAAAACTAAGTTTATTATCCCACGGAAAACATCGTGGGGAATTGACGTTGGGGTCTTACTTAGTAATTTCTCAGATATAATAAAGTCTTTTGTATTTTAACAGCCAAGCTTCTAGAGTAAATGGTAAAAAGAATCAAGTTTCTCAATTTCTATCAAAAATTTAACTTGAGAATGCTTCAATGCATAGCGTTCTTTGATTGAACTACATCACTTTCGTAGATTAAACCCTCAATATTCACAAGCAACAAAACTCATTGATTACGAAATGACATTCAAATCTTGTTGTATTCCTACCTCCTCCTCCCCCCCCCCCCCTCGCTCCTCACTACCCTCCGTCTCTCCCACCTTGCGTTTTCCATGATTACCCCCGTCTCACATAATTTTCCCGAGAAGATGGCGCCAACGGGTACGATGTGTTCCGAAGGTGTACGCAGGGGATGTTCTCGTACAGGAGCACCATCCAGTTAGTGGTGCGACTCCGTTTGAGCCGGACCGCGTCGCGCGCACCCCACCACCACACTGGTTACTTTACCGCGCGCAACAGGACGGTCTTCATTCGTTAGTGTCGAAATAATCAAATAATAATTTAAAAAAAACGAAATATTCCTTCAAACAAGTGATAATCGATGCTGTGATAAAAATGGGTTTTCTCATTAGTGCAATATTACAGTAGAATTAACTTTGAAAGTTGACAAAAAAACCACAAGTATTTTCACATAAAAAAATCATATCATTTTGTCCGTCGGCACATTTTTCATTTGTACGAGAGAGGAAATTTTTCTTGACGCGCGTCACGTGAAATTCCCAGCAATTTCAGTGACTCCAGGGCGAATGGAGAGAATTGCTTCCTTGCCTCGTGTATCTTTAAATACCTCCGCTATAGCCCTCTACTTTTCTTTCCATCCGTCTCGATTTCTTCAGAAGTCCTGAGTACTCACCAATGGTGTGGTATAGCTCTGCTCCACATAAGTTAATTTGTAATTTAGAAGCCCTTGGAGTGGAGCTTTTGACTGTCTCGTGTACACGTTGTCCCAATCAAAGTATTTCATTCTTTACCCTTTCGGAATTTCGAGGAAAATGGAATTGCGACAATTCTGTTTGACAAAGAGATTGTTTCCTCCCCTGGGACTCTTTTGTTATCATTCCAAATGCAGTTAACGTCGCCATTGGAGCATTAATACTCGTTCAACCGGCGCAAATCGAATGGCCAAGAGTCGCAATGTTGTGTCGTAAATCGATTCTATAAAAATGAGAATCGGGCAAATAATAGTTTTTTCTAAAGACCATTATGTCGCCAAGGAAATGTCCATTAGGCCAGTTGATACACAGTTGTGGGGGTCAATGTATATTCAGGGGATATTCCACCGAATAGATCCGTGTGTCTGTAAGACTCTTAATACGGTTTTTTACGGTTATGAATTCGAAATTTGGACTAGTAATGACTACAAGGCGCTACAATACTCGTCACTCACGTGACATAAAATTTAAAAGAATAATTAAAATTAAGACGAAAAAGTATACTTATTGTTGGCGACTGAGGATTCACCCACTGAGAATTCATAGAGATACTGATTCTAGTTTTATTTGTGTGTGACGAAGGGGAAAATACTATAGGTACCCTCTATTTGGTGAAGTTTCACTATGCGCCATTTTGGATATTTTCTCAACCAAGAAATTCGGCAAAAAATTGTGATCGAAAGTGAATGAAAAATGAAAATTCATTTCCCCATGCATGAATTTTATTACACTGGCAATTTGCCTTAAGATCTTAATAAGCCCCCAGAAATGACAATTTTGACGGTATCTCAAATCTGAATCTAGCTGAGTCAAATACCAAGCACCTTTTGTTACCTGGGTATCCGACTTTACGAAGAACATACCAGATCCATGACGTTAAGCGGGAATCATAAATTGGGAAGTTGTTAGTGTGGTTCCGACCTTTTTTTCTAAAAATAGGACGTGGCGAGAAAATGTGGGCCCCATATTTGAAAATTAGATTAATCTGCGTCTGACGTTTGGTCTAAAGGCCCAAATTCAATATTCATGATTGGGGACGTTGGTAGGTGAAAATTGCCTTTTATACTGCAAGCTTACATCAAAGGAGCCATTGCGCCACGTCAAGTAGATGCATGCGGAATTAACATGGTTTATCCATAAGCTATTTCATGTACCCTGACGGGTTTCGTGTCACTCTCCTTATATCGCCCAAAAGATACCCCAATTAGGATTCCATTCGATATCTCTAAAAATTCAAGTAATATTACCTATGATATTTCCTCCTGTTTTGTAGTGTATAGAGAGTACAATAGTGGCGCGTGTGGCACCGGAAAATCAGTACTAGAACAGCGAGAATGGTCAACGTAGCGTGATCCAACGGGGTATAAATAATACCCTCGTGTCATTATATTAATGAGGGCCATTATGCACGAGTTGTTGATAACAACTATTACATTTGTTGTTAATAAGGCGACCCGAAAAACGGAACTGTCTTCGCATATACAAAATCTATTCATCGTGGCAGGGACTGAATCTCTACTTTTTCCAACCGAATTATAACTTCTGAGAGACAGCGAAATTCGGATAGAATTCAATTGCCCGACCACTTGTTTCGGTAAGTGCTTATACAGATCGGACTGAATTTCTCCGACCAATAGCTACCGTCAAAAATTTCTCGAAATAGTCGGTCTTGAAAATGGCCGGGCGAGTCATCCGGAACTTTCTATTTGATCATAATTTCTGTGAGTTCAAACATAATTCAATGAAAAATCGACAGCTATGGCCGTGTTCCTGAAGCACAGGCCTTTGCCTCACGAGGTCCAAAAATTGAATGCCCGTATGAGGAGTCACCTGCCGGTGCAAATGAAGCGGAATTGTCCAGGCTCGACCTAATACGGATTCATCGCCAAACTCGAGTGTCGTAAGAGAAGGGGCGGTATAAACTGAGGTTTTCTTAAATCAAACTTAGATCAACCAAGGAATGTGTGTTCGTTGGTTTGAACTGTGTGAATGCTGCATAGTTCGGGAAAAAGTCGCTTTTCATTAGCAGGGGTCACAGTATATCCTCAATGGGATCGAAGCGTGCGTGAAAAAAATCCTCCACTTACTGAGTACTCATTAATACAGTTTTCGGTACTTCCATAAGTTTCCCCGTGTTTTCAAGAAGATTTTTTCAATGGAGGAATGATATGCGGTAAAAAACATTCAGTAAAACAGTCATGTTTCGTAATTGTTTTGAATACCAATTCACAATTCTGTCATCGAATCATATTCCATTCATTGGGTTTTAATTGATTACAAATTGCGCTATATTTGATGACTGCACCGGCTAGAGTCATATAACCGATTCGGTTTATGACGAGATACGTTCTGAGGGATCGTAAAACAGTTACTAACAGTTAACTAAATTTCTCTCTAAATTACTCTCTCAACAATTAATAAAAAGTTGGTAATATTGCTCACATTGTTCCATTATTTCCTATAATTGCGAATTGCATTATTTCAAAGGCCAGTGCGTAGTAGAAATTTCAAGTGGCGAGACTAATTAAATGCACCTTCAACTTCAATAGTAAAAAAATATCTTTTTTCGGAATTTATTCCACTAATCAATAAAGTAGGTTATTGCAATGTGACCAGTAATGAATGTCTTAAGATTGCTGTTTGTCTCCACTATATGACACTCTGCTGAACTTTGTCAAATTCTTAAATCAGACGTACGCTCGAGTGATCACTGTTTGTTCTACGAGGGACCCATACCATAAGTGATCTTCGGCACTCACTGGCTTATCCTTCTAGCAGAATTCTCTGTGCTTGGTGTTACGGGCAAAACTGGATTTAGCTGTATTACAAAACTCAGTTGAGGGCGGTAAATATCCTCGATTCCTGCTTATGAATATCCCCAATTCGACAATATAGATGTCTGCACCTTAGAGATAAAAAATTCTCGACTCGAGAATAAAATGCCCGATTTGAGAACAAAATATCATCGATGGATCGATCCAAGACCGTGGCTTGCCGTTCTTTATATTCACATAGGCCATTCGATCATCTTTTGTTTTTTTCATCGAGACTATCAGAAAAATATTGCAAAGAATTATTATCGATGAAGTACGAAAACTAACGTCAGAACGTTACCCTACTTCGAAAGTTGCCTGAACACACGTTATGGCAAACGTGAATATTTATGAGACTACTAACCATGAAATTTGGTTTTCAAACGGAATTAAGTCCTGGGAATGAGCCACAGGTGTCCATTCTCTTCCCTCGGGGTTTTGTCGCTCGGAGCTACCAGCAAATCCTGGAAATTTGGAACCACGGTGGCTGAAAATCAATGCAACGTTAGTGAAATAAGAGCACAAATTAGAGAAAAGTGGCCGCGAATAGATCTACAACACCGACAGACGAGATGATTTTTCCATGAACCATACTATTAATTAGGACTTCCTGCTGTAATCTGCGGCCAATTGGCATTCCATAGTAATCGAGTACCGACCTGGATAACAGTCGAGGTTGTTGTGGGCTAACGGGAGTTTTCCAAGCTTCATTTTAGTGTTTCATTTCATTGAATGTGAGAAAAATGAAGAATCCTTGTAAACTTTTTTAACAACGATTTTTTTTTCATCCTTGACGCTTTCGATCCATTGTGGATATGTCGGCTTGTGGACCATACGCTAGACCGCATTCGCATGATAAGACACAGGAAACCAGAGACAATCTGCGCCGAAGTTTCTCGAACGATTGAGGATTTTTCAACAATTTCTTTGAGGTTACCGCACATTACTGCAAGATTTGGAATTGAATGATAGATTGCACGATTCAAATTCCGAAAATTCTCTAATCAAGCAATTTCTAGATTTACCGAAATAAATTTTTAGGACTTGATGAACCGAACATGCTCGACGACTATTTGTTAGAGATCAGTATTACCAGTACTATTTCATGGATCGTAGGAGTTAATTTCTGGTACAGCCATCACCTAGGATCTAATCTCATGACCCAACTCGCTAAAATCTCTGACCAAGTTTTTACCAAAAGAAATTTCGGGAATTTTATCTCCCTTGGACTTCCAACGCTGAGCGTCAGCCAGATTAAAGTGAGCAAATGCGCCCAATGTTGTTCCCTCGGTTTCATTGCAATGACATGGCTTTTCACCGCCTGCTGGAGGAAAATATGTTTTCCAGAGTTAATTGAAACTAAACATTGGATTTTGAGCAACACTGAGAGAAAACGGTGAATGGGGCGGAGATTTATCGGCGAATGGAACTTGGCTTGAGGGCACATTTTCCGGCCACCGGTTCTCCACTGATTCTCTCCTATTGTTGAGAACCAAGAAGACAGATAATGCCTAGACCCAAGAAAATTACCCTATTTTTTCCCAACAAAAACATTAATTTCGGGCATATTATTTCCCGGTGACAACTGAGGACGGAAAATCTCGTGTTTGAGGTGGAAATTGAATGAAGAATTCAATTATTTTCGTTGTGCAATTATCTTCATCACTAATTTTCTCTTGTACATGGAGGAAAAAAGGTTGTTAAATATTATCCTGCAGTTTTGGGAAACTCTAGTATGGCAGACTGTGAATGTTGTGTACAAACACCTCAAAAATTATTAGCCGTGCAAGGTCTCGCTATTTTTCCGCCACCCTTTTCTGAATTCTTCCATCGTTGATAACACTAATGACAAAAGAAGTCTGAAAAAAATAATTGCCAATTTCAAACTGTACTGAAGAAATAGAGCATATCATTTTCCCTTGGAGGAGCGCGACTTCGAGGATTTTCAATTTTGAAACTGAGTCTTCTAGAAAGTATCTGTGTTTAACCGCCAAATATTCATGAGTTTCCCAAACGAAATTATTCCATCGAAATTCCCACGGAGCACATATTACAGCTTACGCAAGAGAAGGGCAATTTTTATAAAGCTTGTCTCTGTGTAAAGACGAGAAGAATGTTGGAAAAAACTGTAATAAACAGATTGTCATCCTCCTGAAATTCCGAGCGATTTCTGATATGAGATAATATACATTCTACATCATAGTTCACGCAATAACGCAATATTAATAAATGTGAAGACCCAGCGCTATTTAATAACGGCCCATGAAATATATTTAATTAAACTCCCCACGCGATCTCACGTGATTAATTGAGTGCCGATAGCGCCAAGTTGTAAAGTTTCATTGGCCCTAAAGTGAAAAGCATAGTTTCAGCCCTCTCGAGTGAATAGATTTTCAATCATCGTTAAATCACACGACCATAACTCTCGCTTCAGCTATGGAGAAAGTACATTGACTATCTCACTTCATCCACACTGGACAATATTTGCCTTGAGTTTGTTTGAGCTTATCCAAGTCCTGTAATTTGCAACTTTTCGATACGAAAAGTTATTATTTTGCCCTCGAACATGACAAATCGTTTTTCACCTTTCAGGGGATTGAAATAGAGAAAATACTATCTCCAAATAGCAATAGAGAAACATCTGCTAAATTTCTAAGTAATATGCTTTAAGAAATTTTGTACTCATGAGATAATCCTAACTAGTTGGCGCTACAAAACAGAAATGCTCTCTTGATGTTAGTCTCATTAATTTTTTATCAAAGCGAATAATGAGCTGAACCTACTGGAGGTTTATCTCTCAGAGAAGAGAGATTGGCAAGCTAGTTGTACACGGGTTCACGAGCAGAAGCCATTGTACTGTCCCTTTACTCGTCTGTTTGTCCAACATTTTTTCCGGATTAAAAAGGAGGAAGGGATTTTACGTTGATGGCAATGCTGCCCTTTCTCCGGAGATTCAATGGAATTCATTCACCCATTTATTTGTCTGGTCCTCGTGAAATCAATCTCCGGGCTTGCACTAAAATGCTAGCATTATACTTTATAATTTCGATCGAATGGAATGCACTCGGTATTATCACGCAAATTGAAGTCCAAGTGGCCACTTTAGGCGAGTGGACCCTGTTCCATTTTCACAATGGCCAAAATGGTCCAGAGGTGTTGATTTTCTGATGCTATTCATCAATCAATCATCAATCGTTTAGTAAAGTACGAAACAACACTCTGAAACACATGAGTAAATGGCTGTTTCTATGGCTCATTTCTCTTCACTTAATGGCTATTTAATTGAACAATTCCACTTTACAAACTGTTGAATAAATAATCGGTATATATTTCACTCAACTGCGGGACGTGGTGTGTCCGAGTGGTGGATTACCTGTCTCCGAATCGGGGATATGCTATCCCCGGGAATACATATAGGCGAGATCATTTCATCCCCAAATTGAGAATATTTAATCTCCGTCAGGGCGATATTTTATCCTCAAATCGAAGATAATCTGTGCCCCAATGATATTTCATAATATGGCCGATGAAATTGCCTTCATAACATTTTTTTTGCGAAACTTCCTTTTCTAAGTAACAAGTCTTCATAGAATTTTGCCCATCTCTGCTAAAGCTTTGGATTTTCCCAGAAAGTGAGCCGCAAGGTAAAGTGTTAATTTGTTCCGTTTTACTATGTCACTGCATACATATACATCGTGATTTCACTTGTCGAGATACTAATTTAATGGCAGTCGAAAAAATATACAGTCAGAATCTGTATTTCTCAAGCTTTTAAATTCCATTTTCATCCACATTGCCCAATTTTTTAGCGCTTACCCAAGTAACATTAGTTATGTAGCAAAATGCTATGAGTTGTATTAAAAATATTCGTATCCTTCTGCCTTTAAACGTTTCAATTAATAACATAATAGTAGAATTGTCCAATTAATCTTGGCGAATGGTTGTAAACCACAAATTGACCAGAGACTGTCGGTAATTACTCTGCCATCTTTAATTTACCGGAATACCACTGAAACTACCCTGTAATTGCCCTGGGAATCGACCACCGATCGTTAGTTGATGCTTCGTGGCTAATTAAATCATAATGGCATTTACCCTTTGATATGTCCGACTGATATAACACTGCCAATAAATCCTCAGGCACCCCAAAACCCCTCAACATCAATAAATAAATTTATTATGAGTTTTATAAACTCGGAAAATGGACTGTTTTCAAATAAATCCGATATTGATCCCTCGTGCGCGCAATTATCGGAAATTGTGGGTAAAGTCGACGCTATATGCACTTTACTAGGACCGAAAAGCCCGACGGTGGTTGTAGTTGTGCTACAAATTCCAATATCAGACTCCCGGGAGTCATGCAACGCATTCGCATTGCTATTGCTATTCAGTAGATCATGCCCATTCTTATCGGGCATTAGCATTTTTTAGCGCCAGTGGAGAATATCGGGATTACGAAACATCCAACGTTCGTGATAATAGAAAACGTGTGGGAAAATTATGCGCTGGACCAAATAAAGTCGGAAGGAAGTTTCATGTGAAGAGAAAAATTCGCTACGAAGGATGTGTATGATATTTAAATTGTGTAAAAATTGCGCCGGTACTTCTAGCGCACTAACGTAGCAGTGAGGCCATTCCTTACCATCAATGCAATCATGATGGAGGTGGATACGAACTACCCTGAAATGTGATGTTTTGCCCCGTGTATGAGTGCTGAAACAATTTTACGTGCACCTGGAAAACACTAAAAAGCATGAAAAATAAAATATACTGTTCATTAGGGCTAATAATTATTTCAATAAGCTCGCACACTACACTGTAAATCAACGTTATCCAAAGACTTGCTACTGGCAAGTAGCGACGCGCTTGAGCCAGTAACAATTTTGCCTGTATCTACAGCCGCACCTTTATTAGATTCCTCGTGTATCAATAATTATGTCCTTTCCACCCGAGCAGTTAAATTTAATCTCATACCGAAAAACCTTGACCCCGTAGAATTTAATCAAAAGCGCATCTTTGCAATCTCCACCAGGGACCCAAAAAAGCCATGTCTAAAGGTTGAAAACATATCATTATTTTGATCACTCAGAACTCGAAACATGAGACTGGGGATTTTGGAGGTTGCCCCGGTGCAATTTCAGCTTACACGTATATCCATAAATCCGTTATGATTATGGCGGCTTGAGCGCGTGATCGTGCAAATGGACGGGTGGGGTGGGAACAGCTGGAACGCAGCGGCGGAGACAGATCCGGGATAATACTGAGGCAGAGTTGTGGTAGTTGCAGACACCCCGAGACGTTTAGGTGTGTTGAAGGAGCTAAATTCGTATTCGGCCTCCCCTTTCCCCTCTTTATCCCAGGATTCGTTATCGCAGTAGCCACAGACCCCATAGCCACGCACCGGCATCTTTATTGCATCTACGACTGGCGTCACGTAACACTCTTTCTCCCTAGACAGTCTTTTCCTCACGCAATATCTTCAAGTTGTTTTTATGAAGCAAAATGGACGAATTGTCGAACAGACGTGGCAATTCTCGCTGATTTTTTGCTGAATGACCAAGCGTTTGAGTGACGTGAAAACATTAGGTTTTTTTACTGCAGATTATTGTTTCATTCTCTGTAATATGGAATGATTCTTCAATCTTCGTGTTCTGTCCCTGGAGAAATTCGTGAGAAAGCCTCCAAGCCTTCACGGATTGATGTGTTCTGGGAATCCTATTCCATGGTAAAAACATTCTGGCCAATATATACTTCACAGGGGGCTTAAGCCCTAATATGATTGAACACTTCGCTTCTTCTAAAATTTAATTATCTTACACTGTCCGGATTCCCGGCCCATAGGTTTATCCCATATGCACGTGGGTAGGAATAAGCATTTTTTCCAGTCCTCAAATTTGGACGCTAATTGAGTGTGTAAAAAGCCATCGGGCGTACCGCGGAGAGTTCAGATGAATATTTTCAGCCGTATAGAACACTAATTTGAGAGACTATTCTTCGCAGAAATATATTCGGATGAATATGGAATGGTATGGAATGAATATGGAGCTGGCGTCTGGGCAATTTTATTGATGATATTCAGAGGACATTCGGGGGTTTAATGTAGCGTGTAACCCCCTTTTTGTCTGCTTGTTTCAGCTCAACTGACGAGAACAACTGTGACCGCAGAAATGTATAAATTAAACAAATGATGTTGCTTTTTCGTGTTTTCCCCCTGCTGAAAATGACAATTTATTCATTCACTGAATTGTGAAAACCTTCTTCCCTGAATAACACTTTTTTATATTCATTCTGTATTTATATTTCGCGATAAGACGACCCAGTTGTATTCTAATGCTACATGACGCGCGTACAAAAGATTTCTGTCTCATTGATTCAACAATTGCGTTATGGCCTTGTACCTTGTGTGAATGAAAACCGCGGAGGCGGCAACGACATCATCACAACCTATTGTTACTATTTATTATGAAAATTGATGAGGATGCACGCTGAGTCTGCGAGCCTTTGCATTCCCATTGAATTTTCGATGTACTTCCGTAGACAGACAGAGAATATTTATAAACTCGCCCTTCTGTTCGGCGAAGCCGTAGTTTACACCACTTTTATATATTTTTTTTCGGAGAATCAGTAAAAATTAATATTCGAGAAGCACAGTTCGTTCTGTAATAAATGTTGTACTGGTGAAACCCAATTCGCGGTTACGGAATTGTAACTTACAATTATGTAAATGAACTTGACTGTTATAAATTGTAATATACGATTTCTCATCCGTAAAAGAACATTTGCGTATTACAAACCGTAATGTGTGATCGAGATTTCCAGCGTTACAAATTGTTCATTTGAGAATACCGTATGCTTTTCATTTACCAACTTTTGCTATATTTTCTGCCAAAAAATGGGTAAAATAATGCAAACTACAGCTTTACCGAACGCAATAGTATTTTTTATCAATTTTTTCGCCCCTGCACTTTGCAATGTAGAGAAAATTCCGGAAAATTGGTCACACGATTACGAGACCTTGTAGAGTATCATCCAACTGTTGGATCGTGTCCAAAACTTCTTTTTTACGATCGCACTGAAGCACTCTAGTATCTCGTTTAATCCGATTGAGCGTGGGATCGAAATAAAGCAGCGTCAAAAATTTTTCTCGGATTTGTTTTTTGTGGAAAAAAGAACGAGAACCAGAGAAATTGGAGGGGATGTGCAGTAAATTTTCCGAGTAATACTCCCACCATTTTTCAACATCCCCTTAACGTAAATTATTCTCGGCCTTGAGGACAATTCGCCATTACGCGCCATCCGTGTACAATAATTCGCAGACAAATCATGTGCGTTATTATTTAATCGTCGCATCGATTTCATTTGTTGTATTAAATTATAGGTATTTACGTCATTCATTATATCGTTACTATTATATTTCATTTCGAATCATGTATCATTCATGAGTTCATAAATTTATTTAAATGATTTAATTACATTATTATGATTACAATTTATTTGTCTCAAATTAAATAAAGTGAATTAATTAAAGCCAAAGGCATAGTGAAATGAGACACATTGAAATTATCTCAAAAATTTTTCCCCCGTCATCAATGGGTTGTTTTCGATTACAGGCATGACTGGGTTGGCTTCCTGAGTCAAGTACGTTTTATTAAAATCAAGTACACTCTCTTGCCGCGAGCTTCTATATTTTCTGAAAAAGGCGTCAGATTTTCAGCGTTTCCTCGAAATCGTCAGCCGCCATTGAGTTTTTTCCCAGTCTCTCCTGCATAGAACAGTTGACACAACTCTCCACTTACCAATTGATTTTCGGTCGACTGAAGCTTGACAATCACCAAAGTACTGACCGACTTTTCACTCCCCTGGCATTTTTATCGCAATCGACTGGAGAATTAGTCGAAAAAAGTTATTCAGATTTTCTCACCAGACCGAGAGCTCCAGAATGCGCAGAATTTCATCTCCGCATCACGATAAAATGCCCGATATTTTTCCGTCTCGTTTCAATCTCCGTACATTTCTTTTCAACTCCATCGAACACCACCGAAGATGCCTCCGGGAGCGGCAATGATCGCTCCCAATTCCATGAATAGAAATGCATACATGAGGTGTTATAAAGAAAATTCCGGTGTCTCCATAGTTGGCCAACTTGAGCGCAAAGTTCTGCACATTCACCCAACTTTGATGCCAAGTCCGGAGCGATAAAGTCGTGCCAAAGTGGTACAACAATTCCCCCATTCTCCAGTCAATGCTGAACTACAGCATTCGAAAGATTCACTTGCCTAACCAAATTTCAACAATCTCCAACTTTTTATGGATAACAAATATAAAAGTCGTACGAATCCATTGGTTTGAACTGCAGGTCGAGCGTTATCTCATGAGAATAAAGGCCCTTCCAGTGGATCGATGCAAAGAGAGCATCCTATAATTGATTCCCGACACGTTAATTCTGATTTGCGAGGCATCATTTTACATTATTATACACTAAGAGGATAATTGTCATCGACTTTCATCTCTTCGTTTAACCTAAAATAACGATGCCCCATTGGCTCAATTTCAAATGAGAAATATCATGCCTCATATATGTCGGTTCATCTATATAGCAAACTCCGGGGATCTATATATCCTCGATCCGGAAACAAAATATCCCTGCCGCAAGACTATACACATCCCCAATTCGGACGTAAAATATTCCTCAATACTGTATCTTCTATTATACAAAAAATATTGTATCGAATGGCTTTTTGTAAGATTCCCGCATCGGATTCTTTTGTTCCCTGAACACGGTTCTTTTCCTGGAATCCGTTAAATGAATTACCAAAAGCCTCACGACGTCTTTACGTCGGTCATCGTGACTCTTAATAAAAACACCTGTGGCTCTCACGACTCTCCTTCGGGTGTAGTCGCAAAATACTTCCGCTATCGACTCGCACGGCTCCGCGAAAAGGGCAGATAAAACCGATAAAAGTGACTCCCCCTAACCCACCGTATTCCATATGAAAAACGACCCTCCGACTGCCAAACTCTGTTCGACACAATTTTTCCCCTTGCATTCGTTTTTTTTTCATATGCAATGTAATTGCAATTCAGTGGATATATTGACTGTACCTACGTCGTGCAACAAGTTTTCAAAATGAACCCAATTTTTTTATTGCTACCTTTGCAATTCAAATATTCCGGGAGAATTGGATAGAACGTCAAATGCACAAATATGTAGAGCAGATAGAAACAATAGGTTTTATTCATTGAACTATTTTATTTAAACCATTTTGGATGTACATTTTAATGACTTAACTCTGGGGTGACCCTTCGGGCGCAGTACTCCTGCTACGTGATATTCATCTACGTGATATCCTTTGTCTGTAGTTTTCGGTGGCTTACAAGTACCCCCCGCTCGAGTTTCGGTATTCACAGTATTTACGAGGGAAAAACAGGGCATTTAATCATGTCGGATGTAATAATTATAACGTTATTATATCTGTAATTAATGTTCCTCTCCTACCTTAAAATTCGTCCTAGAATCATACACAACTGGTGAGCCGCTAAAAACTTTAAATTTGTGGTTCCCGCTAAATACCATTCTTATCTCTCGAAAGGTTAAATATGAAGACAAAATAGCGTTAAACATTTTCGTGCATCAATCGTTTTTCAAGAACAAAACATTCTGACCATCGATTTTAATATAAAATACCGACATCAGAATGGGCGAGTGGACTGAGCACGTAGTCTTAGCGCTGCCGCTTGGGTTCCTAGTTCAAATCTCCGACAGGGCGAGATTTTTTTGGGAGTGTCTGATGAACGGTAGGTTACTCATAGAGTAGCCGCCTGTAGCGACATAGGTTCTCTGCGGTTTCCTGTGTCTTATCATGCGAATGCGGTGCAGCGTATGGTCGACAGGCTCACATATCCATAATGGATCGAAGGCGTTAAAGATAAAAAAAATATAATAAATATATAACGAGATTAGTTTTAAAAACTGAGAATTCATAAATCAGTAAATACTATTCACTTCTAATTTGGTAAGGTTCGCCACATGTCTGGATGAGGAATCATCGAAACTGTCATAAACTACAGCTCACGGAATAGGAGGACAATTTTCATCAAGCCTCGTGCTCCATCCAATTACACTAATTTCTTTCTATCTCCAAAAAAAATTGCCTAATGCTGGAGTGTAAGCCACGATCAGCAATTTTAACAGTCCCGGAGTGAACAAGTGTCTTCCGTTGTACGTTGAATCCTCCGCAAATGGCTTTGGCTTAAGTAAACATATACCTGACTAACCTGTTGCTCTTGAAACCTCCACTTTTCCTCACTCACACCTTTTACAATTCCCATCATTGTCCCCGTATCTCCATCCTCATCAAGACACTGGAAATGCCTCTACAACTCCACACCGGTAGTTTACGAATTCCGAAAGGTTTAGACTGGAGCACAATCTTGGGCCTTGAAAAGCCCAATATCTGCCGTTTAATTAGCCTACAGGACACACCGATTGAAGTTGTTGAAAGATTTCGCTGATTTCCGCAGTAGAAATCCACGGAAATGTTGAGTGTATTTTGGACTCTTGGAAACTTCAGATGTAAAAGTGCAGTGGACTAATTTCATAACTATTGCGGACTTGAACTGAAGCGTTTAGAATCCATTCGAGAACGGCGATCGACTGGAAAATTCAAAGAAAACGTCACTTGTAAGAAAATGTGTGACTCCTCGCAAAAAGTTGAGTGAATTTTTCGCTACATTGTAACTTCTTGGTAGTTCTCTCAAATTTCAAAACAGTAAAGCCTATCTTTTTCTTGCCATACGTGCAATGGCACACCCTGCAATTGCTGATCTTTTACAGGCTCAATATCTGCCATGTATGGACGGATTCTGGCTCTTCTCGTTGAACTGGAGTGTGAGTTTCCTTTGATGGATGAGCTCAACCGGTGCATAAAAATGATACAATTTCGACTTGGATTTTACAGAAGACTTCTGCTGTATTATGCATGAGGAATAGTAATCGCTACATTTCCCCGGCGCATTTTCCTGCTGAATTTTACGTATTCAGGCGCGATTCAAATTGGCGCTTACCAGGGAGCGTCAGTTCTGATTAGTGAAAACCAACGATAACACTGACCAACAAATTATAACTAACTTGGAAGCAAATATTTGAAATAGGAAGCATAATCTGGTAATTGGATTTTTCGTGTAACTATAATTAAAATGTCATCGTATGAATTTGACATCACATTAAGCGCAACAAGCTCAGTAATTCATCCAGGGAATGAGTTCCCACAACACAGGCCCCTCAACGTTCCGTTTCTCTTTTTACTCGTAATTAAGTTTCATTTACCTGCACATCAGATGCAATCAGTGTCACATGGTACCCTCTACATTTCCATTTCTCTCAAATGCATTTAGTGCTGACTCGTTGCGCATTAAAATCCACCTTGAGAGGTGTAATTTCCATCTGCTGTGCAATGTCTCCTAGATCTCCCAATATACCTGAATGCACGAACAAATAATGCACCTCACAATGTTGGAACTGTAAACACAGTGGTACACAACTAACTTTAACAAAATAAAAATTCTCCAAGATAAATACAATTATCGTAAAGAAGAGAGCGACATTTCCAGTAGATCGAATGGTCGCAGTTCACAATTTCTTCCGTATTCCCTCATGCATTCTGCCAGCGCCCCCGGCTACCAACTTTTTTCTGCGAGAATATAGAAGAGCTGGTAATAATTTGAAATTCATAAATGTTGAAAGTCTTTGTAAGAGAGCGGAAAAAGCAGTACACATTACTATTAAGGATTTTCTTAAAAATAACACCGTATACGAGATTGACTGGAGTTCACTTGATTTCCAATTCCAAAACTAGCTGAGAATGTGGTAACTCTATGCAATAATAGAAAAAAGTGGTAGCGTAAATGTTCAGCTACACGGAGAGAAAAGTTCTTTAAAAATTACGTAGAAAGTTCCGTAATCCGCGAGTGAAATACAATTCAGTTAAAAATTACGGAACGCGCCGGAGTTTCAACGCGCCGGAATTTTAACGCAACCTTCGCGTCATTTTTCTGAAAAGATCCGCAAAAACCCTGCTTCGTTCTGTAATTTTTAACTGAATTGTATTTCACTCGCGGATTACGGAACTTTCTACGTAATTTTTAAAGAACTTTTCTCTCCGTGTCCCACTGTCGACACTTTTTTAGGGAGAGCTCTTACACGAGCTCTAGAGCTCCAGAAATTTTATTTGTTTTTTTTTCAAGAGTATATAACAGAATTTTCAATAATCTGAAATTCATAAATGTTGAAGCTCCGCATAGAATAATAAAGAAGAAGTATAAATATTCAGAAAAACATATCGGCAATTATTGAAGTAAAACTTATTACTCGGACGGTTCTTACTTCTGAAGGCTTCTGACAGATAGTTAGGTCGCGGTGGTAATATGAAGTTTGAAATTTGAAAAAACTTTTCCCAGCATTTAAAAATATAAGGCATTTGAAATCAGTCATAAATGCAAGTAAATACTTAACTTTCATAAATTCAAAACTTTGAGTTTCAAAGAAATCCAGAATTCTCCACCTTTCACTAATTTGAAGCCTTCCAGAATTTATGAAAACTGATCCTATGAAAGAAATCAAATGTCAATTTTCAGAATGCCAAAACTATTAATAATATGAGAAATTTTAGAAAAATTGACTTTGTAAAAATTAAAAGAAAATTATGATTTCACGAATATGAAACATGCCCACCAGTTTAGAAATTTGACCATTCTCGAAAATTTAAACACTTCATGAATTTTAGAGTGTCAACAATGTCAAGATCTTTGAATTCAAATAAAAAATTGAGAATCTTCAAAAATTTCAAGTTCGATATTCAAAAAGTTGAAATATTGAAAACGCCACTCTATGGCGCGTATACATTTTTTCCTGTACGGACTTTATTTTTATTTGTTTTTTTCGATAAGTTGCTCGTTGGATCAAGGAGAGAGACATTTCTTTAATATCACCAGGAAAGCTCTCGGTAGGGATCGCCCCAGACATGGAGTGCAAGCACAACGCGATAGATAAAGATAAAGAGCTTGAGAGAAGCGAGTTCACCGTGGCCGACCCCGGACCAGGGCTGGCCGTGTGGATCGATCGTCCCCTCCCCTCCCCACTCCCTCCACCTCCCCTGCCAACGCCACCCACCACCCCATGGTGTATTCCGAGCACTACCCCCTCTCGTTCCAGTCGCGGCGGCGAATCCAACGTGAACAACGAGAGACGAGACGAGTTGTAGAGTCGAGGGCACTCCTCTTTCTCTACATAACTACAAACTTGCCCTCGTAGTCTGGTATCGCCCAGTCACTCTTCATGAGGTCCACGCTTGTCACCAACTGATGCAGCTCATGCCACTTTTACACCCATAAAAATACACGGGAAACACTTCAAATGGCGTTACACTTGATTGAAGGACTCATTAATGCTTGTTAAACCGATTAAAAAATTAATTGACTAGGCAGAATGCTGCCTTGGAAAAAATAACAAAATTAACAAGCGGATCATAGGGTCACACCAATAGCATACCGATTTCATATTTTCCACCAGGTCTATTTTTACCGAAAATTTCCTCAAGAACTTTAATAGCGTAAAAATGCGTGACTTCATGAAAGAAGGATTATTGAGCATTTTTGGTAGAGTTTTCACTGAGGAAAGAACAATTCTACATCATTTTCCATAAAGTGGCGTAAACTCAACGTAAAGCCGAATTTTTAATTTTTTTCCGTTTGTTTTTTTGGAAAATCTCGAAAAAAATGGGTCAGACAAAAATTACAAATGTGAATTTTTTTTTTGCGCCCCTCCCCCCCCCCCCCGCCCCCACGAGACTATACATTGAAATTTCAATTTTGAAAACATAGCGGTGCCTTCCGTACAGGGCAACACTGGGATTCCGTTTGTTGGATGGTGTTCATATCCTGAGAATCTCTATACGGTCCAGCGAACACGTGATACCTGCTTGACAGTTCCTCAAGCTCCCTCCCTCCAAGTATCCTCATGTGATGCATCTTCTCGAGATAGTGCGGTACACGAGACAGTGGCCTTTCAAAGTCTAGTATTCCTTTCAACGACTTCAATTATTCAATATTCCAACGCCATGCAGGAGGTAACTGTTGCACACCTGCTCTTGAGAAACGCCCTTTGTTGTTTCTCCCCCTGCCATGCATTTCACTCCATCTCCAGGTTTTATTTATGTTGCACTGGATCTCGACTCCTTTCACTCGTCTACCAACTTTTCATCTTTATTACCATCCCCCTCTCACTCTATATTTCTTCACTTATTTTTCATTAAGGCAAAGATGATGTACACGGGTCGATAACCCGTGTACTTCTTGCCCTCGTACTTTTATCACGATATTTTTAGCTGCCTCTTTAGGAAGGACGATGGGAGTGTTCTCCAAGAGAATGGTATGAAGTTATCAATAAAAGAAACTGAGGGGGGCGGGAGGACGGATATACATTAGCTAGTTTCCCCCCTCTTCATTTCTACCATGGTAAGTTCAGCTCTGGAGAAACTAGAAAATATTTTTCCCCCCCAATTTTTCTCAAGTTTTAGACAGTCCAAGAGAAATAGCTTGGCATTGTAATAAAATATTTGTATGTCAAGTTAAATGGGTGGGGGAATTTTGCCAATTCGCTTTAGTTATTGGGTAGACTCATTAGGAGCTGAATATAAAAAAACCGATTTGTAGAGTGACATTTATTGGAAGGATCGGAACATGTGGGCGGCCATGAGCAGATCCCTGGAGATACTCGTCGCATTCTTCGAGTATTACACAGCCAGGTAAGACGATAAATGGCGTGTTCTGTAGACAAATCTGTGATTGTTGCATATGTACATGCGAGACTGGTTCGTAATTTTAACTCCACATCGGGATATTTTATCCCCGAATTCGGCATGCGTTACGTCCGGATTCCAGAATATTTTATTTCTATATTGGGGACATATCATCCATGAATCGGGGATATTTGATCCACGACGATGTTTTACGCTCCAAACGGGGGCAGCTTCTTGCCGAACGGTAAATATTCTCATCCCCGAATCATACGGCCTCAGTCTAGTCTGAATATTGCGATAGTTTGTCGCCCCATCGGGGTGTTTATAACCCCTAAACGGCCATATGTTATTCTCGGGTCGCGTATGCGTAATCCGTAGGTCAGAACTATGGTATCCTCACACCGGGGACATTTATGTCCCCGAATCGAGTAATTTTAATTCTATTTAACACTCAAGCGATGAAATTGCATCAAAAAATCATTTGAAGTCAAACTGATTTTAGAAGTTACACCGAATGCAATTATTTCGAAAATTCAAACGCTTTCTTTGACCTGAGACATTTGCCATTTTCATTTCATTTGCGAAATGGCCGAACCTTCGCAGTTTCTCATGGCATTAGAAATCGCAATTCCTACGTTAAAAAATTGTAGAGACTTTTTCCCTGGCACTTGAACCCGGTATGCGAGACAACATAGCAAAATTGATAACTAAGCGTGAACTTGTTGTACAAATTTTAATTAAAAATCCAGCATTTTAATTCTCGACGTTTCCATGAATATTCCTGGGATAATGAAGGGCGGCGGGACCCGCGGTACCGCTGAATATTAGGTCTGACCTCCTTCGGAAATTTCGCTTTGTATTATCCCATGTCAGGGGGTCACCTAGCCAACTTACCGATAATGTAACCAAACTAATTATACAAGCATTCTACCATCAACCCTCTGTCCCTCGGTGTCGACAGTCCAAGCAATGTCCAACCATGCCAGTATCGAATATCGCGCGTGTCAGTAATTATCCGTAACAACCGCCATACCCACTGACATTGTGTACTGAATGCACAAGTCCAATGTAATTCAATGCTTGGTCATCAACATTCAAAACGCCGCATAAATTTATTACGACTCACGTTTTCATGCTGTCATCATTTTAAGGGCAAGTCATTATCAAAAACTGTCTCAATAGGGAGGAAAAAAATAGAATCCTGTGTTGACACTTGATATATTTCTTGGGTGGCACGAGTGGAGCAGAACGAGCCCTTTGGAGCGCATGTAATAGGGTATGAATGAATCATGGGAATTATCTGAATTTATTCCCCAACTCAATACATGATTACAACTCTTCCAATGTGAAATTTCAGTGATAACTTCAGTTTCAAATCTTTGCAAGTAATTTCGAAAAAAAGCACATGGCAAGTGAAGGTCAATTCGTTTTTCAAGTATCCGATGACCAGTCGGAAATAAAACTTTGGAATTTGTTTTTCTCTATTCCTGATCCTAAGAACATTGTCAGAACTCCTCTAACGTCCTCCCAAAAATTTATTCAATTCTAGGCATGAGGCGTTTCATACACGTGCTTTCGTTATAACGAAATTAATAAATACTTAGCCGCATACTAGCCAAACCTATCGGTCAGAGTCTACCGAATATTCTACGCTGAGCGTGAATCCAGAACTTTTCGATGTAGACTCAAGGGTGTTTAAGTAGATGTACGTGTGTGCCCGAAAGTAACAAGTCGTAAAGTTTTCGTCGTGATCCTCATGGGTGAGACCGACTTACCCCAGCAATTTTCTTTCTGCGCACAGTCGATGTATATATAGAGCGAATTAGTGCTATGGCGGGTGCCAGTATCGATACCACATTAAAATAACGAACGGTGGGATCTGTGTGTTACATTTTTTATATTAGCCCTGTAAACCCCTGTCCGTCCTCCCTTTTTCAATGAAACACTATAACTTGATTAATGAACATGACTTTGCAATTATTAATTCTGTATGGACGGACTTATAGTGGCGATATCGAAAAGGCAAAAATAATGGGAGTATTGAACGGTACTGCAATTGAAATCTTCCCTCGATGCCCATTCACCTTCCCCCAATCGAAATTATCCAGTGGTTAGGCTCACTATTGAGTCAGACACGCGTAATTATCGTCCCAACAAAAGTTAATCTATCCCTACTGTGCGAATCGTCCTCAACTCACGACGCCCCAATCGTCCATCACTCCCTCCTCATCCCTCATCCCGCAATCCATTCTTCATGAATCATACCCCGATACTTCTGCCGAATTTGGTGGAATTCAATGTGATTTATGTTCCCACTTTCTTCGCACGATTTATTCCTGTGATTTTGCAAAAAATAGAGGTCCCAGAATATCAAGAATTGATTAACTTCAGATGGGAAAACGTCAAGCGACGAGTTCTATAAGTAGCAATTTATTGAACTCTCCAAATTTTTTTCCCCGAAGGTTGTCGACTTTTTTTTACATTTTCGAAACTTGGATAAGTAGTGTTTAATTTGTCAAAATGTTTTTTTTTATTTGAGACGTCCTTGACACCTTCATTATTTCTTATTTTTTTGAGAATCAAGAGATCTCTGAAATCTTTAATTTCTTGTTTTTCATAAATGTTAGATTTTTAATAAAATTTTTTGAACTTTTTCAAAGTGGTTGACATTGTTAGAATTTAACTGATTTTGCAATTTTTTGGCATTTGTGATAATTCATGGGAATACGATAGAACTTGGATTCTCACTTTTTTGCACAATTGGTTCCCCTAATGTCGCCATAAAGTGTCCACAATATCAAGAATTGAGCAACTTCTGAGGGCGAAACACGAACGGAGAGGTTTGATATGGCATTAGGTCACATTTCAACACGAATTTGCTACCCCTTCGGGAATCACAGCAGAACAAACACCGAAATTCGATTAATACTTGAGCGAATCGGTGCTCTGTCGCCACAAAGCATCAGTAGAGTATCGTGGCTCGTAAAGTGGAAATGGAAATGCGTGTCGTTCCGGAAACGTAAGAACGCGGGTTTTCATGGCACCATAAATCAGTCGATTGAATCTATTTACTCTGAATTCAGACTAGAAGTGCTACGGATATTTTCCTTTGAATTTATTTTTGTGAAAAGTATTGTTTATTTTTGACAATGTTTTTGAGGCACTTCTTTCGACACGTATTGAACAGTCTTTTATCACTTGAACTCGCAATATCAGACTAGAATTATTGCACTAATTCCAATACGAATTCCCCACATTTCATATATCCCTCAAATATTTTCCGCCACATATCTACATGTGTAGGCATGAGCGCATATATGAAACAAGTTCCCCTTTAATGATCAAAAACCGTCCTCAAAAAGCCAATCCCTTCACTATCTCCCTTTAACGGCATATTTTTCAAAAACAAAATGCCCATCGAAATTGAATTGCCTCTCAACTAGAATATTCACCATTTTTCATCAAATAAATTCGTTATAGCGCAACCGTTTGCTACTCGTAAACGCTCAATCATGAGAGCCCACTACAGATACCAACCCTATAAATTATAGATGACGCAATATTCGAAATCACACACGCGAGATGATATCTGGATCAGCAAACGTGAAAAATAAATGTCGCGCTTTGCCGTTTACACCTGAAACACGATCTGTGATTCCAGCGAAAAAAAAACATAACAAAAATCTTGGAGATAATGAAAACGCGAATGCTTTCTTTTTTTTGTCACATGGGAAATGAGTGTCTGAGGGAGGTCACCCGGCTGCGCGTGGTGACCTCTTCATGAGGAGAGAGGCTTGCCCCGAGTGGACGACCGCTGCAAATGAGAAAACTGCAATGCATCGCGAATACAAAATTCACATCTAGACTCATTTTTTTAATCCGTCAGTAAACACTGATTATACGAAACTAATGAGCTGAATGAGTGTGGACCGAATATTAGCGTAACAGAGAACACGACCCCATTGTAATTTTCATTGAACATCGTTTCAAAATATTCCGAAACGATGCATTTCCATGGTAACCATTTCAGTATTGTAGAAGTTATAAAAAAATACCCCCCTGTAAAAATAAAAAAAAATTTGTGACACTACGCTCACCGTGTACGAGTCAATGAAAACTGTCAACTTGAAAATTATCAAATTGCATCCACCATTCACTTGTAATTTCTTTTTCCATTGCTCACTAAGTACTCAAACAACTTCTTTTTTGCGTTCGTTCTATATTTATATATTCCAACTAAAACCCCTTCATCTATAGAAAATCCAAATGACTAATTTTTTATGAAAACAAAATTCTCATTTATTGTTTGTATACCATGCGGTTCGAAATTTTAACTCGCGTAGCTCGTGAAAAATTCAATTTCCATTCATTTTAACCGAAACTATTTCGTTATGTCGGGCAGGATTCTACACATTCTGAAAACAGGCGAGTTTTCCAGGAACCCCAAAAGCGTATAACACAATTGCATTCGTCACTGGAGGAATAACAGCAATGATCCAAATAGGAAATACAATTTCATCAGAAATGGTGGTGTATTCGCTACGTGGCCCCTCCAGGAGCCTGACTAACCGATTGAGCTCGGTTTACCGGGGTAGTCAGCTGCCTGAGGTAATATCCGGCTGGACAACTACGCGCAAAAGCTGAATATCGACAGATGTAGACTATTCTCATATTTTCACCCTGAAAAATATGACGGCGTATCCAAACAGAGCAAGCGAAGACCGTGCAAGATCGTTGCATTTATGCACGAACAAAAATACACGATTAGGGTATATTATAGACCCTGATTCAGGCCGAAAAATATCCCCGATTTGGGGGTTAGTAAGTTTCCAGGGTAGGCTTCGAAAGCAAATAATACTCCGCGGCTTGCATAATTATCATCCTCGACGATACAGAGGATGGCAAGCGCACGAGTGCGAGTGGTCAGTTATCTATATCGTTCGCAGAACATTGTTTCTTGGATCCAGGGCTTTCATCCTCGTTTGGGGAAAATTTATATTCCCGATACGAAATTCATTTATCCCTGATCCAGAGATCATCATACTCCGGGATAGATGATATTTATATCCCCGAATCGGGACAATATATCGTCGATTCAAATTTTGTAATATACCGAAGCAAGCATTTATCCGTATGTGGACTTTCCTCTGCAATAGATCGATTACACACTGAAAAAAATCCCCATATACATTCACCTGATGCAAGCTTTCATTGTTCAATAAACTGGATACCCGTGTAACCCATTCCGGGTGGAAGGCAAAGGATGATGGGCACAATGGAACGTTTTGCGATGAGGTTCAATTGCCAATACTTTTTCACTCACACGAAACTATCAAGATGTGAAGACGATTACAATATGGCCCATTATGCCCCATCCTGTCCTATGACTTTCCAGTAACAACGGGCACTTGTATGGCATCCCTGAAAATTCAACTGGTTTGTCAGCGAGTGGTATAACGCAAAAATCTAATAACATATATTGTGCATAAATCTTGATTGCTAACGGAAACGTCTTATCGCAGTTTTTCCTACAACTACTTGCTTGCCAGATGAAATCAAAATTTAGTGGCATTCAAAAATTATATCTCTCCGAATACATCCCGGATTTCAAATCAATATAAGTCCCCCAATGAAAAATGAATATTCTCATATGTAACAAAAAATGTGGCAAGTTGTTATCCTGATAATTGAACAATCAAATGGTGAGGATGATCAATCTTTCGCAATTCTACACAACTTTTTATAGTTGTCTCCACATTTTTTTGTTATTTCTATTTAATGAACGTATAATAATAATAATGTAGTGAACGAAAGGCGCCCATTGGATTGCATACCATAAGAAAATCAGAAATAGAAACCCATCGGTTTCAGAGAATCCCAAATTCATATAATCAACGTAGAAAATTGTTTAATTGGTTTTCTCGCAGCTGTAAGCCTAGGACCATCACTACGATCATCATCATTTTGGAACTCAGTTATCACTCACCAAAACTTTTAGGTCATAATTTAATTGATTCGACTTTCATGAAATAACGATATTTTGAAACCTATACGTCCGTGCAAAGTTCAATTACCGTTAAACGACAGTATTGAGTGCATTCTCCCTCACCTAGAAATATCATGAAATTTCATCATCTAGCCGTTAAGCAAATGGCCAAAGCCGTATTATGTTTATGGGAAATGTCTTAAATGAGCTTTATTACGGATATAACTCGGGTAGAAAAGAGGCACTCAGTGCCATTCCCAAACTCGGTCGGCATGCCCGTTCAACGGAACTTTTAAACTATAACTGAATCAATTCCACAGATTAGTTTTTAAGTAATAGATGATAAATGGATTTTAGGCAAGAAAAGCACTCATTCGACTATACATCCCTTGACCTGTCTATAGTTGCCTTATGAGACTTTTACCAAAATGTTGATATTGATGGCAATATGTTCGAAAATAGACATATTCGAGCGACGCTTTTTTAGTACCTCAAAGCAACTCTTTCAGTTTCTTTACGTGGAAGAGAAAATCATTTATGACACACAGTGAAGTCAACTATTAACGAATAGGTAACGAAACTAAATCTCTTCACTCTATCAATCGAATTCATTCGTCGAGAAGCCGGTCTATCGGTACGTCCTCGCACAAAGCCAGCATAGTGAATCCGTACTAATACAGACAACCCGAGCAGTTCGTCTGAGACAACAGGATACAGGATTCACCATCAGGTCAGGATCAATGAGCAAACAAGGAGCTACCACATTCAAGAGGTCAAATGGATCTCAATGTTTAACTCGTGATAGCATGCGATTCACGGCCATCGATGATGCCGACGCCATGTTGATTTTATGTGAGGGTAGAACAAAAAGGAGAAAAATTACAGGAACAAATATTGACATGAAAAATCTAATGCTAGTGCTCGACAAATTAAAATACACTGTCCATAAGAAAATCTAGTTGTGCTTACGGAAATAAATACTCGAGATAATGTCAGGTACATTATGCTCTACCGTCTCCGGGGAAACTACTATACCAATAGAATGAAATTACGACAGTGGTTAAATGTATTGACCTTTACTGAGCGTTTTCAATAGATTTCTTTAGGAAGCACGGTTCATAGCAGTAAAATCGATTATCGGTCAGTATACATGTTCTGGTTCAAATGGGACACCCTGTAGTAAGTACCAAAGCTGAGTACCATTTTTGGCTAACAGAAAACTTGAACTGGCGGAATCTACCTCTCTACCAAACGGTACTAATTACCTCCACTAGTTAGCTATATAATAGGTCTCCTAAATGATGTCTTGCACTATAAAGCACATCTTTAGCTCCGGTATTTCGACAACACATGTGCTACCTGTGGGGCATCAGTCAGGCGCGTGCTTCCACCACTATTAAGTCACTCGTGATTTAACGTGAATATTAAAGCAACATTTTTTCTTTCATTATAAAGAAAATATGGGTTGGAGGAAAATACTCCGAGACCACTTTGACGCTGACTATTGACCTTAAACACATCGCTGCGCATTAGACTTTTAATATCTTATGAATTTTATGTTGCAAAACTCCTTTGAGATTTTATTTTTCCTCTACGATTTTTTAATGATGGATAAAAACATGACGGAATTTGATGGAGCTCTTCTTGTGCAATATGGCTACCCGAGGGTACAAGTGAGCATAAAGATAAATGTAAATCTTTTAATTAGTCAAAGCACTGAAACCATTTTCAAATCGTCTGATTGAATTAAAAGCGGATTGAAAATTGTCACAAGAGGGCTTAATGCAGAAGTAATGCCGTGGAAAAATGGCACAATTTTGACAAGGTCACAAATTTCAAATATTTTTAATTTCTCATCATTGGATAAAACGAGCAAGTTCCAGTAAGTTAAAACAAAATTGAATATGATTGAGTCCTTCAAAAAATTTGTAATATTTTCTATTAAATTAAGCAAATTGATAAAATGTTAAATTTGATTCGTTGATGTCTCAAATATTCGATTGAGGACTCGTAGCCAATTCTAAAATCGTCCAAATCTTCTAACTATGACAACAATACCCAGACATTCTATTGACCTTGTTTGGCTTTGCAAATTTTACCTTAGAACTGTCTATTTATTTCTCGATATGTGCCTCAAAAGCAGATCTCGTTTTCGTATTAATTCTATCTATTAGTTTCGAATCGAAACTCTGTCGCATGCAATTTAGATATACATATATCGAATAAATAAATGAAATAAACACAATTTTAATTAAATAACGCTCCGACAATTTGTTGATCCGAAATGGAGACGGTTTAAAGACTTACGATATTTTATATTATTATAACTCCGTTTCACCAAAATTTCAAAAGATTTCCCTGTTTATTTTTTTTGTTTTTTCGTTTATGTAATACACACTCTCACTCCAGGTGGATCGGTTAATTAATAATAAATGATATAATAGATACAAAAAAATAGCACGAAAGGCACGTGGTCAACTTAATCTACAAAATAAAACTATTCAGACAAACCGACCGTTCGCAGCCAGATCTCGATGATAAGAGAGAGTATTCGGCTCGCATGTTCTGTGGTGTCCTGCGAAGTCCCCTGGTGGGTCAATTGAGAGAAATGGGGAACTGAATTTGTCATGGTGGGGAAATAGGCGCGACAGTTTGAATCGGTGTCAAATCATTACAAATTAGTTTCAGAAATTAACAAAATTGGGATAAAAACGTGGAACATGAAGATCTTTCTCATAGAACGTCCAAATGGTCGATAGTAACTTAACTCAAATAATCACTACCCAATGCATTTCTATTTAGAGACTGCAATTTTAAATTCGTATAGAAAACGGCTTCATTTGCTACAAAATTGAAATTTGAAAATATAGCAAAGAATTGTCAAATTTAATGGGGCATAAAAAAGACATTTTTAAAAATTTGTCTTATTTGATCAATTTCACAATGTCTAATCAGCCCGTCAGTAGTCACATCATTGTCCCAATATTCTTCAGACGTGCATTGACAA
Source organism: Asobara japonica (assembly GCA_026005395.1). Classification (NCBI taxonomy): domain Eukaryota; kingdom Metazoa; phylum Arthropoda; class Insecta; order Hymenoptera; family Braconidae; genus Asobara; species Asobara japonica. The sequence goes on from BQMI01000394.1 coordinate 417,143, forward strand.
TTCTCGCGCAGATTGACTTGGTCATCAGTCCAAAATATGCAGTAGATTTTCATGAAAATGTGTTTCAAAAATACTTTCCTCCTTGGATGGCGCGATTGCCAACCCAAGAGTATATATAATTCGTAGGAATTCCTGTCCAGTAGAAAAATATAATTGCCATGAACTTACCTGCGTCTTCCGAATGATTTTTATATTCACCTAAGTAGACTGAGAGAGCTACTTGAGAGGGTCCTCTCAAATATTTCAATCTTGGACCAATCTTTGATATGGCCAATTGAACTCATCAAAGTCGCATAGTGCGACTGCTGATGGGTTGACAAAGAGGGAAAAAATGAAGAAAGAATTGCCGTGCAACTAGCACTCATAAATTATAAGATAGCTTCTCGAGATTTAGTACCCCACTTCAGCCGAAGTTGTACAATTATTGGGAGCAATTTACATTTATAGGAGATGGGAGATTCAAGATAGTAGACTGGGTATTATCTTCCACCCTCTCCCACCACCATTGGCTTTGGTCAACAGATACAACATGTATATCTGCGCGTTACATCTTCGCTGAGTCGTGGAATTGGGATTTAGTGAAATGAGAAAAGTTTGAGTAGAACCCTTAGTCAACTACAATGGAATAACAATGAAGGGAATGAGAGCTTTTGTCATCCACGCCGAGAAATGATAGTTTATTTTCAATTGCTTCATTTTCCAGCGCAGTCGATTACCATCAAAGACGTCCGTTTTTTTTTTGTTTGAATTTTAAAAAAATGACGATTGTTTATGTGATATTGTTTAAACTAATGCTGCTTCCTTCGCTTGAATTTTCTGTTTCATGGCGTCGCATTGTCGGGGATATTGTTAATCTGCAGGGCGCAGTTAGAGTAAGTACAACTGCGTATTTATCATCAGAGTGTATACAGTGTTTACGGCACAGAAATATTGTTAATGTTATGTTGTTGTTGTTGGTTGATTTATATATTAATGTGTATGTCAACAAAATTTCAATGACCGAATCTACACCAAACAGAAATATGAACTATTTCTTAATCGTATCCATTTAGAAGTAAGCCTCTATCTTAATTCAGTCTCAGTCCAGGTAGAATTTCTTGTTCTGTGCAAATGAAACACAAAAAAGGTATGTGTCTATGTGTGCATGGTCAACATGTTTTCCACAATTTTCGACGGGCAACTTTTGCGCCTGAAATTATATATTGCGCAATCGAAGGATCTTTCCATAAGTTAGAGCTGACCATATAAAAAACCGTTTCTTATTTTTTTGTCTGCCTCAATTCAGATAAAAAAATCTTTGCCTTGCATTAGAAAACAATCAAAAACAGGTTGATATATAAATTACAGGCAGCGAGAAAGTTTTGTCGATGTTCTCGATGGATTAGGGTGATTTACTATCACTAACGGTGATGATAAATTTACTACATGTTACTTGTAGTAGTTTTACCACTATGGCACAGTAAATTCATTGCCGCGAACATACGAGTTACGTTGATTGCCAGCTTAAGCGCAATTCCGATTTTGATAGTCATGTATCATCTACAATACGGTTTAGATAATTATTGAAGACTTATGGAAGCATCAGTGAAGAGACAAAATTCTGTCTTTCCTCACTTAGAAAGAACGATGAATTTCATCCAATTCGTCAGTTTTTTGTTGACTCAAAAGTAACACTGAATTTTAAAGCTCAAAACAACTGAGCATACATTCTTTATATTAGATTCATCTGCGATGGACATTCTATTAAAATCTCCGGCAAAAATCCGTTCGCGTGACTGCAGTCGTAAAAAATTCATGAAACATCAATAAATGTAAATCTATGTATGAGTGTGAACGTTTCACGATGGCGAAAAATACCTCGAACCCGTGTTTTTTGTCTGTTTTGTACATTCTGAAAGCATCATTTGGATGCTCTCTGCATGGGATGCACGTTTGCACGACGGCACACTGGATTATTTGTGTATATTTGCACCTCCTCCATGATATTCCATAACTGTCCATCTGTGACTGCACGAAAAAAAAATATCCGATTAAAGTACTTCACTAAACCGAATTCGGGCATCAAATATCACCGATTCGGCGATAGAACATTCCGATTTGGGGATGAAATATCTCTGAATCAAAGATATAAATGTTCTCGCACATTTAATTCTCGAACCGGAAATATTTGTAATCCCGAATTTATATTCTCCAATGAAGTTTTGTCGTACAGTCGAGTCGGATATTTTTTTTTCTCTGTGTAAACTTAGCACTCCTTGATTGAGGACTATTGTTCAGAATGCTCCATTTTTGTCTGTCTCACAGAGTCTGACGCACGTATTCTTGTACCACTTTCAGCATTATAAAACCATAATTTGTGATAAGTACTTGGAAACTCTTCTAAGAACTTTGTAAATGTAGCCGCTTTTGGTAACTTCCCGGAGAATGAGACCGGAAGTGAGGGGGAAGATGTTGATGTAAAAGAAGTAATAAACGGTTACTGTGTTTCATCAGCCACGAGCCAGTTGAGAGTCGAAGCCACAGAAAGTTTGATGTATTTCGGGAAATTCTGGCCAATGCAGAGTAACTCTGTAACTCGGAAACGGTTTTTAGGAGGAACAATGTTCTGCCGATTGTTGGGTAAAATCGTCTACATTCACTGGTCAATGGAATCTGAATGCCGAATATATCCGCTGGCAATATCATTTCACTGATTCCCCATCATAACTTTCTTTTATCACATTTGATTTTCATGGCGGAGCAAAAAATGGGTGATTGATGGCCTATATTATTGAACCCAACTTGGGGATATGAGTCTGCCAATATTGTATCCCCGTATCATAGAAACTCTATCCCTCAATCAAAGATATTATTGCCCCAAATCGGCGATGACCTATCCCCAAATTGAGGGTCTTTTGTGCTCTCATCGGGCATATTCTATGCCTGACTGACACATATATATATGCCCGGGCGGCATTTCCAATATACATTCACAACGCATTTGTTCTATCGTAAATCCCACAAACAGCCATTAAATCACGGCTAAGGGGCATCCATAATTATCGATTGATATGTGAATTGCGGTTACCTTGCTAACCATAATAACCAATCAAATCCATCGATGAAGTTGCCGGCGTTGAGTTCATGGCTTATTTGGTTACAGTTATGGGCACGTGTGCTCGCTTGATAGGTTATTAGGTCTCCAGCGGTGAGGGTGGGGGCTTGATATGTTGTCCGTGCAAATCTCTCCCCCTCCACCGAAATCAAAGCCATGTTCAAACTGTTTGCAATGGGTCCATCAACGCAATTCCAGTAAAAATTTTTTGTTCCGACACTTCAACTTCACGCAAATCCTATCTCTACGCAAAAGATGCGGGTCGCAATGAATAATGATCCATTTCAGCCTAATCGTTGATATTTACATAGCTTCGCTCGTGTCTGGCGTCCCTTGAACATGACGGTCATTTTGCTTAAAGTATTCGGTGGAGATCACGGAATTGTCAGAAACTACTCACTTTCTGCCGGAAAAACTGGAGCTCATTCCACATTTCTTGCGGAGAGAGAACTCTGCATAATCGAAAAATCCTAAATTCAAAGTCCCAAAAAAGTAATTCATTCGTATGAAGATTAAGAGCACTGGTCTGTGGCATACGAGGTGCAAGAATTATCCAGATTCTAAGTCATACGGATTCATCGTCGAGGTCTTCCATAGTTTCCCTCCAATTACTGACAAGAAGACCAAATATATTATGCCCATTAGGCATAAAGCTCGTTGATTCAACCTGTGTGAGTGCGGGAAAAAGTCTGCTATCATTGATGCCGAGAAAAGTATATCGTAGACAGGATCGTAGGTAAAAAAAAAATGTCTCCTCCTACATTCTCCAACTGTCATCCAACGATTTCCTTCAACTTAAAAAAATGTGGAACGCTGTAATGTAATTTTTCGTTTCTAAGTAAAAATGTAGATATCAATGTTGAATTATCCATTGTGTTCCGTCTATTTTCTACCTGTCATTGATGTCTATTTTTCGGTCCGTGTACATATTGAATCCCATATTGATTGGCTGCGATGAAGCCAGTGAGAAAGGTTACCAGACTGACATTTTCGTGTTATTCTTGTATTTTTCCAGAACAACTGGCAATCCAGGAAGCAAATCACCGGCCGGGGGCAGCGGCGGCACTGGTGGTACTGGTGGCGCCGGTGGTGGCAGTGGAGTCGGTGGAGGTGGTGAGGCGCGCACTCCAACTGCAGGACCACAAAATAAGCAGCTGACGAACGTTAAAGGAGATCATCCCTCGGTAAATACTTACATTACATTATCATAAAGTGAGTTTAAGGAAAAAAAAAATTGGAAAACTTCCATCAAGCAATTCAGTGATCACGGTATTTAATGGCATCAATGTTTTCGTTTTGGAGATATGAATATCATTCGTGTGGGCATCCAATATCCCCAATCGGATGAAGATTATCCCTCAATCAGGGAGAAAAATATGCTCAAATATTCTATCCTTGATTGAAAAAAGATTAGAAATACTCACATTTTATATCTTCGATATAAAAATTCTAAGGACATGCAAAATTCTCCTTTCCTTTTTCTCTAGATAAATACATTTTCTGAAATTTTCCTTGAATTCCGAACACTTTTCCCTTTGAACGTAATTCGATAAAACTTTATCGAACATTATTATGAGAATATTCATGAGGTCTACATTCTTTCAGCCCATCCATGTACCATACAAAACCCAACTTTTAATATCATTAAAAACCTGTAGAAAGCGTAAATACAGTACAGTGCAAATTGAATTTTCGTGGTGATTGAAGACGAAGAACGGAAATTACAATTTCGAATGAATTTGAGTGTCTTTGAAAGCTGCAATTTAATTTCGTTATCTGTTCGTCAACATTGTTCCCAATAGTGCAGCGTGAAAAATCCAAGCTGAAGAGATGTTTTGAACAAAAAATAAATGAGTCTTTTCACTATGTGAAAACGTGAAGCAGGATGAAAAGAGATCAAAAGGGGTGAAAAAAATTAATTGAGAGATATTTGTTGTTCTTTATGTTTGCAGAAAGCATTTTTACAGAGCAGATCAATCTCCCTCGTGGACATGTACATCGACAATACCGAGCCCAGCGAAAACGTTGGACAAATACACTTTAGTCTCGAATATGACTATCAGAATACAACGCTCATCCTCCGCATAATTCAGGTATTTATTACTAGCAATGTTCGTGGCCGTTACATTAAGGATTATGTTACTCGTATTAGGTGAAAATTTAAGCAGCATCCATCCGGATCCCCCCCCCCTGTGTCGGGTTAGGTTCCCACCCGTCCGTGCGTTCTCATTGTATGTGTGCTGGCGGATTATTTCATAGTATCTTTCTCATAGTAATATATAGTAGTAATATAAGTATTTGATATATCGAGTTTCCAATTAAAATTGTCCCTCATTTTTCGTATTATAAGCCAATCGGGTATATTCCAGAACATTTAATTTCATCCACTAATTGAAATGGAAATCCGGTTTGGAATATATCGATGCTCGTTTTACACAATCATTGAAAACAGAATTAATTGAATCAAGTGCGCATGAATATCGTTTATGAGAAGTTGCGACATAAATTCACCGAGAGCTGATATTAATTCAATTGAAGTGAAATCAACTGATTGAAGTTTCCTCCTATCTCGTGATTTAAACGGTGGTATGCGCTGAATTAATCCCCCAGTATCGAGTCTACAAGCTTGGTGAAAAATTGTCGTCGATACTTATCCTCAAATTGCGGGTCTTATCGCTTTAGTCGAGAGACTCAATTATGCCCCCCTGGTACGTTATAATTACACCAGAATTTCCACCAGACCCCACCTTTGAGAACTGTTTTTCCCCCCTTTTTCAATGGAATTAATTGCATCGAGTAATTATCGTCCCTTTTGAACCATTTTATTTATCAATGTTTTGATAAATTGTTAGTGAGATAATTGCGTCGGAGGTGAATTGTATTAATAATCGGTGAATATTCATGAGGCTTATTTGATACGTTTTTTCTTCTCAGTAATGCCGGGACATTTTCTCCAATAGAGGAAATTATTATTTTCGCCGGAATACTGAAAAATTGAGTTTCTATCAGATTGTCACATTTCAAAGTATTTTTAACGTTCCAACAGAATTTTGAACCCATTACTAATCGCGACGTTACTCCCACGTTGTCTAGCTCCAAATGTAAAGGAGAAACCCAATTTCCCTAAAAATATTTTGTTAGTGCACACTGAGAGCTATAATACAACGTTTACGAGTATATGAAAATTTCTTGATATTTTTAGTATTGGATATCTCGGCCAAAACCGCTCGGTAGATGTTGATGATTATTTCGAGTGGTACGAACATTTTTATGGCAGACGGTCTATAACGCAACTGGTAGCCCAATAGCCTCATATAGATGTTGGTTTTTCGGTTGTGTCCATCCCACGTCGTTGTAGTCTCCACGGTAGCTGCCGTTTGAGCATTCCTTTAAGGGGAATACTGAACCGGTTAGGGCCGACGTTCGCCATTTAGGCAATTCTAAACACAGGGCAAACCTCCAGAAACCCCTGGGCTCCAATCGCGGGCGCCTATGATGGAATCCACCCGCTCGCCCCCCCCCCCCCCTCCCTTTTTATGGCTACCAATTCATGCGTGTATATCTGTGTGTGCGCTCGCGAAACAGTTCTAAGTATTTTTGTTATTTAACCTGAAATTTATATTACATTTTGTTAAGCCATTTGATTTTTCAGAGAAATAATAGACACCAGCTCGAACGAAAATTACTCATCTCAAGTTTTTTTCGTTTTCGGACTTCATTTATAAATTATTATTTTCGCAAAGTTTGGAATATTTGATGAGGGCCTGAAGTCGTTTCTTTTCAACCATTTTTTTGCAAGAGGATTTAGAATTATTTCCAACGAATTTGAATATCTGCAATTCAGACATCGAATGTTATCAGTTTCAAATATTTAACTTATAAATCAAATAATTCAGTGTTCGCATTCATAATTTTCCAATGCATCCATCGTAGAATCATAGGACAGTTTATTTACAATATTGTATTTTTTAGTGTATGTTATTTGCGGCGTTCTATTTACGCCATTTCCTCAGGTTTTTCGAAAACCGCATTTGATTGAAATAAAGATTATTATGGCTAAATAGTCGTTGTCGGATAAGCCAGATTTTCATCCGTGGTTTTCCCCCATTTCCACGTAAACAGAAAACTTTAATGAGTTCTTCAACAACGAGAGACTCTATTGGAAGAATTTTCTATCATGGTTGGCAGCATTTAATTGAACGAGAAATTAATTTTCAAAACTTAATACAACTTTTTAGATCAGGGGTTGGAATGAAAAAAATATTTTTATATTTTTATCGCTATTTTTTACCAAAATCAGAGTAACATCTAGTGCTTGAGTATAAATTGGTTAGGGGTTATGATGAAATGTCTGAGATGTGGAAATTGTTCAACTTGGTTGAATTTATATAAAAGAAATACCAGTTTTTAACTAGAGAATACCGTGTTTGAAAACTGGGCCAAAAGTGGGTTTTGGGGTAACGATTTTGGTGAATAGTTGGAGGGGAAAATAGCAGGATCTATGAACTCGGGAATTTTCTTTTTCATGTAAACAAACACATAAATTTCTAGCAGACGGGTGACAGCTCGTTAACCACAACCACATCCAACTGCGCTATGTTTGGCTGGTTAGAAATGGCGCAGAACACCAGATGCCTCATACGTGTCATCCAAATGCATTGTATTAGCATTACAAAAATACAAATAAACAACAGTTCTTTCCAGTTCAAAAAAACTTGTGGAGGACGTTATACACCACAAGCGAAGTTCTTAAAGTAGTATGAGCGCGAATTGAATTCTAGACTAAAATAGCCAATATTTTAGCATGAAACTAAACCTCAATAGAAAGCTCTTCAAAGAATTTGCAGCAGATTAACCATCCAGTATGTTTGATAGAAATATGACACATGAAAAGTTAATCCAGTTTCTTACGTGCAAACGAGACTTCGGAGTGGTTGAGAAAAACCAATAACTGCCGAGCTCTCTGTATGAATAACGTATAACTCCACCAGAATTTGCGACGGAAATGTCATTGACAATTATCAACTTCCCGGTTTTTCGGGAAGGTATTGTAATTACCCTTAAATCGATTTTTTTCTTCTCGCCTCGTAACTGGTGCTTTAAGAATACCGAAATGCTTCCCGTCGAATTCTGAACAAATGTCTGTGTGTGTATATATGTTTGTATGTGCGGAACGGGTAGAACGATCAGGGTAATCGAGGTCTTATTCGGAACGTCTTCATGGAATACATCGGATTAGTTTTGGGGTTAAATTGACCGAGCAGTTTTTTTGCAAAACTTTTTTTACAAAACATTCTATTGCAAAAATGGTAAGAATATGGCAAAAAGTATTAAGCAGAACTTGCTCTGTAAGTGGAAATGCATATTTAATTTCTCATGCCATTTTTCCGTATTTATAATAATTAAGGAGGTATGACGGGTCTAACCCTCGAGCAGTCGCATCGCGATTGGCGTCTCACTCCCATTCCAGTAACGCGAATAATTCTCGTCCCCACGCTAACTATGCAGCTAGTCAAATATTCATAATTATCTGCTTGATAAGTGGCATAGTTTGAAATTCTCAAATTTGCTAACTCTCGGTGTGAACCTCACGGGTCCCATTGATTTACTCACACCAGTATTTTTTTTTGAAATTAGTCTTCAAACAATCAATTGACGTATCGGAAAATGTAGGAATGGCAAACAGAAATTACAAATCGGGAAGTTTTGTTTGTATTCCCAACAGAACCATCACACACACTTTTATCCCACTAGTTACGATAGTATCCAACTATTTTATACATGTTACTGAGATAAATTTTTGAATACAGGGTAAAGATTTACCGGCGAAGGACCTTTCGGGCACGTCCGATCCGTACGTGAGGGTCACCCTACTGCCCGACAAGAAGCATCGTCTTGAGACTAAAATCAAAAGGAGAACTCTGAATCCAAGGTGGAATGAGACTCTCTACTTTGAAGGTAAGATAACAAGCAATGAACCGGAGGGAGAAACAATATTTTTCCTTTCTCACTCGAGTGAGCCTACCGTAAGCGAGAAGCACTTGAGTACCAGAGTTGGTGATAAATGCCTCAATTATAACTAACCTCAGAATCTGGACAATTTCTCTCTGAGATGATGGTACGGGAAAAATGTTTTGCGCTCGGAAAGATTAAATGTCCACTTTGTTGAATTTTCACCCCAATGGTTAGTTTTTAGCTTTGAGTTTCTTTATGGAGAAAATAATTTTGGAAAACTGTCATTCATTCTTCTTTTTATTACTTCATTCCATTTGCCAATCACAACTATTCAACAGTAAGGTCGTCAAATCATGTTTTTGTGAATGCCTTTATAACGGTGGAAGCCCGTGCGTGGAGAGACAGATGTAAAAAAAAATTCGTTGTTGAATTCCCGAACAATTTTAACCTTTGTCTAGATTGGAGTTACGAAATCGGCTACATACCAAAATTCCTAGGTGGGAATTCCCACCGTCGAAATTTTCCATGACTACGGCTTCGTGATTTCCATTATTGCTGAAAAAAGGAACATATGTTTTTGCGACATATTTACTCACGTCCTTTGGCACTGTAATGATAACTACATTTTTGTACCTGTAAGTCAGAATATTTCTAATCGTGAGCTAAAAATTTTCTCAGAAACGTGACAATTTCAACTGCGTCTCTTCTTTCCGTGTCTAAAATCCTTACGTGACTGTTTCACTACTTGCATATTTAATCAAGCAAAGCGTAGAAAAAATTAAAAAATTTTCCTCTCGTTACAAACGACGAACCTTCATTCTTACCCCCATGAATATGTAAATATCTATTTTCTTATTTATTTTACCACACGAGGGAACCGAGATCTACTTACCATAGAAATTAAATTCCCCCTCTCCCCGCCTCCTTCCATTTTCGTCAATTAAAAAATTCACATTTGCCTGGAAAAAATGGCACGTACATTTGAATAAAAATTACTCTGAAATCTAAGAATTCGACATACTCGAATTGTAAATATTTTAATATTCTTTGAAATAATTTTCAATTCTTTTTTAATCACTCAAAACCTGAAAATTTGTTACAACTTTAAACTTCCTAGGAACATTTCTTGTTTTTGCATAATTCATATTTTATTCATGTTCTATTGGTTTTGTCCGTGTTATCCTACTCATTGAATTCGATTGTGCGATTTAGATTGGAATTAAATTTGCTGAAAAACTATTTTGATGTCTATTATTATTTTCTAGGGAATCCCTGAAATATGCCTGCCTCCAATATCATGATGATAAATTTATCAGTGCATTTACCGGAGTTATTTTTCTCAGATAATAAATCTTGGAATGTCGAATTACCAAGTAACAAATCAAATGCGAAGAAACCTAACTTTCTTCCTCGTTACTCTCTCCTGTAGTTTTCGTTGTCAGTATTTCCACAGTTTGTTATGTTAGATCGCCCGTTAGGACACACCTACTCTGCCGAACATTCCCCAGCGACTTATTTTCGTGACCCTCATTCGCCTTTATCCTCATCCACTTCAGCACCCTAGCCATTATCCTCATCGTCACGCTTAGCGACCTGACGACTATTCCGAGACAAAGGCAAGATCTCTTCACCCCTCTTCACCAATTTCGACCATACAGCAAGCCCAACAGGACGCTGCATGTGACCTAACTGTAGAATATTCCCACTGTCATTCTGAAAAACTACTTGGGCCACCCGAAATCTGAAATACAGGAGCATCAATTTTTCATAAACCTGGTCCGCATAATCTAAGCAGTACTACGTTGCGGTTCTTCTTGGGCGGCAGGAGCGAAGTCTAAATAGTCCCTTTGGGGTGCATGTTACGGCCTATAGATAACTCGTGGGGATTCCTATGAATTCCTTTTCATGTCTCAATGCATGATTACAACGTTTTTGATGTAACAATTCAGGGAAGAAGCTACTTATGGCCTCTGAAGGTTCCACCTATGAAAGTTCTGGTTTTTTAAACATCGACTTCCAATCAATCACACAACGGAGATCAACTTATTGAAGTCAAACTTCAATACTTTTACGGCACAATCTTTTTTTTTTTTTTATTTACGCTTCGATGCGATTATGCATATGTGGCGACCCTCCCACGGTGCCGAGGGAAACCGAATTCTTCCCAAACTGTACAGCATTCACTTAGTTTGACCCAATAAATGCAATAGCCTACCAGACTTCACATCGCTTGGGTCAATCTACAATTGAAGGAAAACCTCAATTTGTACAGCCGTTTCTTTGACGAAACTCCCGTTCGACTATGAATCCCTATGAACTCGAACGCTGGACGATTCCACTCTACTATACCAATCGGAGAGTCCCCAAGCGGGGACTCGATTCGTGGACCTCGTGTGCCAAAGGCTAGTGCTCTAACCACTCGGCCATAGCCGTCGGGACTATCTGAAAGTGTTACATTGTCCGGACACTTATGGGTGGGCCGGTAGTGAAGGAGGGGGGGGGGGGGGGGGGGTCACACTTTGTACAATTTTTCCGATTTCCTAAACTTAAAGAAAAAATTCTATCCATCTTTTAAAGTTTCACTTCTCTGGAGAGTCAGGAATTACACGTCTATATTTTGAGAGGATTCGGCAACAATTCCTCCGCCACGTTCCTTTTTAATAAGAAATAATGGACGGGGGCAACTTGGACCGTGTCAAGTGGCTGACACATATTGTACGATGCCAATTACATGGAACGCATTGATGGGTTATACTGGTTTGTCGTAAAACCAAAATGATTAATCATATAATGCATTTTCTGATTTACCCCTATGGTATGTCTCATATAAGACCTGTGGCATTGCAAAATCAATGTCCGAATTTTCTGCGTGAAACCACTACCACTCCAATTCAGCCTCATATGTTCACCCTTTTCAAGGAAGCCTCAAAGTTGAAATCCACTCTAGTTTTTTACTACTGGGCAATATCCATCTGCTTCTATATGCTTTTTTCAAGTTTTCTCATCTAGGGGCTACTTGCATTGCATCCGAAGCCGATACTTCTCTCCGCCGAACCTCGAATCGACCGCAAATTGCACCCCTTTCACACCCCGCAAGTCGCCTTCTCACTCCACCACTTTTATTCAACTTACCAAGACTGCACTCCCTTTTCACAATACTTCGTAATTGCTAGCACTCTTTGTTCCCCAGATTTTTCACAACGTATCTACCTTCCACGTTTCATCGATCTCCCCTTTGTTCCTTACCGTCTTTTCTCTTTCAGAGAAAAAACCTCTTGTCCTCTGCATTCAGCCACAATCTCTATTTCTTCTCTCATTCTACACCCTTATCCACACTTTTCCTATCTACTCTGTCTTCATCGACACTTGCACGATATTTCCCGCGACTTTGAATAATTTGTGGGATTTTCTTGCCAACTTGAATCGTTTGAGTTCAGAATTCGAATGGAATCATTGATTTCTTCTCCTATATTGGAAAACACGAAGATTAATGGGGGATAGGGGCGAGTGAAAGCAGAGAAAAAGCTTCGACTTTTCGTTGTTTTATCTGTGAGACTTCGATAACAGGAAAAAGTCCCTTGGCTTGAAATAATAATTTTTCCGTCACTTCCAATTTTCTTCGACAAATTGTCTATTTCACTAGTCGAGATGGAAGTTGAAGGGCAGATTCACTTGTCATGCAGAAGAACCCCACCTCTTTGCATCTGAAGTGTTCACCAAGAGGAATACTTGAACGTTTTTATCATTTCTATACCCAAGATAAAAGCATCTTCAACTGTCTCCAATGAAAGTATTCCTCTGGTTTTTTTTTCGGGTATCGCATTCATGAGTCTTGCCGTCATCATCACTCAAAGACTCAGTAAATAGCTGTCTTCTGCATTTCCTCGAGAGAAAGGAGAGGGTAGCAGTGCCCTGGACTTCTCATCTATCCAAGATGCTTTATCTGTAAAGAGGTCTTCTCGAAATAGGCGAATTGCAAGGCCATTCGTCCATGAAATATGCAGGGCGGTCAGGGGGAGGTATCTTTGATGTTTCAGCATGTAGATACCTGTGTCTCGCGATTTTTCAACTCGAACAAATTTTTTTAAATACGAGTCCGGGTCGCGTGCTTCGCCCGCGCATTTCCGTTTTCCGCCGCGCGGACTGGTGGCGCGTCGGTTTCGGTCTTACGGTTTTCGATAATTTCGATACATTATACCGATAGTTTACTTCGTCTCTCCTTTTTATCATAGGATGTTTGGAATTGTCAAAAATTGTTATTAATATTTTTACGGTGTATCCTGAGCAAGACAGGAGTGTCTCCCGATGTTCTTGTAGTAAAACCTATGTTGAGTTTTTTCACGTTTTACCTGCGTTCTATCGGTGAATAACCCACTGAAAACCACCGAAAAAATACGAATATATCATTACCACATGAGAACATCTACACTCAAGGAATTTCTTGTCCAAGTATACATATCCATATGAAAGTGCTTCACGATGATGATAATTGATAATTCGTCATTAAATGAAGGGATAGTATTTTTTGTTCATGCAAAAGTATTTCATCATAGGACTCTAATGGTAATTTACTGCAATAATAAAAATTATTTTTAGGTGCTTCACATATGATTTTCTATTATAGGTATACATATAGATACACATTCGCATCTTTTATCTTGTTATTCATATAATTATAGACTACTATTTGTTTTACGGCACATTGACATTGTCTCCAGTATAAGGGTTACCATTATTTTTTGCTCTCAAAATCCACTATCCTCGACTTCTGAAGTCGTCAACCCCCCACCCCTTTTGATTAATTCTGGACAAATGCTAATTTATCTCAATTTAGAATGTATGCCTAAAGTAAGTTGGTCTTACGGAAATTCGGATGGGGTGCAAAGGCGAATCCGGTGTGCGATGCACAAAATCCGGATTACCTCAGTTCACGGGAATTAAATGTCTGTGAATTTTTCACTCCGTAGTATTTCAACTCCCCGCCCAGAGTCGGTACGTTTGTTTTGGGAACGACGCTCCAGAAACGCGATTCTCCTGAAGGGATGAATCAACAGTGCAATTTGTGCTTTAATGAATTAAAATGTTGGGCGCTTAATTTGAAGTGAAAAAATATTTATCATGTCCGTTCCAAATTTTCACTCGTTTGTAAAATGAAATATTTTGCAATTTCACATTTCAATTCCTAATGGGACTAATTCATATTCTATTGATTGCAGGATTTCCAATACAAAAGTTGCAGAGTCGAGTGCTGCATCTCCACGTATTCGACTACGATCGATTCTCAAGGGACGACTCCATCGGGGAAATGTTCCTCCCCCTGTGTCAGGTAACATCTCCCCTCCATAAATCAAATTCTGATTAAATTCAGTTCAAATCTAGTCTTAAGGGGAGACTAAAATTAAACTAAAAATACTACACTGAAATGTGATATCATCTGGATGATGGACAAACTCATCGCGTGATTTTTGGAATCGCGAAAGGTGTGTGATAAAAAATGCAAAGTCGAATCCATTTTGTATCGTTACAGAATTATATTCTTTCACATTTTAGCTTGAGCATTATCATATTTCTTATCTACTAATGGATTATGAAAATAACCTCCAACTTTTGTAGACGAAATATGATAATACCGAATTGATTTTTTTTTGTTTAGTGAAAAGATAGTAGAGCATTTCCAATTTCTCTTCCGTTTTTCCGTTCGGAAATCTTCCATTATATTTCATTACTTTTTAATGAGATTACCCTTGCATATACAACTTGCGTATCACACACACTGTTAATCAATATACTGCTGCGGGAACAATATAGGTACATGAGCTACACGCCAAAAATTATAGATACTACTGTCAGGTCATCACCAGACACCTGTACCTAGCTCAGAATCTTTTTGGTCACGGCATTGGATACTTCACATTCAAAGTAGTTTGTATGCAACTCTGTCGTCGCGTTATGAAATATTCTATCACCAAAATTTTATGTAATCGAAAATGTATTCGAAAACTTGAATATTTGAGTGAAACTTGTTGAATCTCTCGGATTATTCCTTCAATGTTTACGGATACCAGCCATAATTTCGGTCATCTAGCCAATTATACATATCAATCACAATATCACAATGTTGATGAGCCGTTGAAAAATTGTTATAAAATGGAAATGTCCCGGCCACATTCTTTGAGTCCCCTCAATTCCACCAGAGGTTCCTTAATATTCCCCCATATTCATAAAAACCACCAAGGACTTGCGTTATGAATATCGAACCGTATTTTTATGCTGCACGGTTCGTGGAGTTTTATGTATTCACCAGTTTATGTTGTTTGTCTGTGGTTGTTTGACAGGTCGACCTCTCGGAGAAGCCGTCGTTCTGGAAGGCGCTTAAACCACCGGCGAAAGATAAATGTGGTGAGCTACTGTGCTCACTCTGTTATCATCCCAGCAACTCAGTTCTCACACTGACCCTCCTAAAGGCCAGGAATCTCAAGGCTAAGGACATAAACGGCAAATCAGGTGAGTAAATGAAATTAAAACTTGGCTTTTAACCCACCGGAGATTTTAATTAAATTCCATTGACGGTGTTGCAGCAATGAAACTCAATTAAAATATCGTTGTACAGTAATTGAATTTAGTCAGAAGTATGGAGCGTAGTTTAACGAAAAATTTCCACGTCAACTGAACTCCATCTAGATTGGGACATTCATTAGATTTTATCACCGGAAATTGAGTAACTCGGTTGTTATATTGGCTGAATAAAGGAAATGTGTGTGTGACCTTGCCCGAATTAATAACAGCCCATTATGTATAAATTATGTCTTTTCTTCAAGGAGTTTCTAAAATTCTCAAGCAAAGATCCCAACAATTTTGAGGTATTAAAAAAATTTATCAACGCAAAGGAAAAAAAAATTCAGTGAATGGATAACTTTTATGGAAACGGGTCCGGCGGCACGTGCTTCCCACGCGCACTTCCGTTTTCAGCCGCACTGACTGGTGTCGCGTCGGTTTCGCTCTCACGCCCTTCGATAATCCCGAGCTAAATCGATATGTTTGTTGGGCTCTCCTTTTTATCATAATAGACGAGTCTGTGGCGCGTGCTCCGCACGCACCTTTCCTTTTCCGCCGCACTGACTGGTGTCGCGTCGATTCCGGCCTTGCGGTTTTCGATAATTTCGATATATATCGACAGTTTCTTTCACCTCTCCTTTTTACTATAGGAGATAGGATTCCGCTTTTCGATATATATCGATAGTTTCTTTCGCCTCGCCTTCTTACTATAGGATCACAGAGCGAAGGAACTGTAGTACAAAAAAACCCCAAACGAGGATGGAGCATAATGGTAGATGTGTTGAAACTGGAACGTGCGATATAATGTCCACTTCCCCTCCCATTATGCCCATTGTCCCAATATGCCTTGCCCTCCCCTACAGGAATTCGAGTGATAGAAATTTGTAGTGGTAAGAATTTTGTCTTGGCCTCGTTTATCACCCACACAAAAACTTTCCCTGACAGCATTTCAATACGATGGCAACTTAAATATATTATTATCCGCGTGCACTTGAGGAGCTCATTACAAATATCTATTAGGAAGTTCCAGAACGTTTAATTGAGAAAATTACTCTGCCTCCAGATCCGTACGTTAAAGTGTGGCTGCAATTTGGTGACAAGAGGATGGAGAAACGAAAGACACCTATTTTCAAGTGCACTCTAAATCCAGTGTTCAACGAGGCATTCTCGTTTGATGTACCATGGGAAAAAATAAGAGAATGCTCCCTCGATGTCATGGTGATGGACTTCGATAACATTGGACGTAACGAGCTCATCGGTCGCATACAGTTGGCAGGTAAGCCCTTCACCTCCATAATTAGAAACATCAGTCACCCCTGTGCTTTCAAATCAGTTTCAAGCGCATCACACCAAGAGATCCCTCCTTATGATTCCTAGAATCCATTCGCAATATTACAGAGTTTCTTCAGTCCAAAAAATTAATACCAATTTCCAACTCACAAGTTTTTGAAGTTCAGAATACAGAATTTTCATGGGAATAAGGGAAAAGAAGACGAAGCTTCTGGTACTTTTAGCACTACAAAATTGATAGTTTATATTAATGGCTACTAGCATACTGAATTCCAGAAATTTCGATTGTCTATCCACAAAAATCAAGCGTAACTAATCCTCTTTGCCTCTAGGGAAAAATGGTAGTGGAGCGAGTGAGACGAAACACTGGCAAGACATGATCACAAAGCCGAGGCAAACAATCGTCCAGTGGCATCGCCTGAAGCCCGAGTAGGAGAGGCGAGGGATCACGGGCAAGCGTTTCACAAATGTAACAACAACAACCTATAACTTCCCAACAGTATCAGCTGCGTCTGTGGTTCGTGTCGTTCGTAGTGGCGTTTCTAGCTGCTCACCGGTTACACGTAAGCGCAAGTGGCGAGATGATGACGGTGCTGCGGGGCCAGATAAAATGCCTGAGAAATTGCCCGCCATCAAGGGCGAGGGCAACTTGGTGGTGAGACTCATCAAGAGGATAAAAAGGCGAAAGCGCGAGATGAGAGAGTTGAAAAAGAGCGAAGAAAATCCATAAAAAACACCTTGGTGAATTTTTTAATAAGAGAAAAAGGAGGAATAGGTTTTTTTTCACCCCCTTGAGCGACGCGAATGTCAGTCCGGTGTTTGTAAATAGGCGCACGCGAATGAGAAAAGGGTGGAAAAGAGGAAAATGTGTGGTGGGGGAGGGGGTAGAATGCAAGATTTTACATGAGGAATTACGGAAAAAATTCAATTACACGTTGAACGGAGCCCCCGGGGGTGCGCGAGCATGAAAATTATCCGCGATATGGCGCCCGTGACGCCCTTACATCACACTTCGACGTGAATCTCAGACGAGCCATACATTGGGTTGTAAAAGTAATATGAAAACCAGCCCGCAGATCCGATCTCGAGATAAGCAAGTTTTCTAATCGTAGGAGTTTCCCCTTAAATATGAGAATTGTCTCGTTGACTGAAACGAGACATTGAGCAATAATGTAACACGTTGATTTGCGAGTGTAGAACATGTTGAGAATTTTTACGATTTTAGATTGAAGCATTACAAAATTTGATGTGCGAAAAAGCAGGTTCCAAATTTCTAAAACTTGCCAATTTTTTCCCATTTGAATTTTTTTATAGCCTATCTCGCTTGATATCAGACTTCACAAGTGTGACGCGTAAACTCGAGGCAGATTGACAGGACAATGAGATGAGGGACAAGGAGATGATGCGCAAAATGTAAAAAAAAAACGCCTCAATTCCAGTCGAAAAACGACATTCATCTAGCACGACCGCTTACAAAAGAATAATTTGCCTTCTCTAGTTTTCCAATTTTTCTCTTCCTCCGTTAGGAACAAAAAATGTGGAAAGTAATTTTCGTTGAAACAGTGTCAATTTAGCTGGGACAACAAAGTTTGCTATTTTTTGTCAGGCACCTCATTGCATTTTTCTTCTTGCCAATCTCGAATAAAATTGTGAAAAAAAAATCGGTGTATAAAATCTGTGAACAACTCTTCGCGTCTAATAACTTTCCAACATAACCCGGCGTTTGTCGCATGATCATTCGATCGCTCGTTGAACCAATGAAAAAAGACCTCTCGATGCTTTCCAACTATTGCTGTGCGTTAATTAATTTAATCACTATCTAACTGCTAAATTAAATCAACAATGAACGATATTGTACATTCATTCAGTTGGCCACATCTGCTGGGTGTATTGGGGTCAGAAGCGATAAGTCAAACTTGGCTAATAAGTGAAATCTTTTTGATTATTAATATAGCAATCGATAAAGGAAAGAATATTTTTGACGGAACTTTTGTATTGAAACAAAAAAAACATGTATAAAAAAGAAAAAAAAAACAATTTAAAAAGGGAGCACATGAGACACATTTGTTGGGGGATGTGAACTGCAGAAAAAAATTGTGATCGGTGTACCTTATCCATACACTAATTAACACAAAAAAAAATTGGAGGAAAGACAATGGAAGTAGCGTTAATTATATGATACTCAGTAGTCTGCTGTTGTTAACAACAAAACGTACTAACGTTTTATCCCTCCCGGAGAGCATCCAACCTGAAAATCCGTGTCACCACCAATTGACTCATGCCAACGGCCATTAAAACCGTTGCAACAAAAATGTCCCAGCTTAATCCAATTAAACAAAATAAATTATGGGTTTATGGAGCCATAGCTGAAACATGGCGAATTTTCATTGATCGCTGGTCGATTTCGTAAGCTCACGCATTATTGTGAAATTGCGATTGCAATCATGCTAGTAAAAATCCAAGATTAACAGAGCGCAAAAATCAAGAGAAAATACATATTCTGATGAGGGAAAACTGTTGCTCCATGAAATCTCCACACTGATAGAAATGTCGTCTGACATCACCAGTCTCTTGTGAGGAGAAACTCGTTGTAAAAAATCATTTTACGTAGCCTCGAATGACCATGCAGCTAGTAAACTGCAGGCGACGATTTCATGCTTGTTAATATACAAACTGAGGAGATCCAAAAATTGAAACGATTAGCAATAGTTCCTGGAGTTGATTATTGGTCACATATGTTACCATAGAGTACCCGCTGAAACTGGGACATGTTACAAGATCGTGCACTTTCTTTCTCCGAAATAATTAGAAACAACTTGTGAAGACAAGAGCCGATTGACAAGTTTCGAAGCCGCAACCTTGATCGAATAGTTCCTCAAAATATGGCGCCCAAGTGTGTCAATGACCTCATATTTTTGACAATTTTCTTCAACTGTTCATCGCCTTTCACATGAGTTTGGTAGAGACTTCATGAGGTAACTATTTTCCATACAACTCGAGGATTATTTTTTTTTGTGGCCTCTGAATAAATTCCAAAAGTTAGGAAAGCAACAGCATAGCTTAGAACTCCACAAAAATGCCAAATGAAAAAAATTAGAGAGCAGAAAATTGTAGACACTTTGTTTTCAGATTGAAGGAGTAAAAAACATAATGAACCTTAATGAAAAAATTAAATTCCGATGATTTATTACAATTTAACTGCAGCAGAAACCTCCCACTGTCTACTGTATTGCTGAATTATGTATAAGAGAAAATAAATAAAAAGCGGTTAATCCACAGTGAAAATATATCGTAGAAGTCTAGTGCGTAAAGGAGAGAAAAGAGAGAAATTTGAGACAGTGAAATGGAGAAAAATTGTGACGACAGAACTAGTATTTAATATTAAAAACAAGTCAACTTAAGATGAGTGGTTACAAATAATTATATATATATATATATTGTAATGATTATTGCGTAGCACAAAATGAACATGAACATTAGATACTATTTATATGTTGTAGCCTGTACATACACCATTATCCTGGAGTCCAGAGTTTTCGGTATAACGCAGCAACATCGCGTTAAATGGCGGTGTATAACGAAAATAATTACTGAAGTAGCTTGCAAGGTGAAAGATTTTTATTTATTTAATTTTGATGTGAAACTGCGTTTTCCCGAGTACAATTGGACCACGTGGATGCCGCTTGAGCATAGCATTACAATGAGAAAGAACAAAGGACATGGGATTATCTAGAATTCGGTTTAGGATTAAAATTTATATCGTGATTGTATATCGAGATATTGCTAACAAGTGAAATTAAAAAAAAAAACAAACAATGCGATTAGGTGAAAATAGGGAGGCAAGTGGTTAAAATATGTTCGATGTTACAAAACAAAAAGAAAATAATAAATAATGAAACACAATTAAAGTTGAAATACATGAGAAAAAAAATGTTGTTGCGCTGTTTGCATTGCGCAGGTTAAAAATACGCTTATTTGAAAAAAAAACATTGAACATGAGAATGAATTGCTTCTATGATTGAAAACATGAGGGAATACATAATTTGCTCTCTTTGCCTTTCGAGAAAGTTTGGAGCCTCTGAAACTTCGAATAGAACAATGCTTCTAACCAAACCCTAGTGAACAGAATCAAGCCAAGAAGTGTAAAAATACTTTCTGCATCTTATTTTCATTTCTCCGTGTGCAACGTTGCAAAGCTAAAATGCTGTGATTTTTCAATTGAACAGAAAAACCAATGAAAATTGTATCCTTCTTTTTCTAACTGAAAACTCAGAATCAGAGTGAGAATGAAAAATTAAATTCGAATTTACAGTATTTTTTCTGCGCAATGAACAATTAAAAAAAACTGAAAATACAAAAAAAAAAGTAAAAAAAACTGGGGATTAATTTCCAAATTTGTGTACAATTTGAATAATGAATAAATCAATTCATGGTAAAAATGGTGATTAAGTATACATAGAGCTGTGGATGCAATAAGGTCTTTTGGTAATGTGACTCAACATCTCTTTATCGCATCCACAGTCGAGAAACGAACAAAAAAACGAATGATTCGAGGGATAGTTCAATACAACAATGAAATTTCTATGCAACTCGATGTGTTATAAAGAAAAACAATTTATACGCATCAGCAAAAACATTTTTCGTTTGCCCATTACGTCATAAGTAGAGAGATATTTGTATGTGTATGTACGTATTTGTTTTTACTTGAACCATTCATACACTTTAATTTTAGGGGTGTGTCAAGTCTTATGGCCCCCTACAATTGCGGCGTTCCCATGTCTCAATTTAGGACGACGAAATGCCTCAATTCAGTTTAAGATGTACGAATACCGCAACCTACGGTTTTCGCATGTCGTAATTGACATCATGAATTAAGACTGGTGTAGAGATCTATATTTCCAGAGACGAAAGCTCAATTTGTGAGAAGAAAATCCCTAAGATGAGTACTTTAAATGCCTCGATTTATGACTTCCGTACGCCTCACCCTGGAGCATGCTTATGCTCAAACTTGACGCATTCATACTCATCTCCAGAGCTTTGTATATCTCAACTTTGCGCATTCGTATGTCTTAACTTCAGGCACTCGTTCGCTTTGGCCTGATACGGCTTGAAGTTCATAGTGAGCAGCCCTCTAGTTAAGGGGTACGAGCCCCCAAGTTATATGAAGGCCTTAAGTATGGAACCATCGCGAATTAAGCCGCTCGAGGGCCGAAATTCGCAGCGCTATAACGCCGTTCAATCCAACCATGCCTCATCTTCATCAATTCACAATACCTAAATTAAGAGGGTACGCCTGAAAATTATAAATCCATTCACTGAGTGCAATTTAAAATTACATTGCCATGAATTTTGCAGAATCTTCACTATAAATGAACAGTACAATCTGGATGATCCATTGGCATTGAATCTATTATGATTAGCCATAAAGCTTCGTCATTGTTAATGCGTGAATCTGTCGGCGCTGGTAGTTTCCGATAGCCGATGGATATATTTGTTATCGACTACAACGTACCTCGTGTGAATGGAGTTGTCTAGAAATTGTTGTCAGCGTATTGAAGCATCTCCCAATGCAAAATGAAAGAAAGATATTTCGCCTGAATAAATAAGTCCCCTTTACGCTCTGAAAAGGACTGTAACTTAGTATCCGCAAACTATTTTTATATCGCTGAATTTTCTCCCACAACGCTCCTGACGATTGACAAAATGGAAAAAGTGCAGTATAACAAGAGGTGAAGAAGTAAAAGAAAAAAAAATTTATTAAAGAAATAAAGTACTAAATTTTTCACGCATCATGCTCTATTCTTCTACGAACATTTGAAATGGTATTGAGTGGCCTTTCAGCTCTGTTAAACATTTATTTGTCTCAGCATCTCTGCAAATCTGTGAACAAAACATCGTATATTCTTTTCAGAGCCTAAAGTAACAGAATAAAAAATTGATAAACAAACATTTGTCATACAGTGCCAGGTTAAATCCGTGCGACGACACATAGTCTGATATCGTTGTCTAGTTCATTTAAAGAAAATATATGAAGGATGAGGATAAAAAGGAGATAACAATTATTAAAAGATATATTATATATAAAGTGTAAAGTGTAAGCTGAATTGTTTAGGTTTTTGGTAGAGACATGAAGTTATAGATAATCATTTTTATTCATCATTGTGGTTTTCTAGACAAGGGCTCAAGTAGCTGAAAAAACCTAGATTACTTATTGTACGATACCCTTCATAAATGCATATCTTCGTCATCTGTGAAACCAGATCGTCGAGTTGCACTCGAATTAAATTTTTTAATAATTCAAGTCATGTCTAAAAATTACTAGATTTTCCTTTGAATTCTCCTAGTCGAATTCGAATAAACATTGGGTGTTTTAAGGTCGTAACCAGAAAAACCTGAATGATGACATTGACTTGAAATTTATAGAGAGCATTTCTTACGTCTGTGGCGCTATGTTTTCCGCACGAATAGCGCTATAGTCCTCTTATGCAATAGAATATATAAAACTTGACGGCATCAGTCCTATGTAGAATTTAATCGAACTAAAAACTAACAAAAACCGTATATATTTTTATGTTAAAAAACGTAATTGATGTCCTCTGTAAATGTCAGCACAATATCATAATTTACAGTTATCTGCCTGACTGCCTTAATTTCGAGTGCAAATGATATTTAAAAACGCAATAGTCATAACTGTCCTGAATGAAGTGCAATGTCTATGTCACTTATTACGTTAGTGTTACGTCGTGCAGCCTATGTCTAAAAAGCGCAAATTTCAAGATCACTGGTGAGATTTAACAGGAGAAAACTCCACGATAAATGATAATAGAAAAATTTATCGTGCAATCAAGGGATTTTTCACGTTATTCCCATTGGTTTTATCATGTGTTATGAATTATTGATAGTGTAGATAAGTGCGACGGAATCATATATGTATTATTGAGCATAATGTTGCAGAGTGAATATATATTTCGTTATCAGAGTGAAAGTGTATCTTTGTTTATGTTAAATTCGCTGAATTATTTTTCATCGGCTAGATTATAGGGCGCTTTTACCATTGCGCCTCAACAATATAACTGTACATTTTCATCAGTCGCATAAGATAATTCCATTCATCATGAAAAGGCTTCGAAATTGTGAAAAAAAAGCGGAAAAAATTGCGAAGAAAACTCACTGAGCAGATTCTTAACCAGATCAACACCCAAAAATATGCAAAAAAAAACCCTGACAACGTGGGGTCGAATCAATCCCATTTCCGTTGGGCCTGGGCCAGTCCGGAAAAAAGACTTGAATGTGGTAGACAAGGTTGAGTCGTCTCCGAATTGATCCACGTCCGCCTTGGTTTTCAACCCTTCCTGTTCTAAGTTTCCATCGCAGTTCGATGTTTTTTTTTTCATTTTCGCAACCGCAGAAATTTTCCTAATATATTCATTTTTCTGAATCAAATTGAAAAATTGAAAACATAATTTTGGGGATCCATCTCAGTACTGAATGTCGAAAGATACTTTTTCAGATCAGTTGTCACTGAGAACAAGAAATAACATTTGTTAATTCTATGAAATATCGTAACGAAATCCGACATTCTTTACTATTCTTTTAGCTAGTTTAGAATAAAAACTAAATTACGACGTGACACAGAGTAGATATGCCCGTCGGATTTTCTGATATATCCAATTGGATATTCCCTTGTATGTCTGGGATATTTTCCATACACAACAGTCATTTCTTCCTCCCATCCGTGCATCCGAGCTTTAGAAGCTATAATTTTGAGCGTCACATCGATCCGTTTGCCGTTTTTCGTTTTCAGTCGGAACCGTTGAAGAAATCAAAACCAGATGTCAAATTTTGTGAAGTCGAATTTCGGTACGTTATTTGGTAGGGCGCAAAATATATCGGTTTTCTCTCCATATTTTGCCACTTCAATCAGTAGCTTTAAGTCATGACACAGAGTAATTAATGATCCCTCATTAAGAAAAAATATCACTCCGCAAATTATAAAGACAATGCGAACAATCCCCATAAAAATACAATTATCAATACTCTGAATGTACAACTAAAGGCATCAGTTTTCGTTAACTCACGATTGATCACTGAGATATCCAATTGATATCACATTCCATGCTAGTGAGATATGTACTTGTGTTTATATGAGCAAACCCAATTAAATAAAGAAATACCATGAACACCTCGGACTAATAATGAGAAATTTCAGGGTTTAGGTCCTCCAAATGCAACTTCCCTCACCCAACAAAACTAAAAGAAAATCCGTAAGTGTTTACAAATCCTCGAAACGTTGCATTTGAATTGGCCCATGTTCTGTAAATGTTTAGTGATAAACGATAAAAAAAAGAACTAAGAATCGAAAATAAAATTATTGTATGAATCGTTTTCGGTTAATTACTTCACCACCTCACCCCTTCACCCTAGGATCCAATCGTAGCAGTGACGCGGAGATAACATTCTCACCAGTTTCCAGTAACTGCAAAAGTGCATCGTTGGAAAAACGATCATTCAGCGCATCGCCGGTGTCTGACACACAAGTGACTTTAGAGGTCGATTACTCAGGCGCTAAATATTTTGGTACAAGAATCTGACCCTCCATAATTCAACATATCTATCTTAGTATGCAAGTAGTATTTCAATCATTGACGTATTGCAATTACATGAAAGAAATTCTCGTAAGGAATGTTTTGGAGAACTCGAAAATTGGGGTGGGTGTCAAACACTCCCCGTGCACTTTAAAAGTTATTAAAGGAGATCATTTCTGAAACTATTTCCAAGCAAATCAACCTGTTTCCAAGCAATTTTTATACATTTTGTCTACATTTGTCATTTTCAGCAGTATTATACTTCGACACAACAGTAGTATAATTCTGAATTTTCTTTTTCATGAATTACTGGGGGGGGGGGGGGGAGTGAAGGTATGAAAATTATAGGAAGGTCAATGGATCTTTAAACCTTCACAAACTTTCAATTTATTTTTATTTATTTTTTTTATTTACGCGTTTGATCCTCTTTTTAGGATATGTAGCGGACCCCGGCGGTGCCAATGGAAACCGACTTTGTCCCCAACTATACAGCATTCACCCTGGCTTCAACCAACAAACATAACACCTAATTAGCATTGTACCCTTTGGATCAACCAGTAATTGAAGGAAAACCATGGAAAACCCCAATTTGTACAGCCGTTTCTGTTACGAAACTCCCGTTCAACGATGAATCCGTATGAATTAGGGTCTGGGCAATTCCACTCTACTATACCAAAAGGAGAGTTCCCGAGCGGGGACTCCATCCCAGGACCGCGTGTGCCAAAGACCAGCGCTCTAACCACACGGCCATCGCCGTCGGTGACAATTTATTTAGTTTTCTAAAAATTCCAACGAGTAAAAAAACTTCCAAGAATTGCAAAAATTTCTGAAGCACCAAAAAATTTGAAAATTTTAAAAGTTGTTTCAATCCAAACACTATTTACCTATTTAAATAATGTAAATTCAAACACTTATGTTTTATGTGGCTCACTGGTGTACCATAATACGGACATGAGTGGTTTTCGGATAATACACCGACGCCCGATTAAAAATCTGTTTTACCATCAATGGGGTAATCGGCGCTGGCGCAGTGAGAAAATTGGACGTGCCGAACTTGCGTAGAGACTGCGCACTGCGGTGTGTCCGTCAGAGTAACATCAACATTGGGCAAAAATTCACGCCTTGAAAATTGATTCGGTGTCCTGCAGGAGTGACGACGAGCCGCAAATAATGGATGTTGACACCGCGAGTGACAACACATCAATTGACGATAAAACCGAGGATTTCTGTGAAAACCCAACTCGAGATGCCCTGACCGAGGGTCTTATGAGCTTACTGAAGCCGACAGTCGATCAGCTGGACGAGCGCATTCGAGCAACGAGGTAAAACCCACATACCCACACCCATTCTTCACAATAAGCACCTCCAAACTGACTGAACAAATATTTTCGCCAAATACATCTTACTCCACATAAATCAATGATTGTTGTATTACGAGTAAGGGAAATTCGCCATAATCAAAGATATAAATATTAATTGTGAAAATAACTCGTAACAGATCATTACATGTGGTCGTTTATTTCAGCACCTTGCTATTCATGTGTTTCTCTTCTGCCATTCAATTGAAGCCAACATTGATATGATAATTCGATCTTCTGTATCAAGATTATTTTTCACACCAACAGCATAATTTTGGGCTCAAAATGTAAGGAATTTCATCAAGATTACTGTACTATGGATAAAGCCGTGCCGACAAAGTGGGCCGTTTTCAGCTGGATATTGATCAAAAAAGTCTTGGAACAAAAAATGTATTTTTACTACTAATATTTAGGTCTCCAATCCCAATCATCATTCCTTGCGCGAATAATAGAAGCGACACTTATGTCGTGCATAGAAAGGGCAAACGATTTTTTTTCAGTTCCTTCCTATTTATAGATCTTGTTAGTACCGCATAGTAATTTTCAATGAATAACTCAAAAAGAAGCAGATAAGTAGAATCTTCTCATGTTCTTTTATGAAACATATTTGCCTCTACAAAAAAAAAATGTCATAAAATATTTTCTACCATCCTATGATTCTGACTTAGTCTGCGAAAAGGTCGTCAAATCGATATGAACTTATACTCACCTCGCTATAAAATGCAAGCTTTTCAAAATGAGACTCCCAATTTTTCATGTTTCTATATAGACAAAGTCATTCCTAACTACCGAATCCTGCGTAATAAATAGTTTTCTTAGCAAAATAATCAAATCATTCTGGATGTTTTTTACAGAATCAGTCAGATAGAGTTGAAGCAGCAGATCGAATCCCTGACCGAGGAACTAGTGAAGATCTCAGAGTACCTTCAGTGTCCGTTTGAGCTTGACAGCTACGTAAAAAAATTGGTCAACGCAAAGCAGCGTGTGACAGTAGTCAGCAACATCCTGCAAACTACCCAAGAGCGATTGAATAAAGTTCACGACGCAGTGGAGAAGGACACAGCAAAAAGAAAAGCCCTCCTGGACCACAGCCCCGTGTACAGCTCTTCCCAAACCCACCAAGACTCTCCCGATGGTGAAGGCGCGGCCCCTGGCCCTTCAGAAACCCCCCAAATAGAGTGAATAATTTTCTACCTCCACACATCATTCAAAGCTTAATTACAATATTCGGTGTGATTATCTCAATGAATAATCGCCACCAATCAGGGAATTTGGAGACATATACCAAAGTCGATTGAGGGCCAGTGTTTTGTTAATCTGGGCCATATTTAGTCGGGTTGCGGCATCTGATTGGTCAAATCTCCAACCCCGACACAATCGCAAGACTTGGCTTTAAAACAAAAAGACTAGTCTAGAATTAATGTGATTGATTTTGCTAAATTATTTGAAATTCCTCAGGCTTTGGACTTAATCACTGTATCGCAATAATACGAACAGTTTCTCTACCGAAATCCCTCTATAGACACCATGGAAACTCCAAAAGTCAGACTCACAAACAGGGACTCCGAAACAGTTTACGAACCCTCGGAGGACTCATTCCTCTTAATTGACACTCTCGAAAGTGATTTATCGATGTTTCAAGAGATCAGGCCAAATATTTGCTTGGAAATTGGCAGTGGCTCGGGCGTCATTGTCACAGCTTTAGGCATGGCCTTTAAAAAATACAATTGGCCCGGTGTTTTCATGGCTGTGGATATTAATCCAGATGCTTGCAAAGTCACCAAAGAAACGAGTTTCCTTAATCAAACATGTGTCGATGTCGTGCGCATGGATCTAGTAGCAGCCCTAAAGCCTAATCAGTTAATCGACATATTGATATTTAATCCGCCGTACGTTGTGACTGAGACGATTGAGATTTTTGATGAGAGATTGATTAGTAAGACGTGGGCGGGCGGCAGGGATGGGCGCGAAGTGATGGATCGATTGTTTCCGATAGTCCCCGATTTATTGTCCAATCGTGGGATTTTTTACTTAGTTGTTATCAAGGAAAATAAACCCGGGGAGATAATAAATATTTTTGAGGGGCTTGGAATGACTGGAATTATTGCGTCGGAGAGAAAAGTGCGGGGAGAGCACTTGTATATTCTTAGATTTGTTAAAAAACCCAAGGGTCAATGAAGTGGAGCAAATTTCATGGAAATTGTTCAAATATTTTATTCAAATATTAGTCGATGAGTAATAGCTATGTCAAACTTAGTAGTGTTCATAGTGCAAATATGTAATGGATATTTTCGCCAAGAAAACCGAGGATCAGAAGAGTTGTTTTCAAACAATGAAAGAAAACAATTTTTCTTTACAATTTCTGTAATAAGCAAATTTATGAAATATTTTTTGTAGTGAATGAAGTTATGCACATATAAGTTGGAGTAATAAATTAAGGAATATAACTGTTATTTTGTACATCGCGTAAGGAAAGAAATAAACTATAAATGGGCATAAAAGCATGTTCCGACTTCATTGAAATTTGAATTATTGAATTGATAAGATGTAATCGAGAAGCGATGGGTTACATACCTTATTGTATGAAGGTGCTGAAATGTTTGTTACATGTTCAAATATTCGGGTGCTTTTGGGGATATCAACGATTTTCAGATACCCTGGCGAAATCATCTTAAATATTATTACAAAGAAGAAAAAGGCATTGGCAAATATGTGTATTATTGCCGTTCTCCCTTAGTGTTTCCAATTAGAATCGCGTGAATTGAGCAAACCACATTAAGCATTTCACATCATCCATTGCCTCATCGCACGTTCTTTCTTGAAGTACTCTCGTCATATACCTAAAAAATTATGTTCGTCAATCCTGTAAATGCATAAAGAATCACCGAGATGACATGTGGGAGGGGTGCAGGGGGTGAAAGTTAATAATATTCTTCATCATTCCCATCTAGATGCTGACGAGGTCCATTTCATGTCAAATGTGCTATCTTGGGGCTCCCTGATGAAATGAAACACTCACACAACTGGTTACAGTTATAGTAATTGTCAAATATACGAAAATAGTTAGTAGGAAACTTGCGTGTTTTTTTTAAGTTTTTCGTCTTTTTTTCTTGAATATCGTATATTCAAAGGAACTGTTTTTATACGACCTGATAACAGCTGTGACGTCACGCACCCGTTCGATCCGACGTGAAATGAAGATAACTGACGTTGTATTTTCAAATTTTCATCTCACTTCATTTATTGTACATAAGGTTTTACATAAAAGCTATCATATTTATAACGTATAATGGAAATGATATGTCAATGAACCTAGCTTTTTTGTTTCATTTTATAAAAATTATAAAATAAGAAATACATCTGTTATTTTGTACATCATCTAAAGAAGAAAAAATCTAGGGAAGGGTGGGGCATAAAGGTACACTTCCCACACAATTCTCATGGCTCATTATGCTTCACCCTCCCCTATGTAAGGTGTTTAGGCACATGCTATAGAGTGCAAGCATACTAGTTCAACACACAAGTCTCAATGGCATTCTCAATACGTTCTGAAATTCGTCAATTCCATTTATTTTTATTCTTGAACTAGGGACAAATCTTGAGGCTTCTAATTTCAATGAATTCCCCGGGAGATGTGATCGGGATTCTTTTCCCTCCATATTTTCTGCAGCTTGAGGTGCATGATTGCTGCACTGGATGTGGTGATGACGAGGATGGAAAGAATGATGGAGAAAGACGTGTAGAAGCCAGTATAGCTCATGCAGATATTTTGTTCAACGGAAAATTCCGGGAGTGCTGACCCCTCAAAACTCTCCAGGGATTGACTCGATGCTAGGGAGAGATCATCCGGCATTATCACCCGGAACCCACGGGCCATCCTGAGGGGCTCTGCTAAAGAGCCTGACGATATGTTTGAGGGACGATAAGAGACGTCCCGTCGTCTTCTGCCTGGTTCGATTTGCTGAAAAACAGAAACAAACAAATTTCACTTTTTCATTCCACATTTCGTAACTGTATTTACTTCACTCGTACGGTCTTACATATTGGCTTAATATGAATCATTCCATTCATATTTTATGGATGCTACTTCGATATTCCGTCATTTAGAAAGAAAAAAACCAAATTAACTACCAATGCTTCATGGATAATGGTTACCTGATTAGCATCTGGACAAGCCGGACAATCGGTCTTGCACAGTTCAACATTGCATTCGATGAACAAGTCCATAACATCAGGGAATTTGAATGCTTGGAAGAACGCATACGCGATAATCGATGCACCAGTGTTCATTGTCTCCTTCGTTGTCTGGAATGCTCCGAATAGTTTAGGTTTCAATATACATCCTCGCTCATCCGTCAGCTGGACCACATTGGTGGAGTCCTCGTCCCTGGCAACGCAGTCTCTCACCTGGAGATCGAATGCCGGATCACCCTCGACGGAAACAACGAGGGTCATGGGTTCTCCGATTTTGACGAGTCCACTGGCCGCGGGTGCAAACGGCCCTTTGCCGACTTGAATATCTAGTTTTGCAGTAGCTGTATCACCGCTGAATGTTACAATCTCCTGGTTCAGCATGTCAACGGATAAACTCACTGTCAAAGGCTTTTTTATATTTCCTTCCCACAGACACCGCACCCTCCTCACCGTATCCCACACTTCCTGAATTCCCGGTTCGTTCTGCAGAACAAGAACGTTCTCCAAGTATGCTTGGCCCGCCTCTCCCTCGAAATCATTGATAAACTCAGTTCCACATGAATCCAAGCTCACGGTAAACGCATATTTGGTCTGACCGGAGTTCTCCGCTACGTAGCGACACTCGGAAGAACCGAAAAATCCTTTTGAATAAATTACGCCGTCAAACTGACGATTGAACTCAATGTTTATGGTCATCATGGTCTTGCTGCAGTCCACCTGGAGCTCGTGAATGTGCGGTGGGTGCTTGAGATCATCATCCGATGGGGTTCCGCCGCCGGGGGTGCTGGGACCTGAGGTGGGCGGCGGCTGGGTGGGAGTTCCTCCTGGAAGACTCCAACACATTAGAATTCTCGAAATTTAATGCCTCAAGGTACTCGTATTCAGACACTCGCAGTAGGTTATTAAATTGATGAAAAATTTGATTCTAACCTTATGAACTGTCAATAATTAGAAAAACGGGATATCAAGAACTGTCACACGATATTGTTGGTCACACTCACCTACACACACACACACACACACACAGACGCGCGCCTACACGCATACACATAGATCCGGATAGAGACACGGACATGGCTCCGAAAATGTATAAGAATCGTGAAAGATGCCGAACCATGTGGAAATTGAATGTATGTTTTGTGCGCTACCAACTTTGCTCTTATATAGAGAATTAGAAATCTTCAATGCAAATGCGAAAAATTTTATTTAGAATTTTTTTAATACCTGGACTTACTCCTGGTGTTCTTCCTGGTGTCCCTCCTGGACTCCCTGGCGAACCCGGAGTACCTGGGGTACTTCCCGGACTACTGGGACGTCCAGGAGTTCCTGGTGTCCCACCAGGACTAACTCTAGGGCCGGTCGGTGTTGGAAAGCCTGGATACGGGCTCGGCGAAGGATATCCATAAGAATCAGTACCTCCGGAGCCTCCAGTACTGGGCGATGGATACCCAGAAGAGCCCCCTGGGGATGGAGTGGGAAAACTCGGAGACGGTGTAGACGAAGGATAGCCCGATGTCGCGGGATATCCATAGCTAGTGGACGGCGGCAAATAAGTCGTTGAAGAACCTACAAAAAAAAACTTGAATTATCTTTGATCTTTGAATTCAGTGGTATCGAATTCAACCCCATTTCTCAGGTTTATTCAGAAGGGATGCCTTTTTCATCATAGGGCAACTCTACATCAACTCTACTGAAACAATTTATTTCATCAATATTTGGAAAAATGATGGAAAGAACGGAGGAAATAAGACTTGTGCATTGATACTCAGAATGAAGAGGTCTATTAGTGATTGTTTTAGATAGGGGTGTCTACCTGGTCCATTGGGTGATGAACCAGCAAACGGTCTTGGTGGACTGCTAGGGTAGCCCACTGAAGGATTGAATCCTGGAGATGGGGGTATGTATGTCGGCCTCTGCGAGGATGGCTGAAAACTTGGATAACCCGTGACTTCGTTCAGTGAGGGCGATGGGGACGGTGAATAGGATGGCTCACCCGTAGGCGCTGGCTGAAATGGCCTCGGCTTTTCCGGTGGCCTCTGGCCATAAGGCGGCAAGTACCCATTACTCTCCTGTCTTGCTGTTTCAACCAATTTTACGTCGTCAATTATCACTAATTCACACTTTCACTTTTACAACGAGTAAATAAATACTGAAAAATTGGAGCTTTTCGAAGAGTTGCAAACTTCGAGGAATATGAAAAGTTGCAAAAAAAACGAATTTTTAATCAAAACAAAACTGCACTTAATTTTAACATTCCCATAAGTCTGACCTGCGTTGGTATTTGGTGATCTAAAGTAGAGTCACTTATGTTAATTACTGCCACTTGGCATGATATCCGATACACCCAACTGAAGAACAAATTAGACACTTACTTTTGCGGGTTCCCTGACGATAAATCCCCTGTATCCAATCCAGGATATTACGAGCCATTATGTCAGCTGGTGAGTCTGTTGACCTGACGAATCTCGTACGTTCTAACAAGAGAAAATCATCTAATCACTCTAACTCTCAGTTTCCTCACTCAACCGCCTAAATTAGACCGCAAGCCCGGTTTCAGTAGTAAATCAATTTCCCGATATTAATTAATGCCCATTAACGTCGGTTCTATTTAATTTTATTTTATCCAACACCTGTTATTTTTCACCTGAATTACGTTCCGTCTAAAAAGGGAAGACACGAACTTTTGTCTTGTAATAATTATGCAGGCCTGGGAAAGGTGCGCGCGGGTGCTTTACTGCACAAGTTTAACGACAATTTTATTATTCAAATTGTACTTACCGAGTTCGTGACTGTGCGCTAGGCTAGCTAGGGCCATCATCCACAGAAGTGCTGTGTGCCAGCTCATCCTTGTTCCTGATTAGACTGCCAAGATGAATGCATGAACACATAAATACATGTAGAAAATGCGAGGGCCATAATGATGATAAAATTACACAATACTTTATGTTAGTAACTATCGATCATCACTGAGGATGATCATTGAGAAAGTAGAAAGCGAGCATTACCCATTGTGAAATGAATGAATGCTGAATCCTTGGATTTTTCACTTATTTTTATGGGGGATCATAGTTCAGATGAAAAATATGTTAATGTCATTACGCAATTGCGATAATCATCTTTATTTGGCCGCTGAGGTTCCGCAGATTATTGAGATTGTGCGGGTGTGTGGGGCACATAAGTATGTATATAAAGATTGCGGGCAAATGCGACGGAACCTTTGCTCATAGTATTTTGTCGGGCAAATTTTCGACTTAAGGTCTGTGACTCTAGAAGGATGCTGCCATAATCTATAGCAAAGGAGGAAAAGAAATGGGAAAACTTGACATTATGAAAACCAGATTTTCATCGACTATTCTTGTTTTTCTACTTTACGTGTGATAGTATGCTATGAATTCTGTAGAAATTCTACAGAAAAATTGTCAATGTAAATGATGATCATCCGCCTAAAATATTATGCGATCCCATTACCATAAAAACAGATTACAGTTAAAAAATTATTGTCGAAAAAAAATCACAAGTAAGCATTGGTCAGTATTCCAATATATTTACGTAGCAATCAATCTTCTGGAATTCTTCAAATGTTCATCGTTTGCTTCTTCTCCATCTTCCTACTTTTTATTTATTTATTTTTTTCAATTATGAACATGATTAATTCCTCGCCATATGGAATAAATTGGAAATAAATGGAGGAAACGATTATTACGTAATGTGTATGATAAAGTATTACTGGTTATAATGAAAACAAAATTTAATCAGGAAAGAAAATAGATAATGAATACTTTCGGTGAAATTTTCACGAATTACACTCTACGTGAACTATAATTTTTTTAGATTTAGTTTCTTAAAAATTAATAATTTTTTTTCCAAGGATCTTCTTTATTTTCCCTTAGCGATTAAACAACTCGGCAAAAAAAGTGAAGAAAGCAAAATTTCGATTGTTTTTCTCGAAATATGTTTGAAATATTGAAGTCAGTAGAAGAGTTGGAACAGAAATTCCTGGAAGTTATGCTAAAATTGTCCACGAAGTTTCCAATTTTTTTTCTGTAAAGTGTATAGGAATCAATTTCCTTGAGTATTTTTATGGAAATCCATTGAGGTACCAAGAGGAAATCCCATAGGAATCTTATAGGATTTTTTTCATACGCGAGGGTAGAATAAATAGCCAACTTTCACTGTCACGGCATCGGATGCCAACTTTCCTGATGTCGCTGTGACCTTGTATTCGATATCCCGGTCATGAGCTTTTCTCTATCGGCGATACATGGTTTCAGCTATTATTCAATCGAGTTTTTTTCCCCCTACTAGAGTCATCGCTGCTGGGCGACAGAGAGGGCGAGAGGGAGAGACGAGAGACCTCTGCGGAGGAGTCGTGCGAATACTCTCGTCGATGTACATGGAGGAGAGGTGAAAGGTGAAAGTCGCATCGGGGATTCGAATCTTGATGGCACGATCTTGAATACATGTGCCGCGATTGTAGGTAAAAATGAATGGGGAATACAGAGTAAATTGACGGAAAAAATCGGAGAAAAATTGATAGAAATTTACGTTTTATCGACGTCTCCGCATGATCAAACGTCTGCGATTGCGAACAATCGTCATGTAGGTTTTAATTGCGATTTTCTGGTGGGAAAGATGTTTATAACTAGTGGGCTGAAGGAGCCTGACCCGTCGGGGTCAGGCAAAAAACTTCCTCATTTTACATTCTCGGCGAAAATGATTTTTCATAAAAAATTCTGTACAAAAAAAATCCAGCCTAATACTCTCAACTATTATGTCAGAGTCAATGATAATTTCTCGAAATTGTTTAATTGCTGTCTTGACGGGGTTTTTCATTCATTGACCCTTCGTGGTGACAGATGGTATCAGACTTGATTGCGCAGTAATTGAATAATTGAAAGTTCGATGTAATTTTGCAATCAACAAATTTTCCATTTAATTGCCATGTTATGAGTCATTAGGATTTAATGAGTGGTTTTGCTTTTGTGACCAGCGAGAGCAATCATCCCGAATGTGTTAATAAACCCAGTAACATTTCGTGATGATGATTGTGGCAAAAATGACGTTTTGTGATGATTCAACGTCATCAGTGATTCCACCGACCTTTAGAGATATTTCGTCAATGATAGCTATTACCAAATGAAAAATCCAGTATTGAGGAAACATTGAAGTGTATTTTTTTCCACAGGGAAATATTATTCAACGGCTTTACAATGGCAATTACTTGTCGCTGTCTAATTATCCGCCAATTAACGCGTCAGTCGAGTGCCACGGGCAAATGGTGGGGGGCTTTTTGCGTAAAACATCGCGGGAGCCTGAGAGCTGTATCATCTCGACTTAATAATCGTATCATTGTGCCCCCGCTTCGTGGTATAATTATCGTGCGAATTCGTGATATTTAAGCTGCCATTCGCGCAACTATTGCCTCGAAATTTTTTTTCCCTCGAACTGTTGTCTACACTTTTTTTTTCATTTTATTTCGCATTTCATTTGCGGTTCATCCGAGAGCAAATGCCGCACCACAGCAGGTACCCGCCCCCCACGGGCTATTTCAGATGTGGTAAGACGTCATGACCATCTTCATATTTTAGTTGACTGCTCATGTTGGATACGCTCCATCTATCTGCTCTATAGATCTCCGCGATACTTGATCATTTGACCATTCCCGTCCCAGTTAGCGTAAATCCCAGGCACCAATCAATGTACCAATTCCCAAAGCCACCCTATACCCGTCATCTTCATTCAAACGTTATTCTGAAATCCACATTACAAAACACTGGAAACTTGTATCTAATTTCAAATGCCTATAATTCATTAGCTGCTTCTGCAGTATAATTGTTTAGGAAAAGGTGAGTCATGTTGGGTCATCAGTGCAAAATGGGACGGGTCTTACGTCGAACCTCCCAGAGTGAACATGCTGCCCTATTTAACTTGCCGATTGTTCGGCAAGTTACTGTAATGGACCCTTAAATCGATTTTTTTTTCGCATTTTAAGCAACATGCTTCCCGTCAAATTCTGAACAAATGGATGTATGTGTGGAATCGGAATTTCTCATTAACGATATCTCGCGAACGGTTAGAACGATCTGCGGCATCGAGGTCGTATTGGGAGCGTCTTCATGGAACTTAGATCAGATTAGTTGTTGGTTCAAATTGACCGAGTAGTTTTTTTGTTATTAACAACTGAATTGTTTACAAGGCTCTTTACAGGACTTGATCTGAAATGAGTCTTTAAACATTTAATTGACGTATCGGAAAATGTAGGAATGGCAAACAAAAATTCCAAATTGGGAGGTTCTGTTGCCAACGGGGACACACACACTTTTATCCCACTAGTTAATTAATTGTATCGCGTTACCTTGGGCCATAGTTCAGAAATATGGAACTTGTTTAGCTTGCGGGATTTCACGCAAAGACTTTATACACCTTCGAGGCAATATAATTCACTAATTATGCCGAAAATAAAAATTTTCACGACTTTGCAGAAAATTTATTGTCCTTCCTTCCTAGTTTCGTCTCCCGATTTCGCTATTTTATTTTTTCGTCTCGTTACTTCAAGGACATGACGAAACACTGTCTATTCTCTCACTTTGTGTGCGTAATTAGGCTCTCACTTGGGTGAATTTAACGTCCGGATGTTCATGTTGCGGAATCGCACACACGAGGCGTCAGAACTTTGAATAAATCTTGGGGATTATTCGGATACCATATCCGGAATATTCAAGATTATGAATACGTCATAGTTCTCATGAATAAATTTTTCCACGGAGCATTCATCACTGGACTAATTTAAATCAACAATTCAATTTCCTTCTCTCTTGTAATACGTGTAAGGAATATGGGAATTTTTTTTTCAAGTGAAATTTTTTGCTCGAGTGCGGACAGATCTGCCGCTCTATATTTATGCTTATGCCTCACGGATAGGGAAGAAAGAAACAGAAAAAATTAGATGGCCCAAACTTCTAAGAATTTTCATAGTCACAATAATTACAAACAGAAATCAATATTTGATAAATTGTCGTTCAGGTTTTCCACTAAATAGTATAAATACTAACAAAAAATGATCAGAAAATATTTCAAAACTCCGAGAAGTATAAAAACATATTCCAAGAAGGTGTAGATAACGATCCATAGCTTCATCGATATTTTGAATAAATTCGATAAAGATTCTGTGTTGTATCACTTCAGACGCGCACAGATCTAAGCCCCCAATTTTTCTCAGATAATAAAACAATGTAGTGTTGTGTTCCCTCAACCAATAATTTAATCTCACTGAGCACATACGCATTTTGGTCAGAACGATAGAATCATTCACCAAAACTTTGAAATGGAAATGAAACTTTCGGAATCTGCGCGCCGGACCGAAGCTGGGCCATGGCCAGTGCATCTTAGCGTCCTAATCATCGCATTAACTCAAGGGACTTCTTTACGAGAAAAAGAACACATTTCGCAACATATTAAAAAAATCGTGATTCAATTCAGAGCCTTCCGTATGCAAGTATATCGTTGGATTTTTCGCATGTTTCGTCACACAAACTAGCTTCATAAAACCTTTATTGAGCCTCATAGACCCTCAGCACTCACCCCACTAACTACCACTGAAGGGTTGAAGGATGACACTCGATACGCCTTATTTTCGTAACTGAGAGCGCGAACATGGTGAAATTCCCTTACCATTAATAGCTTCTTCCATTCATCAATAGCTCTTCCACAAAAAAACCCGGTATTCCTGAGTATCTAACGTATTTTGCAAGAAATACGGGCGGTACTGTTCAAAAGTCCCTTTGCATCCTACTCTGCTGCGATAACAGACGAGTTCTGTCTGCAGAACACATTCTTATTCAATAAAAAAAGATCTTTTTCCTGGACTTTCCGTGCAGACAAACCTCACAAGGGGTTAGCACAGAACCATCATCTGCGGGCAAACAAATTTTTTTCTCTCAGCGTATTCACAAGGATCCGTCGTACTGTTTAAACCTTCCCACGTTACTTTTGTGCGGTATAATGTATAACCCCCAGTCGAAAAATACTCAAAAATAGTGACCGATGGTGATAACACATGCATCGAATCTGCACTTAGAAAAACTTTGTCGAACGTTTACTGAAGAACCAATGGACCAATCTAAGTTTTTTTTATCCGTGCGTCTACATGGTGACTAGGCCGGGAAGGGCTATCACGGTGGAAGAACAATTATTTCTATTAGTAACAATTTCAATTGTTCAGAACGCTGTATCTCACGAAATATTATAGATACGCAAAAATGTGGTCACTCAATGTTGTTCCTTATAAACAAATCCATATTTTTTGTCGTTTGACTTTTTTCGTATCTTTAACCGTTTTGGCATGAGAGCGTTATAAATAACTGAAATCTAATAAATGTTGTTCCTTACATGAGAAAAAATGTCTAATGTGAGACTTATCTTTCATATCTCAAACGGTCCAGGAGATAAAGTGTTGAATTTGAAAAAGTGACACTTTAGGAGATGAACTCTCAATTTGACGAACACACATATACACAGACATCGGGAAGTTATAATTTTGGCCCGCAGAGGGTTAAACTCACATCCAATTGATTTTTTATCTTAAACACACCTGTGCCCGTTAAAAATCATCTGTAGCAATGAGAAGCATATTGAAAACAGTGGTTAAATTGTGAATGCAGCTGTTGGGTGGTGGTCTAAGGGTAGTTATTGGGAAAATATAGATGCTGTATATAGGCGGTATATATATATCATGTATAATACTCAACAATTTTCTAGTGAGGTCATGGCAATCGTCAAAT
Organism: Asobara japonica; assembly: GCA_026005395.1. Classification (NCBI taxonomy): domain Eukaryota; kingdom Metazoa; phylum Arthropoda; class Insecta; order Hymenoptera; family Braconidae; genus Asobara; species Asobara japonica. The sequence goes on from BQMI01000394.1 coordinate 456,954, forward strand.
TATTAGAGGGTGGAGCTGTGGGAACCAAATGCGAGTCCCGGCAGTGGCTAAATTTGAGGTTTTCTTTGGACCCTACCCTAATTCACTCGTGCGGTAAAAAAACGACTGTAAAATTTCCGGTTTTGCGTAATTTTCATAAAACTGTAAACTGGGAAAATACCCTGGAGCATTTGGCTGCACAGTTGGGGAAAAAGTTGGCTTCCATTTCCGTCACCCGGGAAGGGAACCGATCGTAATAACCCGAAAGGGTACACGAGTAGAGCTAACGAAACTGGACTACTAATAAAATCATCTATACTGATGAATAGCAGTACATTTTTTTTTGGTGCATCATCGATGAATATCCGATAAAAGTGGATAGGGTCGGCATGCGGTCAGCCACTTCGGTGCTAATAACCTCTTGGTAACTTTCATTATGAGCTTTCAACAGACATAAATGTCGCGATCTACACATACTGATATTCAATGGAATAGAGAGATGTTGAAGACGATGGTACTCGCGTGGATTCATCGCGAATTTTTCATCTCCCGTGGATTAGATGGCGAAAGTGCCGCCGATTCAGTCGGCTAGACCTGTTGGCAATGGATTGACCTGACGACTATCACCCATTACCATTATACCAGCTGATTGATTACCAACTCTGGGATTTTAACCTTTTTACCTAATAATAGAAAGTCCACGGGATTGACAACGTAGTAATCTCAATTGTCAAAAACAATTTTTATTAGCAGACGGCTCCAATTGTTGCCGGGTTGAGCGTGGGAATTGTGTAGAGGGCGTTATATAATACTATTACAATTGGAGCGAAGCATGATCAAGTGTCCAGTTAATAGGTCCAGTTTTCATGAACTGTTTTTGAGGAATAGGGCGGAAACTGGGGGCGATATCGGAATGTTTGTACGTTGGAATTGATACATTGAAATGTCTATAAAACAAATTATAGGTATTTTTAAATGTATCTTGAATCAGAATGTATTTTTCACTTTGTTTTTAATGAACTTATTTTTCAAGTAGTAGTCAAAAGAAAGTTGAAAATGGTAATAAAGGCAGAAGAAAATCGGGATAAGGGCAGAAGATTTGACGCGTCACACAGTAGGAAATTTTCAATTTAAATTTTATTATCGAAAAGTATACTTTGATAATGGTTCAATAGTTGAATAGAATTTATCGAATCATTTCCAATGCTTCGATTCGCAATTTCTCTGATATGTTTAGTATTCGAGAATATTAACATAATTGAAAGTTTTCAATTTCTCCATTAGTTTTCAGCTTCCGAAGCTTTCAAAATTTTTGGATGTTCTCCATTTTTTCATCTCAATTTCTTTGGCAAGTTCCGCAAGATTCAGAATTTATTCTCATCCTAGAATTGTTTTCAATTTTGTGGCATGATTGTACCTCAGAACTAATAAATTTAAATTTTACGAATTTGGACGATTTAAAAAATTGGAAACTTTAAGATGTTCTTTAAATCCTTCGAAATTCGAGAAAATCGTATATTCGTAGGAACATTTGAACCCTTCGAATTAGTGAATTCCGAATGTTAAATTCCAAAGAAGTCTGGGTTTTTTCAGATGTGGCAATCTCACAAATCTTCCTCAAATCCACCATTTGATCCTTCCCATCGGTAAGCATTAAACGCGAAACAGAAGATCCGCCTGATCTCAATTAAGAAATGTCACTTAAAAAAAATCTGTAATTTTATCCAAAGATTAGTAGTTTCCGGAAAGCCTCGATTTCCGCAAATTTCGAAATCAAATTGTGCCGAGCGTCACGAATTACATAAATAATTAACAGTACGAACCTCCACAGAATCCGTTGCTTAAGAAGCCCGGCAATAATAAAAAAAATACAACCTCTTCCTAGCACTGATTTAATTAATTTTGTGATTGTAGGCGCATGAGCGCTTACGACTGAGAAAGGTGAGAGTGAATAGCGGAGAGCATCTTCATTCGTGCTTTATATAGGTATTGTGCCCCCTTTACTCGCGCTGGCTCCTTGCTAGGTGTATGGAAGTTGAAGAAAGAGGGCCACCTCCTACCAAGATCCCCAGGAGGTTTCTATGTGCCACCTGAGTCCGGTGTTTCTAGAGTGTGCCCCTGCTAGTCGCAATTTTTCCCCATCAGCATTTTCGACTCCGCGCGTGCCTCTCGTTGGCATTAACCATTGTCCAACCGCCAGGGTCGCCTGAGATTTGATTGTGATGAGCGCTGCAGTGGAGTTTAAAAGATTATTTCGCAAATCTTAATGCCACTGGTTAGCAGCTTCTAACAACAGGCTGTAAAAAAAATTGCCGATAAAACTTTTAGTACAAATGATTGAGAAAAGAAATACTGCACTAGGTGCAATTGGCATTTCAATCCGGATCTCTCTGTTGCGCCCACGGACGGTCTTCCTACCCAGCTACCAGGGTAACGAAAACTTTTCAATCTTAGACTCGACAATTAGTACCGTCTTCCGTCATAAGGCATATAATTAGGCAAATTTTCAGCCGAAACAAACGAGCCCAGTGGGTGTAATCCATCAGAACACCAACTTCCCGATTTACTCGGTTCCTCAAATCTTATTTTTTTTTTTGCCAAAAGTATCGTTCAAACTGACATTTTTGCTCAAACTAGTTTATTCTCGTGAGAAATTCCAAACTGAAAAGGTAGCAGATCGATTTCGATCAAAAACTAATCCATTCAAAATGAAAAAAAAAATAACGAGATCGTCGGTGGGTTGCATCATTACCCGCCCGAGATGTGTTTGTGTGTGTGTGTGTGTGTGTAAAAGACGCGCCCGCCATGAATAGCGTGTCACCCATGCTGCTTGTACCAATCACATCTCCTAAATTGTGAAAGTTATAAAAAAATTCATATTATGTTATACATGCATTTGTGTGCAACAATAACATTTATTTAATATTTATTCCCCCTAACCATTATCGCAAAAGAGCCGTCTAACGAACTGAAATTGTCAATAACAATTGAAGGGATTGTATTTCCAGATTGACACTGAATTCCGGCCTGGAGAACAGCGAGAGGTAATTTTTGAGGAATAAAATTAGTTCGGTCTCTCCGTTCAAAAGTAACCGCGAGCCAAAAAATCACTCTCAAATGAACACACACGCATACAGAACCTTCACCGTAAAGGTGTTAGAATGACGTCCCGTCGAGCGAAGTAAAGTTTTTCGATTTTTGACACTTCATTTTCGAGGTCACGGTAATAACTTTCCTAAATAAGGAAAAGCTATTTAATAAATAAATCACACCACTTTGATCCTCAATTTACCATATTTCGCTTGTAATTTAATCTACTCAGGGTTTCGACATATGACTAATATTTAGAAATTTTCCTTTGGATAGCAATACATACTCGTAGAATAATAGTAACGTTAGTTTTTTTTAAATTGGGGATCTTGGCAGTTCTTCTTTTCGAATATTTTCAATTTCGCAATTATTCAGTTTTTTGAATCTCAATGTTTTTTTATTATTCGAATTGCATATGTAGGTCTTTATAATTTTTTTTAAATCTTCCGTTCGGACAAAAGAGCTTCCAATGTTTTTTTTAAATAAATCAATGTATTCCACAGGGAACCCATTATTGAAGAAATTTTGACGAAGAGGATTTCATCGCGTGAAGAAAAAATGCAATAGCCACGTAAGAGTAAAAAAATTGGTGGAACTTCATTGCTACTGGAGAAGGCATTTGGCGCAATGAATGGATTATGGTAAAAGCGAAGATAACTGCAGTCTGGGCTCATTGATATTTTAATGTAGATGATTTCTTGAACCAGAAGACGAGAAAATCAGTCACTTTTGAGGTATTGACGAAATCTTTTGTTAATCACGTGTCAATTGAATATGCATAAAAATTCTGAATTCACTTTCTAAATTTTTGCCCCAATTACTCAACCGTTTAGCGGAGGCAGCAAAACCTCGCAACTTATCGATTTACGGTAACGTAATTTTTGAATAACACCAGAAAATTACATTGTAAATCGTGATTATGCATCTTGGGAATGTTGAACCCACGCGTTAACGTCACATGAATTTTCTTATTATTTTTATGAATAGCAATAGTCTGTCTAGGGAGGTTGAAATAATCTACAAGACGATCGATGCAATTATACCTCAATTTGGGATAAATTGGAAAAATTTTATGTGCCTCGTGTTTCATAGCAGAGACATCATTGCGTCATCTGGCTTGCGGGTACAATGTATTTTTTATGTGAGTTAATAAAGGTCATGCGAACAAATTCATCGACAATTTTTTTTTTCAATTAATCAAAAAGAAACATGAACAAGTGACAGTAAATCAAATTGACCGATTAGGGCTACAAAAAAAAAATTCGCGACTTACCTAGTTTCTCCTTGAGATAATTTTTTGGCGCGATTTTGATGACTAGCCAATTGTAGACACTATCAAAAATGGGGTTTTCATTTTCGAGAACTGCACGACAACCTGGCCTCTCTGTAAGTCAAATATCTGGTGGTACCTTCACATCAATGAATATTGATTACATTCGTTAGAAATTATTCCTAATGAGTGATCAAACACCTTGGGATTGATCTGAAAGTCAAGCGCGAGTCGAACCACTGAACTTCCCCCGAAAAATTTCTCTCCAAAGCAAATACGAAGCTCCCGAACTCGCAAATTGTGTTAAATACACATATCCTAGTCGCCTACCATAAATTATTTGCGAATGTACGGCAAACATTGCGTAAATTAAACAAAACAAGAAATTCGAGCGTTTGAAATAGAGAGTGGAAAGCCATGGTGAGTTGTTTGTCATCGAAGAGTCATCCCGATGAAAATTGAACAAGCAACATTGTGCGTGCGTGTGTAATGTTGATGAATAAATTATCCTAGCGCTAGTGGCTTCATCTGCGATTTTCGATTTTTTATGGATTAAGTAAGAATTGTTGAACGCGCATTGCGGTAACTTTCCCTGTCTCATAAACGGTTTACCTGGAAACCAATCTTGGGGGATTATTTATGGTAAAGATACATCAGGTGGAGAGTATTTTTTTTTTTGTTGGGCCGAGATTGCTTCGTCCGCAAATTTTCCGGGGTTCCGGCGACAATGGTATTGTTATGCGCATGGCAATTGCCAATTTTTATTCACATACCGGGTGTTACGTTAGCTAACGAAAGCGAAATTATGCAGACAGTATGCTCTTCAAAAATTGGAGAGGAATCTGATGAAGGAGATGATGGAAAAAATAGAACGAACATTAGGGTGCCATTTAGGGCCACATTTTCAAATTTTTCTGTCGAGATGGGCTGCAAATAATTATTGTTCCTTTTTGCTGTTTTAAATCACAAGTTTTCATCCAAATACTGATTTTTCTCTAAATTCATAATTATGTAATGTATATGTGTGAACTTCATCTCTGTCGGTCATACTTTATTGGATAAACTGTAGAAAATATTGGCTCTCACTCAAATTTAAGTTTCAATGTTTCATGAGAATTGGAAAATTGCGATCTGAGATCGCCGGTTCAAGGCCGGTATGGGCGCTATTTGTTTTTTTCAGGCTTTAACTCCCACGACACAACCGAGCGGGAGTTTCGTAAAAGAAACGAGCTGTACAAATCTGAGGTTTTTTCCAATGGTTTTCCCCCGATTCCAGTGACAAACTGGGCAAATGCTGTACAGTGAGGGGTTAAAGGGGGGTGGGATGGGAACAGATCGTAAAGGCCCGAAAGGGTATACGAATAGAGTGGAATTATTAAAAAAGAAAAAAATAAAGTAAAATAACCACTGGGAATTGATGGTGGAAACATGAGATTCGAATTTTCAGGAAATTCATAACATGTTCAGTTTGTGATAAACACTAGATACATTTGTATTTGTGTTTGAAATCAGAATACCAATTATAGCAGTGATTGACAAAACTTTACTCGAACATAGATTTTCCCATAAAAACTATGTACCGATTGCGAAGATCTGTGCCGATAGCGCAAAATTTTCCCAAGCACAGTAAGGACGGTGTGAGCTGCATAATATTGAGCGCGAGGAATTTTTACCTTCAGTAGGATAGCATTAATTCTTGGAGAAGAAAATTTGATTCTCGTTCGCCAAGTTCTTCTGCATACCTCCGCAAAAAGTCCAAATGGTTCTACCTGGCGCTTCGCCAAACAATTCACGAATTCTTATCAAACTTCTTTCAGAACGTTGCACTCTGCTTGAATTGTTTTTGCGTTCACCCTCCTAAAAATTGATGATCTTACCAACAGTCCAACAGTTGGCTTTCGCTGGTGCCAGCGTCCAACAAAATGTTCTCCACGTTCTCCACTCTCCGCCAACCACCACAGATGTCTCCACCACCTCTGCAGGCCATTCTGAACCGCTGGAAATTCCAGAGTTTGAAATAGAACTGGAGACACGAACGCGTGGATAGCGGTAATCGTCTTTGGAATCCCGAGTCCCCTCCACCTGGAGAATCCGAGGCCAAACGCACGTTCAAGAGGGGGGAGTGGGGCCCCCTGAATGTTCGTAGTGGGGCCCCTATAGCTCTCGCCCAGAAAGAACTACCTTCGGCTTTCCACCTCGGAGCCCCCACTCCAACGTTGGGGCATGTGAATGGACAAATAGTGAGGGTACTTCGGGGCAAAATCGAAGGTGCTTCTCTCTCAGCGATAGCTATAGAATTTCGAGTGGTGTGTCAAGGTATTCCCAACACACCTGAGCACACCTGAGAGCACAACGAAAACTCCTCTCGGCTTGTGCGCAGCGTGGATCCCCCAATTGTCAGGGAATTATCTCGTACCCATTCACCTAAGCTCAATGTCCACCTGATTTCCTAACGTCATGACGACAATTTCCCTTAGCGATGGTAATGTAACGTGATAAGTAGACAAGAACATCAACTGTTCATGAACAAACCCGTGTTTTCGTGTTTTGTTGAACTAGTCAGTGATTGAGGCGAGTAACAGTAGAAGGTGAAATCATGGGAGTTATGACAGTGAATAGGACGGGGTTTAGTGCCTTCATTATCAACATGTGGTGGTTGCTCCTCATGCTGGACCTCACACAGGTAAAACTCCATGGTCACTGGTTTTGTCATAGAAAAACAAGATTTGCGAGAAAATAATCGGTGTATCATTGACAAGTTACACAATACTGAATTTACGCAATACTCTTCTGTTTATGTCGCGAATTTTGAGATTAGTCAGATTTCTGCATTCCGCAACGTCTTCGGGGCGCGGTCATGACGCATTTTACGATCGGATATGCTAATGGGACTCGACCATTTCGAGATTTATATTGTTATTGTTCTCCTGCGATTCGAGCGGTTTGTTTGCCTCGAAGAGAAAGGAGAAATGCAGCTTTTTTCCAAGGGTTCCTACTATCCTGTTACGCGCACGTGGGGCGATTACATGATTATATACTGTAAATTGAGAACAGATATGTGAGGACACTTCATGGACACACCGACTCCGCCCACGCATTGTGTCAGCCCACGAGTCATGGTTTTTTCTCTATTTTTTTTCTCATTCTTCAATTCACATTTTTTCGAGCGTGTGGGCTTTATCCAACTTCAGAGAACCCTACAGCTATGTATGCCTCCGCGACCACTATGTCGCTCGCCTTGAGATGCATCGCAGGAATTATTCTGCCTCAGGAACGTACTATTTATCCTGAATTCGGAACGTGAGACTTTTTTGAGTATTCGCAGAGCTCTTCAAAGCAAATTATTGACTTGTAATTTTCATTCCTCTACCAATTGCATAATTAATTTTAAAAATCCTTATCATTTTTTTACACTGCAAGAGAACGATGTTTCGAAATGATCTTTCATTAAATCGGCAACTCTTTTCTTCTCCTCCAATGTCACAAAAAATGTGTAATATAGCTACATCATATGCAGAAGAACAACGAAAAATAAGATGAGGCAATTTGCCAAAGGTTAATGAGTTTCGATGTTTATTTACGAGGAAAAAAAGGGCTTCCAAGCCTTTTGTCAGTACCCCGAAGCTCGTTCCAAGATTGTTGAACGTCTCTCGGGCAAGATTTATGATCCAGTACTGCTCATCGTACAGGGGAGAATGGAATATCGCACACACGTCGTAAAATCCCTCTCGCTCGATTTAAAAAAACAAGTGGAAAAATGGCTTTGGCCGTCTCCCCCCCGCCGGTCGTTTTGGCTTGCATCGGTATTTAGCGGTGGGTCTACCCTTTTATGGGAATGCATCGCCAAAACCAGTTTGCAAACTGAGACTTTCGCTCTTTTGAGGACTGCCCAAGGGGGGGAGAAAAGTAAAAATAAGGAGAGGAATGAGAGAAAAATGGGGGAGAACAAACGTATGAGGATTACACACATGAATATCTTGGTGCAGCCTTTGAACCGAAGGGTGCAATGACTCTGTGAACCTTTTTTCACTTGATTTTTGTTTGGGCTCTCGAGTGTAGAGTCACGAAGGGACCGCACCGCCACGCTTAAGGCAATATCGAAGTGGCTTTTATCCGACAAGGTGAACAACCCCTTCAGCCACATTTCGTCCATATTTCATGTGCGGCATGCTGCTCAAGCTCCGCCATTCGCCCTCAGACACTTGAAATCCTCGTAAACCTGCACTTACTTATAGCCGTTACAATCGTCAACACCCCAAAAAAAACATTCTTGTTTGAAGTACCCGGTGACTCGATTCGAGCGAATTTCGCGCTCAGCAATTTACTCGCATTGACTCGAACAGGAAAAATATGATCGAATCGATCTGAATTTCACGGACAAAATACTTGATTTGGGTATATTATGAAATTCATGAAGTGTCGCTGATTTGAAGATGAGATATCTTGCACTGAGATGAAAAAGTATGCCAATCGAAATTATTGTTAAGAAGAGTGATGGCCAATTCAGTTTTGCTTACATCAAATAGATACTCCGGATTGATCGAGGTTTTTTTACCGTTTTTTTTTGCTACACGTCAGCCACAATCTTTTTTTAATCCCAGTCGCGCTGGCAATCTTCACCTGCGCAAACAGCCAATTGGCGTGATCGATCAACTTTATTCCTCGACTACACGCAGCGGGCCTGTTATTTTAATGTAATTCACTTTCGCTGAGATTTGATACACCCGCAAGCACGTGCCATGTGAAAAAGATTAAATGATAATTTTACAGAATCGCATACTTGGACCTCGTTGCGGATGAGTGCCACAGATGAGCTTTTTTTCTCTCGATAAGAAGAAAATTTTGTAAGGAATAGTAATGAATACTTCTGAATATTTTGCGCCTTGTCATCTCATTAGAGTTGAGCTTTCCAATGAAGGCTATTGTGGAAAATTTCGTAAAAAACTCCCAAATAACACCAATTATTGGACACAGTTTAAGATTATGTTGTTCCGGAAATTCAATAAAAAGTAATGTCTAGAATTTTGTTTTGTATAATTCAGACCATTCTAATCTGAGCCTGCAATTATGATAACTGCCTCCATTCGGAAGCAATAATGTTTATGCAATTTCTAAGGAGAATTCTTCCCTCTAAACGCCGTTTTACGTTCATTAATTCGGTAAATTATAAATTTCTGAATGAGAGGGTACTCACTGAGAAATAAAATACAATGAATTATTCAATAACGACGTATAAATTCTGTATTAATTATCATTATTCCGAGTTCAATGAGCGAAGTTTCCCTGAGTTTCGCCTAGAAAATCCTCCAAATACCGAGTTTCCTTCATCTATAGTATATATATTTTTTAACAAAATACTTTCCCGGGCATAAAGGTAGACCTCTTGTTTTCCACATGTAAGATAAAGCCGTCGGTTATTTCCACGCTCAACACACCGCATCATCCTAATGTGCACTCTCATCAGGCGCATCTGCGTCGGTCATGCTTTCATGAATAAGAATTCATCATCGAAAGTTTTGCAAACGTGATACATAGTATCCGGAGAATCTCGTGGACAATGCGGGAGGTATGCCACGCCTGGGCTATACTTCTTCCCATCTATGTGCTTTTTATATTTAAAACCTTCGATTCATTTGGAATATGTGGCTTGCTGAGTTCCATGTATGGGACTTTCCACGCCAAGTTAGCTACGAATGCCATTTTGAAAATTACGCGTAGAAAATGTCATTTGAGAGACAATTTTATGTATAAGAATCCAAATTCTCGATCTTTCACTGACCGTTGCATAACAAATTCAATGGATAACTAGTGGGATAAAAGTGTGTGTGTCCCCGTTGGGAACAGAAACAAAACTTCCCGATTTGTAATGTCTGTTTGCCATTCCTACATTTTCCGATACGTCAATTGAAGTGGGATCGGTAAGATTCACACAGAAAATTTGAAAATTTGACCTATCCCATTTATCAAGCAGATAATTATGAATATTCGACTAGCCGCATATTGACTAGAGTGTTGTAAACAATTCACTTGTTAATAACAAAACAAAACTGCTCGGTCAATTTAAAGCAAAAACTAATCCGATGTGAGTTAGATGAAGAACCTCCGAATAAGACCTCGATGACCCACATCGTTCTACCCGTTCGTGAGAAATCGTTACCGAAAAATTCCGATTCTACACATACAAACATACACACACCGATATTTGTTTAGAATTCGACGGCAAGCATTTTGGTATACTTAAAATACCAGTTACGAAGCGAAAAGAAAATAATCAATTCACGGTCATTACAATAACGTTCCGAAATATCAGGAAGTTAAAAATAATAAATCGAAAAGTCTATTAATATTGCAAAAGTGTCTAAAGCTATTTTTCAATCAACTCGTTTATTCTTCAATTCATAAATACGTTATCGCCGAATCGCGAAACAGGACTTTTGGCCGCCGATTCTTCCATTACAAATAGAACCAACCACACCATAATCGATGGACGAATGTATTCGACGTTCGCGCCAATAAGTAACGGACCGCCAAATCGGGTATTGTTTCGGTGAATCATGGGCATAAAACATTCAGGTTCAGATATACTTCCTTGTCGAGCTCTCCCGAAAGTAAGAAAACATTCAAATTGTTATGTAAAAATCGTGGAATGAAGAAGAATTTCAAGGTACAGAATACTAGTACGTGCGCGGAGCCCACTCGAGCGCATTAATGTTGGTGTATAAATATCGCCATATATAATATCATCGAGGATAAGAAGTGGGCTGGGCCCTTCTTCTCGAGCCGGCATGAAATTGAAAGTTGTGCGTGGGTTGACAAGTCTATAGTCCCCTCTATTTTTCGAGCTGCCATCAGCTCAACGCGACGAAATGCAGTTCGTGAAACCGGTCCAAGGCGGGATTTATTTAGCGCATTGATAAGACGAAAATATGTCGATCCAGGAACTTTGATGAATGTAGAAATAGGATTCTGTGAAATAATGATTAGAAAGCGAAAATCTATTGGACGCTGTTTGATTAGATTCTGGTATGAAGATCACAAGAATCCTCCAGCATTCAAAGCGGATTTCATTGTGAAGTGTTCCTATAGTATTCCGAAGACGAAAACCTGCAAAAAAGTCGTCAATATTTTTTGGAACTGTTCTCGAGTATTCAGACTTTTAACTTCCCGATTTGTCGGGAAGTTATTGTAATGACCCCTAAATCGTTTTTGTTTCTTTCCGCTCCGAAGTGTGTATGTTTGTATGTGTAGCATCGGAATTGTTCGTTAACGAGTTCTCACGAACGGGTAGAACGATCTAGATCATCGAGGTCTTATTCAGAGCGTCTTCATCTAACTCACGTCGGATTAGTTTTTGGTTTAAATTGACCGAGCACTGTTTTGTTATTAACAATTGAATTGTTTACATCGCTCTATTGCAAGAACGGTAAGAAATACAGCAAAAACTTTGAAGCAGAACTTGCTCTGTAAATAGAAAGGCATATTTGATTTCTTATCACTTTTCTCCATATTTGTCATAATTAAGGAGGTAAGACGGGTGTAACCCTCGAACGCTCGTACCGCTATTGGCGTTTCACTCCCACTCCAGTAACGCGAATAAGTCTCGTCCTCACGCTGACTGTGCGGCGAGTCAAATATTCATAATTATCTGCTTGATAAATGGGATAGTTTGACATTCTCAAATGTGCAAGTTTTCGGTCTGAACACCACGGGTTCCACTGATTTACCTACACTAGTATTTCTTCTGCAATCAGTCCTTAAACATTTAATTGACGTATCGGAAAATGTAGGAATGGCAACCAGAAATTACAAATCGGGAAGTTTTGCACTTTTATCCCCCTAGCTCGCATAGTATTTACTCATAGAAGCTTATCCTAAGATTAATATATAATTCTTATACAGTCTCCGATCCGGAAGATAATAAGTAGAATTCGGAAGTACCCGCGACATGCTGAAAACCACCTATGCCCACAGGTGCATAGGAAGAGCCTGCGGGAACGGCTATAGAAAATAAACATACGCCTTTCTCACTGAAAGTAGAAGTACACAGTGGGCCCCCTTCAAGATGCCCTGGAATGATTTCCGTACAAAAGAATCAACAATGAAAATTATAGCACACGCTAATGAAAATAGCAAAAAAATCACACTGTCTTAAAAGCAATTCCGTATTCTGAGGCGTTTCATGGGAAATGGGACACTTTGACCATTGCAGGGCATTGTAATTTATAGTGACACTCCTTTGGATGCTCCGAGTCATTTTCAAAAGGAAAATCGAGACGAAAGGACTCGGAATTTACTGAGAAAAAATGAGTGATAGAAATCAGCATATAACGGTAAGATCCCCGTCACACAATTCCCCATCGGAAGTCAAGCCTGCTGACAATACAAGGAATCGTCAAATGTAGTTCAAGTTCATTTTTTTTTCTCCCTTTTTGACTTCTCGATAGGCTCAATCATTGGTTTGCCCCTGAAAATAGAAGTTCGGAAGACTTTACAAGTTTTAAAATTCCATGAAATTCGGACATCCCCAGCTTTCCAAAAATGTTATGAATATCCACGAACCTTGAATGTGTTTTCATAAATCAACGAAAAAAAAATCCTCGAATTAGAAGTTTTTTCGTATTGTCCGAATCTCATTGTTACATGAAATTGCAGTTCCAGGTCAGTGGACAACTGCTGGACACGGACTTTCAGCCGACAGTGACGGCGACGTGCAAAGCTGGATTCATGACAATACGCGTTAATCTGAATGAGAGTTTTGTTGGTGCTGTGCACGCTAAGGACAAGAGGATGCCACCGTGCATGGTTGTGGGCAATGGCTCCAAACAGGCGACACTGGGAATTAATCTGTTGGCACAACAGGGGGCGCCCGATTACTGCGGCGTGCATGTTAACAACGTTAGTATATAAATCGAATTAACAGGCTACCAAAGAAAGAGGGATATTAAACGTTTGACCCTTTCCAAATCTCGATCTTGAACTCCCTCCAACGGGACAAACATTTTTGAATTTTTAATTCTCTTAAAAGCTTTTTGTTGATATCGGACAAACTTCCAATCAAAGTTGCAATTTAAAAATTACGATCATCTTGTTTCCACCCTACTTGTCAAAAAATTAGATAGCTTATAGCCAATATTGGATCTTCAATCTTTTCCAGTGCCCCGCTGCCCATGAGGTATCTAATCGAGAAATTAGGCATTATTCATGAATTTGTAACTAATGAATTCTCCATTTTCCCCAGAACACGGACGAACGGTCACTGCAAATCGTAGTAAGGATACACAAGACTCTAGAGCTTGCCGATGACAAGTTCTACGTGATTACTTGTGGGAAAGCCGGATTTCCCAATTCAAAGTAACTATTTTCTATTAGTCAATAACTCCTAAACATGCCAGGCTAAAAATTTAAAGTCAATTTTTCTGACTTACCTTTATATCACGAGATAACAAGATTTTGGTAAGAATATTCAAATGAACTACCCAGGTGGGGAACTCGAAGCTTGAACGATGAGATCATTCCTGGTCCGATCTTCGATGCCGAAGCTTGGGTTTGCTAGTTTCGACATAGCTTCAGAAACCTGACCTCAGCTTTGTTAACTTTGAATCTTAGCTTTAACAAGCATGAATCCCGGATTGCTCATACCATCTAAATCCAAGCTTCTGAACTAAGCTGGATTAAATCAGATTTTTCCTAGTTTCGATTTACCGGCTTCAGCGAAACTCTACTTAATATTGGATACACATAAATCCAGGATTGCTGCACCACCTAAACCCAAACTTAGAAACGAATGTTCGACTAAGCTTGGTCCAACCTCAAGGCTCCTATCTTCAGGGTTTGAACATTGATAAATTTTGTAGCATGGACTAAGATTACCTTCGATGCTTCGACCACGAGATCCTTTGGAACTTGGACCAAACTGAATTTCGAGTCTTATACTAAGATAAAGTTCGAATCTTGCATTAACCTACGTAACCAAACTAGGACGAAGCTTAGTCTCTAAGCTGGGATTGGTGTTACATCCGCATGTTCAGCACAGATGGACCGAGGCTTCAAAACACAGCTTTGGAGAAGCTTAGTCAAGTCTCGTCCAAGCTTTGCTCAAGCTTCATCGCATGGTTAATTCCCAACTGGGTAGTATTCTGGGCTAACTGCTTCAGTTTTTCAGATGTTATAAATAGGTCGTAATTTTGTTCGTCACCAGGCTATAATCGTATTTTGTTACATCTGTGTCTGAAATCCCCTTCGACTCAGAATACAAACAGTGATTCGCAGCCGCAGTGACGAAATCTACCTGTTAGGTTTCTCCATAAAAAAAACCATTACCAAAATCTCGCTATCTACTTTAGATCTCCTCTAGTCTCCTCCTCCCAAATGTTTATTGCCCTCTCCTAAAAATTGTAATCTTTCTGCACGTTTAAGGAACGAAACGTCAACGGTATCATTGTCCATACTTGATAATGATGGTCGTCGTGTGAAGGAGGCAGTATTCAGTCACAACTACACACTGCGGGCGGAAATATCGCGGCCCGATGGTTCGTAACTTTTACCCATTATCATCATAGTGCGCACCGTTGCGCCTGAAACCATCAGTCGTTCCAGGGTAACGCACCCGTAGCATCCGGATATGCCATTGATATTTTATCCGATGAATAATCAATTGCGCGTCTTGATAGTCAGCCTTTGTTCAATGCCTTTTTACTGTTCCATGTGTAGGATTCTTCGGAATGAGAGTCAAGTCTTGCTTTGTATTCAGTGCAACGCGAGATCCCGTATACCTGAGCGATGAACGAGGCTGTCCCACTCTCACCAGAGGCATCACCAAATTTACGTATGATAAAAACACCGGTATCGCCGATGCCACCATCATAACCATGTTCAAATTGACTGATCATGATCAGGTGCATCTCCAGTGTAATGTGGCAGTTTGCAGAGGTAATTTACAATTGCGTGTCATTTTTCAGTCCTGCTCAATCGGATGTTGCATTTAACTAGCGGCTTGCAAATGTGAAAGAAGGTGAAGCGAGCATTCGTCGACGAGTGTGGAAGATTTGAAGCATACATGGAATTCTCTCTGACGGAAGGATTTTGTTGATGCCCTCTGATCTCGTTTTGACATAATGTAAAATTTTGTAATCCATAACCAAAATTACTTAATGCAGTCTGACCAAAAGCTGAACTTAATTACGTCTAAGTTACCTCAAATTTTTTTTGGGAAAAATGATGAATAAAATAAAGCGCTATATGCGTTGCACGGACACATACGAAAACATGTAGCCGCAGCATGCAACGTACGTTCAAAAAACGTTAAATGTCAGGAAAATTAGATGTTCTATGCTAGACATAATTACAATAACTTTGCTCTATCGGGAAGTTGAAAATTTCCATCGATTCATAACACAGATCTCAGAGTCAGTAATAAAAGCCCAACAAAACCCCCAAGTCTGCGAAACCGGTATGACTCACAAGTGGAGCATCATTTCCTAACGAGCCCGTACTGTTATAATCTCCCGTGAAAGCCGATACTTCCCAATCACCACCTCTCGTTTTTACCTCATTAAACAGGAAGCTGTGGAGTGCCCGTGTGCGACGGCGACCCCCCATCTACCGGCCTCAAGGGTCTCCAAGAAGTCGTGGGTCCCGAGGAGAGCTCCCTCCTAGTTGGCACCAGTGTGTTCATCCTCATGCCCGGAGAAACGCCTCGTAAGTCTCAAATTTCTCCAATTGTGCCTTTGCAATATAATTATGGCAAATAGCTCGTGGAATCCAAAAATTTCTCCAAAGCTCCAGCTGAAAAATTGTCAAATATTCCTGAAATTTTTACAGTTATACAGAATGCTGCAGAAATATCTAGAGATGCCAGATTTGCTTCAAACTGCATAGCAAGTTTCAGGATAATCCATAATGGCCTTGAGAAAACGTTCCCCTATCCCCTATTTTAGATCCAATATACCCAATGCACCCCGGATTCGAAGATACAAATATAGCTCATTTAGGGCCCCTAAATTCTATAATTAATATAATGATGAAAGTCTGTAAAATTTCTGCAAATTGCGAAAACTCGTCTTGTTCATACAACAATAACCATTGAACATGTCGGCGGCAGAAAATTTACAAAAGCTTTGATTGTTTTTTCTAAAAGTGGTTCTACGTTTCTATTTTCCCTCATGTCTTCTTTGAAGTATTGAACGTATCAGAATAACTGGATCACAAAGTAAGGAACTCAGTGTGACGAGTGAGGAGTTAAAAAATTCGTTAGATTGTTTCTCTCTGGCCGAGGCGGGAGCGGCATCAGCTCACAACGAATAATCGAAAAACATGATTTGCAGGTTCATTGGCTGTCGGCACCGAGACGATTCACCCCCAGTGGCTGCTGTGGCTGGCAATCGCCTTCGGCATTCTCTTTTTGATAATGCTCATAATCAACATATTCCTCTGCTCGGCCATGTCATGCAGCTGTGCGCGCACGGAAATAATCGAGAAGGAGCCATCGATAATCGAAGATTACGATCCCTATCGGAGCTGGCCGGGATCTCAGTACGGCTCGAGGTTCGTTAAATCTCCGTATGCATTTCAGAAAGTGTCCACTTATTTTTATATTTGCAGTATATATTTCCAAGCTCATTGAATTTCTGAGTTAAAAATCCATTCACTAGAACTTGAAATTTCTAAGATTTTTATTTCTTATAAAATATAATATACTTAATGGCGTATAATTCCTAGCCAACTTGCTACTCAATTTACTTTGAAGCTACCGGGCCATAATTTTCAATTTATTTATTTATCTACTTTGAATGATGATAAAAATGGGAAAATGTGGGAATGAAATTGGAGGACAAGACTCCGCTGTCTAAATTAATTATGAGTCAAGAGGTGCACGGTCAATTGATCTTTCTTACTGTATCCATGTTCTCTCCACGTACACACGGACACGCCTCTGATCGGCGCGATGTTGGTGTACAACCGCATACCATAACGGTTCAACGATTCACTGAATTATTCTATCAGAGTCTCGGTGTTTTAAGATGAACCAGAATTTACCTTTATAGGATCAACGGATACGCCTGATCTTTTATTCCTAGATAACCGTTTTATTCATATGCACCGTGGCCACATGGCAATGCGCGAGTAACTGCATTAGTTTTACTACCCAATTTATCAAGTTAAATTGAACGGTTTCAGATCGTTTCGCCTATGAAATTTTTCTTAAAAACCATAGTGCTTGGGAATTACCATCAAACGACGAAACAATTTTTCCCAAGAAACTATGCCATCAATAACTACCGTTTAACGAGTGATCGGTAAACATCGATAACATATTCCGATGGATATTAAAAAATGAATAAAAATTGAATAAAAATTAGCAATTACAATGGTAGAAAAATTCAATTTTGTTTTGGGAAATTACAGAAATTCTAAAGTTTTACAAATTCGCAAAATTATAGCAGTTTTGAAGTTTCAAAAATTTCTACAGAAACAATTCGGAATACGCGGACTAATCCAAAGAATCCACGAATGCAGGTAATGCGTGGCTGCCCCACTAGAACCGCAAAAACTTCCCCATGTGGAATGTCCATATTCCAATTTCTCGGCTTTAACATTACCACAAGTCGTAAAAAGCCTCAAACGCTAGTCAAAATTCTGACAAATTGAAACATCTTTCGAGAACAGGGAAGCAGGAATTCCAGACGAGGGAGATCCTGTTCAGGGGAGTACTTATTAACTGAAAATAGAGGAAACGAGTTTAAATTGCCAAATTATAACTGTAACACTGGAAAAGTTAACCATTATTATTCACAGAAATAATGAAAGTTACTCCAATCCAATTGGATTCACTATAAATCAGAAAGAACAATTGTCGTCTGGAATTGAAAACTGCAATGCTTTTAATTTGTTGAAAACCCGTGAGGCCAATCAATCTCCATCCACGTCAATTAATTCACTATGCAATTTTTCATTGCCATTTTTTGGTCATATATTTCTTCATCAAGACAACCCTGATGAAGTGCCTTAAACTCCCCAAATTTTCCCTTAGTAAAAACGTGAAAGCTTCAATAGCAAGGATTTCACGTTGACGAAGCTTCTCCACCGCCAGCAAGGGCCGTTTATCGACTGATTGTTTCCGACTATTTCAGGTACTCGCTGAACGGTAAACCGGGCTATCCGTCCGGTGGATCAACGATGAACTCAACGAGATCGATATCAACAAACAGCGATCACTACGCGATTGTTCATTCGCGTCCAGGAAGCAGGTACTCGGGTCCAGGTCACAAGCACCATCATCACCATCACCGCGGCCCACCCTCCAACATCGGCTCGCACTACTCAGCCAAGTGACTCCACCCCGTCGATTAAACGTGAAAAAGAAATAAGCGAAATAAAGTGGGAAAACTAAAATGTTCGACTCGTTACACCCATAGACTTAATTCTCGTAGTCAAGAAAACAGAATTTAAAAAAATGTTAATAATAGGTGACAACAAATGGGTGATTGAAAATCACGTGAAATAATAGTACTTGTAACATCAATTTATTATTAAGATTATCTGTAATTGAGTCTATTGAATAGACTTAATTTTTGTACATAAACTTTTATTGATTTTACATGTTTTTTTATTCGTCATTTTGCATAAATTATGCCTCAACTTCAGTATCATCACAGGATCCATGGATAAAAAACTTGGGACAAAAAAAACGACGCCGCAAAATCCCGACAAAACAAATCTGTGTTAAAAATAAACTCGGTGAATTTGAAATCCGAAAACAAATTCGCCGAAGGATGGATACCAGAGATAAACTCTCGATAAGGATTCAAAAATTAGAAAAAATTGAAATTTGTCAAAATTAGAATACCTGAAAAATTCAGAAAAGAGGGAAAAACCATTTTGGTTAAAAAAAAAATTAAAAGATTGAACAATCTCATAAACCCATTTTTACTGAACTATAAAAAATTGAGAATAATTAAAAATTATTTAACACAGATTTTTTTTGACGGAAGCTCTGTGTTCTAGGTTTCTTCCTTGGACTTTTTTAGACGTACTCCCATCATCACAATTCATTTCATACTCAATAAATTTCTCATCTACATTTTTAATGACTCAAAGAATTGTTCAAATTTGTTACAAGTCAATGTCGTTAGTTTGACGTTAATCTGAGATATATTTGTGTTTCTTGTGATTACTAGAGTAATACAAACATCGACAGTAATCGTAATGACTACTGTTCAGGACTAGTACGTATTAGTAATACCCATAGATCATTAAAACATTCTCTTCATACACTTGAAGGTAAATTCCATTGTTATTGACAGTGAAATAATAACATTCCTTAATGATCATTTGATCTAACAAATTCCAATAATAACAATTTCGTGGGATTAATTCCATTACTTATTTACTAAGTAGTCAACTATAATTCATGTCGCGGGTGGTGTAGGTCATCGGTTGTGAAGAAATCCTGCAGGATTTTCTGGTCTCAAAATGTTTGGAAGAAATTGTGTGTGTCGACAACATCGGTAACCGGAATTTCTTTCCCCGGGAAAATTGTCCCTGAGAACATCTCCCGTTAACTTTTTCCCTTGAATTTTTTCTCCCGTGAAGAAGATTTTTCAGGAATAAACTCCCTGGAAAAAACCTCCAGCCATCATTTCCTCAAGACAATATATCCTTCGAATATTCTATCCTTTTTCCGGTTTTTGTTTTTTCTTATATATTTTTTTAGTGTCTTTGCGTGGAATAACTTTTTCTTTTTCAGGGGATTAAGGTCGTAAAAAGGCCCCTAGTGTTTTAGAAAATGTGCGTCCCAGAAATGACATTTCCTCTGAAATTTCGGAAATTATAAGGATAAAAAACTGTAACCCATGAAAATGCAAATGGAGTTATGAAAATTGTGGATCGTATCCCAAAATTAACAATTTTTTTGTGTTTTTTTTAGTGAAGTTAGAACCTTCCGCTTTTTTTCGGTATACGCATTCTAGCGGATAAATGGAATACTAATTTCGATAGATCGAGAAACTAACGAATCATAATTCTTCGTTCACCACCTAACTGTTGAATATTGAAGATTGATATTACAACTAGGAGAGGTAAAAAAATATACTTCAAATTCAAGTCTTGAATGCCTTCGGCTTCAAAAGAAACTGGGATTTCATAATTTGACCTGATCTCTTCTGCGATTTCCTTGCAATGACGTCGAAAGAATGATGAACTGGTGCCTCTAAAGCTTTTATCTACCTTTCAGTAGCTTTTGGAACGAAATCTCACTTGAAAATGATAATCAAATCATTTTATTTCAAAGCTGTTCTACAGCTTTGAAATTTTCTGGATATATTCGAAATACAAACTTCTTCGTTATCCGTTCTTTCTCACAATTTAATCAGTATTTTTCCTCGAGTGAATAACACCCCCACTGGAAATGCCAATTCTGTTCTCATTTTCTGAAGAGGAATCCCAAACCTTTGAGATTCAGTCAAGATCTCAGAAAAATCATAGGATTCTTGCAGGATTTCTTGCAGAAATCTCATATAAATGAATTCAATGTGAAAAATCCAAACTCTTTAATAGGATCCTCATAAGCATTATTATACCCAAAATAAAGATCTTAGGCATTTCATAGAATTTCCTATAGGAATATCGCCTGGCGATATCTTATCGCAATACTCTATCACTCATTCCTAGGTCTTGTACAGAAAACCCTATAGAATTTTATTCACACATGACTTCCTAATGGAAGACACCGAAACTTGCCAACAATATTCAGACAAAATCCTAAATATAAAATAAAAAATTACTCTGTGCGCGTGAAACCATAAATAAATTGTTAAAGTGCGCAGGTGTCTAAAAAAAATTACCCAAAAATCATAAATAATTGACATTTAATATCACTGAACCAATAGAATTGTATTGCACGAATTTGCATAAACTGATATTACTCATCGTCGAATTTATAAATTCTCACCTCTTGCTTTCCATAAAAATTAATTATCTCTCCATGACCGTTTTAGCTGCGCTCTGTATAGCCCGTGGGACGCAGCGAGGACACAGTACATCTGTTTTACAAACACGACTCAACATATTGCCTAATACTTGAGCTGTGCAGGGAAGGGGTAGTGGCTGTGCAACGAGTAGTTCAGCCTCCATATTTGGTAGTACTTCGGACTGATAAATGGACATTGAAAAGTGATGACCGCAGGTGAATACAATCGTGTCCTCATCGGCCTCGAGAAATTGTGCCACAGCCTCGGGATCTTTGATGTGAATGAACGGCCGTGGATCACTGGATTTTGACGATATTGTGCTGATAATATCCTCCATCATCTCTTCTCCAGTTCTGCTCTCCCTAGATCCCAAATAGCCACTCATCGGAGGCTCATAACTTCTATCCATGAGTCTCGAAAACATCTCTATGTACTCCAAGCTCGGTTTTCCCTCATCAATGTGCCGTAAAATGAGCGTACAAACGTGAAGACTAAATTGCGCAGAAACATGTTCCACAATTTTGAGACTCGCACCTTCCTCATTATTGCAGAACAGAAGAATACCTAGTGAATAAACCAACTTCCTCATGTGCTGTAAAAACAACTCCTCCAAAACTCCCATATCCAACTTATTTTTAATCCAAAAATCAAAGGTTGTCTGCAACACTTGCCGCATTATTTTGTACGCAGTCTCATCAATTTCACTGATATAAAATTTAATTATGTTGAGAGCATCCGTCGTCATGAGATCCTGTCCCGCACGTTTTTCCGGTTCATACCCATTAATTAAATCATCATTCTTGTTTTTTGAATGATTCAACTCATCACTATCAACTTCATTATCAAGGGCGCCATCAGTCAAATCGAGTGATATATTATCCTCACTCTTGGCGTCCTCGCATAACTCTTCTGATCCCCCCTGGCAATCAAACGTGTGCAATTCCTGGTCAATCAATTGAATACAGTCTAATGATTTACTCGTCGACATTTTAACTCGCTTCTTCGTCTCACCCTCCTCCAAAGAATCAACAATATTCTTCTCAATCTGCTTGACAAATAATTCTGTATTCTCACGAAGTTTTTCTTCGCTTTTATCACCAACTCCATTCACTAATTTCTTATCGCTATTCTCACCATGCTCCTTATCACTTCTATTTCCTCTGTCATCGGAAGACACTGCAGTCTTATAATTATCAGGATTGAGTGTTTTCAGTTGATACGCCAGCGAAATCGAAAAATTTTGCTCCAGCAGAGCAAGCTTCGATCTTGCTTGATAGTTCTCCAGCTCATCGCATTTCTCCATAATTTTCCCAGCATCATAGATCCCATTGAACTGCTCCAGTGCATAATGAAGTGTGCGATCTCCGTGGATCTTCTCCTCAAAACTCAGAGGTCTCACTCTACCCGCCAGAGGTGTTACATCATAACTCTGATACGTTATGATAGGGGTTGGGATGTTCGGTACAAGACTAGGTGAATCCTGAGCTACGTGGGCACCGTGGGGCAACCTCACCACCCGTTTAGAAGACTTTATCAGCACCAGTTTCTCTCCCACATTTCCACCACTCTCTTTAGTCGGTGGACGCCCCAATTGAGCTAGAGCATTGCTCCCCCAGGCGAGAACACCTCCACCAGGTTGAATAGCAACTGTGAATTCACACCCACAGCAGACTCTCAAAGTCGCTGTACCCAGATGCATCATGTCCCCTCTGTTCATATTGGGATCTTCCTCGTGTGTTCGTTTAGCATTGTTTCTGGGAGGAACTTGGGCTAGAATAGACACTGCGTTATACATCAGAGGTGTTGGAATAGACACATCCTTACGCGTTCTGTTACCAATCTGTCCGTCAAGGTTTCTCCCCCAGGTGTAAAGCGTACCGTCCTTACTCAACAAGGCCGAATGATGACAGCCCGTAGATATCTGAACGATTCTCCCATTTACATGTTGAGTATCTACAAGCAGCGGCCTCATATGTGTCTCTGTCTCCTCAAGAAGTCCTAAATTTATATCTCGTAAGCTCACAACAATTTTCGCTACGTTTGGACAATTTTGCCGTCGTTCATTCACCGTTTTCATAGCTAGTCTCTCGATGGAGGAAATCTCCGATGTTTCTTCATCCCCCGATTCACTGGGGTCAAAATCCGCGAGGCTCTCCGCGTATTTCTTGGCAGCCGCTTGGAATTCCAGTAACTTTGATTTTTTTTGTGCCTGGGTCTGCAGTCGAAGGACTTGAGGACTTGCACCCCACGTATAAAGTTTATTATCTGTTGTCAAGGCCAAGTTATGGAAGTAGGATGTTGCGATATCGAAAATTGGGTCTTGTAGCAATGAAATTCTCAGTGGAACTGTCGATTTTGTTGAATGTCCCGTTCCCAGTTGGCCAAAAGCATTGCAGCCAAAGGCGTAGACGATCCCGTCATTAGAAAGGATGAGTGTGTGTGCGTGACCAGCAGTGATTGTCTTGATGACTACTCCTGAAAGAGCTTTCACAAGAGTCGGGATGTGTTTATTGTTTGTATTACCGTGTCCAAGCTGTCCATAGATTCCCCAACCCCACGTAAACACTCTCCCATCCATAGTCAATGCTACAGAGTGGTACTGTCCTGTCACCGCATCGACGATGATCTCCTGTGCCAAAGAACCTATCAATTCTGGCCTGGGACACTGGAGAACCCTTCCAAGACCCAATTGTCCGTACTGACTTCCTCCCCAAGCGTAAACTCCATTGTTCGTCACTGCTAATGTGTGATTACGTCCACAGGACACACTCAAAACCTCCATCTCCATAGTCTTGAAGACAGTAACAGGCTGAGGTGATCCGTACCTGGAAATCGATGGTCCGGTACCCAAACAGCCCTGCGAGCTCGAACCCCAGGTATACACATTTCCATTTCTTATTAGCCCCACGTGCCCATAGCCAGCACTCAGGAGCCTCCTCTTGAAATTCACATTGGTTACGACGTGTAGGCGCTTTTCAATTGCTGGCGAATTTATCTTGGATACCAATGAAGGATTGTGCTTCATGACAGGAGTTCTCTTACTGATTAGTGTCAGTAAAATATACAAGAAAGTTTCAATCAATTCCTCAACCAATGATCCAGTTTCGTCGAGAATATCAGAGGAGTCCAAGGAGTCACATTGACTCGACTGCGAGCTGTGGGAAGTAGTTCTTCTCCTGGCTCTGTACTTCACCAACAGGGGCCGGAATATGGGGCTTGTGGGGTCGTATAGAGCCACCAACCTTTGCAGAACAAATGCTGGAAAATCGTTGAGGTTGGACAGGATGAAGGACATGTGGCCTCTAGCTAGAGAGGGGGAATATAACATCGATTGGAGAAGACTCGGCTCACTCACGCAAATCATCAGTCCATATTTGCTGTTCAATGGAGCTGATGCTGGTGAATATGACTGAACAGTTCTCATGAGGACATCGAGAACTTGGGCGAAGAGGCCCCTTTGGATTGCCAGATGGTGCAGTACCTTCCACAGACAAGTCTGACCAACTACGTCAACCACCCAACGTTCGTCGTAATAAGTATTCTTCGATAGAAATAGGAGAAAGTCCTTATAGATTGCATTCGCCTCGTTGGGGGCAGCTCGCAAGACCAATTCGCTGAATGCAAAAACGGTGAGGTTGGACAAATGAATCCTGGTGGTCGTAGTCAATTCAGTAACTGCTGGAGGCGTTAAACAATGACCAAGACACCCTAAGAGCTTCTTCGTGTGTCCAGTAGCCGCAGTTTTCAGCACTCCCTTTAGCAATCTGCATCTCGATAATTTGTACAGTGCAGCTGCCTCTGTGAACCTACTGTTAGCCAAATGAAGATCACCAGCGCATTCGAATAACTGGGAAACATTTATTCCAAAAACTAGACCGATCATCGCCGCCTTTTCGATGTTGTTGTTTAGAGCCAGTTCGATGAAGACCGTTAGCAAGGGTCTCCTGAGAACAATTTTGTAAATTCCATAGTTCGTCACGATGACGCAGGTGTCCACAGCAGGGACCTCCACATTTAAATCATCTATACTAGTAGGCAATGGTTTCTTCCTCTCTTCTTTATTACTCTGTTGCTCTTCTGAGGTTTCTCTGTAGTCTGAAGCCCTGAATATGTGAGTTATAAACTCCCTTCCATCCTCAAATTGGAATCTTCCGATTATAGACTCTGGATTGAAGTGGGAGTCTTCAGAGTTGATTCTAACTTCTGACAGAGGACAAGAGATCATCCAGAGAGTTTTTCTCCGCGCCCCAGTGGTGAAGAATAATCTTGGGGTTAATAAAATATCAGTACAAACACCCGGCATTTTATACATATGCAAGGGAACTGCAGAGACGTCTGTCCCATGGATCGTGATATCATTTGTGGCCTCACAGTAGGCCGTATACAGATGTTGGCCCTGTCTCATATACTGAGGTGATAAATAACTATCCTCCGACAATAATTCAGGAGTCACCAGCGCTTCCCGCCTTCCCCCAGGATCCGAGTCCTCAGCACCACTACTACTACCACTGTCCTGACGAAACACCGACGGATTTTTACTCCGACTCTCCGCCAATTTTTGTTTCAAGGAAGCTAGCTTTTCCACCGACAATTGTTTGAGCCCTTGTAGACGAGACCTGGGAAAGTTCTTGGTCTCCTCCACGTGATCAAGTGTTCTAGGCTGAAATTGGGTGGTTTTGTGAAGGGAAAAGATGCAGCCATTTGTTCTCTGCTCCAGAACAAGTCTCCATTGTTGGCGAGTCTTGTTGGTGATGAGTAATGAGACAATTTCCAAACTATTGTCCTGACAAATGTCCAAAGAAGATATGGAACCCCTGACACGAGTGGAACCGATCCACTGGCCAGTGTCGAGATTAATAAAAACCACTTCTCCATCCTCAGTGCCAATTACACCAATGTGACTGGACTGTGTCACCCCTTGCCACCAAGTGAGCGCTGTTGGCCTACTGTACGAGGCTTGCAGGTCAACGATTGGAATGGGACTGATATCCTGGGTAGACCACTTGTGATCTACAGCCTGGGAAAAATCCACCAGAGCCAGAGCTGGAATTATAGAGAGAGATCCATCGACACTTGCTGCTAAAAGCCATGAGCCACTTGGGTCGAAGCACAGGGAAGAAATAGCACGATTTGGAGCCCGGTACCAAGGGATCCTTTTGATGATTGGGAGACTGTGGATGTCAGGGTGATAGTAAAGCCCAACGTCTGTCCGGCGTGTTGTGAAAGCCAGCAGTTGACGATGACCAACTTCACATCTTGCACTGTGTGTTATCCCTGGAGCTTTTATTAGACACCGCAACTCGAACAGGTTCTCCTCGCCGAGGTTGATGATCGAACCATCCTCAGAGTGTCCCTCTGCCATCACATGGGCAAGTTTGTTGATAACTGGAATTTTAGGGTGAAGCGTTATTTCAAGATGCAGGTGTGAGGTGGGAACAAGTTGATATTATATGGCTCTGGTGATTTGCTCCTCATTATCTTATAATGACGAGCAAAGTGTACGTCCTAAGGCTACAACGTTCAAATTTTTCCCCCGTAGTGTTCGACTCTATTTTGTTGCAACTTTCGTATAGTTCCCACCAAAAAATCTAACAATCCACATGGGTATTGAATGACCCATTGGAAAGATCATCGAATTATTGATTAAAGCGCCAATGACATTATGATAATTCAGGCAATCATGTCACGGAATTTTTAATTATTCCAAAATTCAGGTCATCGTCGTACTAAAAATTCAGAATGTTTTGGAACTTCCCCGCAATCGTAGAACTCCCAGATTGCTTCTCCTAGAAATGAGTGAAAACTTAGTGATTAATGAGTCCTCTTCATTCCATCTGAGTACCCCTTGAAACTTCAGGTGGTTTTTCCTATTGAATTGAATTTAGTGCCACATTTACGAAAATTCCTATATCACTGTGCATCAACTTTTCGAACAGAGTTTTTGTAATTCACTGTAATAAATTTCCTACTAAAAGCAATCATTGAGCACATCTCCACAGGGGAAAATAGTCAGTCCCAATTATACAAGAAAGCAATGGAATGTGTCCAAATTGGAACTGCATACGAATGCATTGTTGATAAAAAAATTTATGGGATTATTTACACTTACAGCAATTCTGTATATTTTACAGGGAGTGATGTCGTGGAATAAAATTGAACAAGTAACAAACTCCTTGACAAATTAATCATTCTATGACATTAAAAAAAAATGACAGCGAGTGCGCATTGTCATCGTGCGCTCTATTTCAAGGGTTTTAGGGAGACTTCTGGATGCTTGGAAAACTCACCTATTTCGGGAAACTGTTGCTGAAGCAACTCGACGACTCTTCGATGAACCCTCGAGTCATGACTGCAAGTGTCATCCAGGATTCATTCCAACGTCAAATACTTTTGAGGTTATGGTATGTCAGGTGTGAAGGGGCATTTCCAATTGGTCCGTGCGTGTCAGTTAGCG
Source organism: Asobara japonica (assembly GCA_026005395.1). NCBI lineage: Eukaryota > Metazoa > Arthropoda > Insecta > Hymenoptera > Braconidae > Asobara > Asobara japonica. The sequence goes on from BQMI01000394.1 coordinate 484,714, forward strand.
GGAAAATTTGAAATGTTCATTGGAAAAATTGGAAAATTGGTCCATGGTAGATAAAAAAATGATGACAACTATTTTTATAAATAGTGGGGTTTTAATCATTTAAATTGTAAAATGAAATATTCACAATATACAGAGAACTGTTCAAAATTGCATAACAATAATTCTGAATTATTGCGTGAATCATAGCTAACTGAACTGAGATTCAACGGCGAATGTAAAATTTCCTTGTAATTTTGTATTTAGCGTAAACTTTAATAAAAAATAAGTTCCTTCATAATTTTATTTTACTTTCCCTTAAATGCACAATTATGACTATTTTGTATCATGATGTTTCATACAAATTAAAGTTATTTACAGACACACAACTGTTTCGCATAAACTGCAAATAGTGTTACAAAATTTGTGAGCGTTTCAGGTTACAATAGCCCTTACATTTGACATTATCCTTTTCTTTCTTATCTTGTGCATATTCGCAGTGTAAAAAATATACGAGCAATTTTTTTCGTAACAAAAAAAACTCAATACCTTGTGGGTATAATTGACAATAAAACATTTACATTTTGCCATGAATGTACAGGGTGAAAATCAATTTCACGGATAGACATTAACGAAATATTTAAGGCAACTTGGGGTTTACGAAAATTCACTGCGTTTTAACCAATAAAACACAAGTGAGGAAGACACGATTTCATTGACCTAACATTACAGTTTCTTCTTTCTTGTGATCTTTGTAGTCTTCGATGTGCGTATTCTCAAGTATAAAATCACAGCATCAAAATTGTAGGACGGAGACCCTCTGCCTCATATCTCTCACTGTTACGCCGAACTCAATAGTTCCCTTCAAAACAAAATAATTATTTTAGTGATTGACCATTTAATTAACTTACTTTTATAGGAACTTATAAAAAAAGATCGAAGAAAAAATCGCAGGTTGCTAGACTGTTGGAACGGAGATTCCCTACGATGTCAGCCCGTCAGGTGCTGCCACCGGAGGGGCGCGCCGTTAGGCGAAATTACCACGGCGCAGCCGCCACTACGGTCAGATGAATATAGCCTCTCGTTAGAGTAACATCAACGTGCCATATATCTTTGTATCATTCCTACTATTACTAAGATTATCAATAAACTCAGAGCTAAACTTTATACGAGAGTGTTCAATTAATTCACTAAACCCAACTAATCCAGCAGGTTATGGGCTTTTGAGATTTGTTGGGCGTTTGAGTGAAGTATAAAGTGCAAAAATCTCATTAGAAGAAAGAATCAGACGAAATAAGAGATCCAGAGAAAATATAAAAGAGAAAAGAAGACAGAGATAAGTGGGATTTTCCTAACAAATATTTGAAAAAAGTGATACAAGGGGAAATGCTAGAGTGATAAGAGGAACGTGCACATAATTTTAAGAGGGAAAAGAGATAATATGCGATATCAAAAATCGAAAAAGTGGGGTGTAGGGGGGACCGCTCTCTCTGTCGCACACCACGCGAGCAGGAACCGACCTGTTGCTGCGGGGCGCTGTGACGTCACCGACCTCTCTCTTGCACACCATGCGAGCAGGCACCGACCTCTTTGCCGCGCAAAACGGAGGGAGCCGCCACATTGGCATGTGAGCGGCAAAACTTATAGGAATAGAATAAATTTTTTTTTTGAAATTTGAAACAGAAGTAGATGAGAGAAGTATCTGGAGCGAGTGAAGTATAAATTAACCAAGTTTTTTTTCTCAAGACAATCTAATAAGAACCAGATAGATTCAATTTTTTTAGAATCTTAGATGAAATAAAGCATAATACCAAGTTTTTTATGATTGTCGAACACTACTAAAAGGAAATTTGGGTGAGATAGATAAGAATTTTAGAGGGGAGGTTCAAACAATCCATGGGCTAAATAAATTAGGGGGGAGAAAATACAGTGATAATTTATAAAACCCATGAAATTATCCCATCTGTCAAAAACACCAAAAAGGGGACAGAACGTTAGAATAAAATAGAATAAACCGAAGGTAATGAGAAAATACCCAAAAATTAAACAAACAAAGTGCAGAACAAGAGGTTAGAAATATATATGGTGTACGTTGAAAGCCACCACTTGTAAACGAAGAGAGGAGAACGACGCTCGGTACAGGTGTGCGCGTGTATGCTTGTGCTGCAGAGGGAACCTATTCTCAGTTTCGAGTCAGTCTGGACGCTGAGTAGGCAGACTGGTTTTGAAGCACGAAATGAAGGATTATAAATTAAAAGTGGAAGACGGACAGTTACCTGGTGTACGAGTAGGTTAGAAGTTAGAGTTAGATCAGAGTCATACTCGTATCAGAGATAAGAATTAGAGAAACTAGATGTCTAGGAGGATATATATATGCAAATTAATGTTTTCATTTCAAAACCCTGTACAGATGGCAGATCAAAAGGACATTAGAGAGACAGAGTATAACATCGAGGACAGTCAGAGAAGGGAATAGTTGGACTCAGACGACACTGAATCCAAGCATTCAGAGGTCCAGAGTCAGAATGGATCGACTAGAGGGTCAGACGAAAAGACAGAGACTGGAGAGGAAGAAGATCCAGAGGTCAAGAGCAGCACGTCTGAGCCACCCAGAGGAGAATCCAACCAGCCGGAGAAGGTCCTTCTCAGGGTGATGATGAAGAGCCTGGGGGAGATCCTCGTCTCCCAGGAAAAGGTGACCAAGGAGCTGGCTAAAGCGGTCGAAGTCCAAAATAAAGTAACCAGCGACCAATCGATGGTGACTCACAACTCGAACGGTGTCCTCAGGTCTCTGGACAAAACAGCGAACCTGGACTGGGAATCAGCCAAGGGACTGAGAAGCCATGCAGTCCTTTAGCTGATTCCCAGTTCAGGTTCAATGAAAAACGACTGTACATAGATGAATACAAGAAAACAAGAAAACCAGGAACAGAAGTCGGTAGGAGAATCAGAGGAAATTAGTTGGAATGTACAAGAGGAACAGAAGGGAGACAGAACTCCCGAGGAAGAGAAAACCAAACTCAAGAAGAGAGGAAGACCACGTAAATCCCAACAGAGGATCAAACCCCAAGATCAGAAGAGAAAATTGGAAATTTTGGCTGCAACAACCAGAAGCAAGAGGAGAATAGAAGCAGAGGCGCAGAAAGGAAAGGTATATATGAGCAAGTCAATACCGGAACCAGTGACATAGTCAGAAGCCATCCAAACAGATGAAAAAAATGAACGGAGAAGAGTAGTGCAAGAAGAATCAATGAAAGAGAGCCAAGTTTGGAAACTGGTGAAAAAATCAGAGATAACAGAGAGTCAAGCAAACATAATACATTCCAGATGGGTATTTAAGAGAAAAACAGAAGCAGACGGGTCCATTCGATTCAAGGCCAGATTGGTCATCAGAGGATTTAAAAACAAGAATCTGTATGACCTACGTGAGACTTACGCTCCAGTTTCAAGGCTGCCTGTAATCAGAGCTACTTAGGCAGTCATTAACAAGTATGATTTAGGTGTGTGTCAACTGGACGTCAAGACCGCCTTTCTGAATGGGATCCTAGAAGAAGAGATTTACATGAAGATTCCCGATGGAATGAAACTTGAAAATGATGGAAACCGAACAACCATCTGCAAACTGGAAAGGGCCCTATATGGCCTAAAAACCAGTCCCAAGAGATGGAATCAGAGATTCGGAGAGGAGATGATAAAATTGGGTCTGGAGAACGATCTACATGAACCATGTCTATACACCTGGAGGAAGGAAGGAAAAATGGTGACCTTGGTACTCTATGTGGATGACATCCCATTAACTGGGAATGACACTGAGAAAATGACCGAGATTAAGAAACATCTGAACACATCATTTGAGATGAAAGACCTTGGGGAGCCAAAAGTGTTTTTGGGAATGTAAATCAAGAGCAACAGAGGAGAGAACCGAATGAGCATCAACCAACCCAAATACATTAAAAAGATGTTGGAAAAATTCAATATGTCAGAGTGCAAGCCTCAGAGTACACCAATGGTAACCAGACAGGTAACCAACCGAAATAGAAGAAAGGAAGGTGCTGGGAAAATTGATGACCAGGCTACTGAGATCACTAGAGCACCGTACAGAGAAGCTATCGGGAGCTTGATGCACCTGCCTAACAGCAGCAATCAGAGCCAACCGAAGAGGATTGGAAGAGTGTCAAAAGAGTGTTCAGGTACCTGAAAGGTACTCCCAACAAGGGACTTGAATTCAGGGGAAAAGAAGAAGACCCAAGGACTCACAGACGCAAGTTTTAGTGACAATCAGGAAGACTCAAGTCATCCGCTGGATACATTGTGAGAATGTTCGGAGACGTAATTACTTAGCGAAGCCACAAACAGAGTACTGTGACTCAATGAACCTGCCATGCGGAATATCTAGCTATGAGCGAGTCATGCTCTGAACCAATTGCGCTGGACAAAGCAATTACATGCATTATTGGGAAAACTTTCTACCCCATCACTCTTTGGTGTGACAATAAAGCAGCTGGAGAATGCATCAAGAAAGAGGAAAGCCACAAGGTGAAAGCTTTTGATGATAGCGTAGAAGTTATCAGAGAGCAGCTGAGGGAAAGGGAGAAAAATGAGATTAGAAAAACTATCGCAGAGAATCATGGGGATTTCATAAAAGAATGCGTGAATCAGAGTAGAATGGATAGCAACTAAAGAGAATCTAGCAGATTATATGATCAAACCATTGGCAGTAGATATACACAAATATTTGGTTGATAGATTCATGACGTAGAATAAATGAGATGTGAAGTAGACTTGAGATCAGAGGCCAATTAATCTGCTTTCTTCCAGATAAAAATTAGTATGAAAAACCGGAGGAATCAGACGGTCAAGCCGTAGGGAATGGAGAGAGTGTTGGAACGGAGATTCCCTATTCAGTTGAATATAGCCTCTCGTTAGAGTAACATCAACGTGCCATATATCTTTGTATCATTCCTACTATTACTAAGATTATCATTAAACTCAAAGTTAAACTTTATACGAGTGTTCAATTAATTCGCTAAACCCAACTAATCCAACACAGACACACTAGGATTACTATACAGCGAAATGTGTAGCAAAATCAATCTCAAAATTCCAACTATATTCGACACATCTCTTTTAAATTCTTTGGTATTTCCAGAATTATGTGGTTAAAGTACTTTTCAGTTCAAAAAATTGAAAAATCCAAGTCGTTTCCATACTCGAAAATGACCCATGATTTTTGCTAATTTGCTAATTTGCTACACACAGATATGAATACTTTGGAAAAATTGAGAATATCAAATTTTCAATAAAAATATTTATGACTTTCCACGATTTTTCATTTCATTGGGCTAAAAAAATATGAAAAACTGTACTAAAATCATACTTTCATTTTGTCAATATTTTCACTTATCTTATCTTATCTTATCTTCGGGCAATTTCAATTTTCGCAAAACAAATGGAGAATGTATGTTCTCTATGTACGTTACAAATGCAAATTCTGAGACTCGAGCAATCAATGAAAGAATTTAGATGTTGTTGTTAATAGACTTTACTTAAGTTCAAGGTCGTTATCTTACGTGGATAATTCTCGTCCGAGGAGTCCTGTACCAACGAGACCAGTCCGAGATCTACTCCGATTAAGTTGTGCCCGTCTTTCCGCTGAAAAATTAATTAATCACATTGAGCATCTATTAGTTGCAAAAACGTGTCGCAATCATATTTTCCGTTGCCTTAAATTACGAAATTTCAGCCAAAGCTCATCGAACAGCACCTGCCAATGTCATTATTCATATCATTGTGATGATATTGGAGCTATTACTAGTGATCGGAAATGTAAATAGACAAAAAAAAATATTTCTCGCATTGCTGTACTACCGATTGAGAAATTGAGGTATCAAATCACTTCTATTTAATACCTTCGAATTTCCCTCAATTTATAATAATCAATGTGTCCTTCCTTATCTCTAGAGTTCGACATCACCAAATGAAGCACTCAAAACTACCTCTATTTTTTAAAAATCATCTGCATTTAATAGAAAACAATAGTACACAAAAAAAAGTGAGGACAAAATGTGAAAAAAAAGTCGTATAAAATCTATTACATTCCTTTCCCAATTAACAAATTTTCTCCAATCATATATACAATTATGGAAGCAGTTAACCAATTAAAATCACAAGAGACATCATCGTAAATTGCTCAAAAATGCAGTCACACGAAATACAAAAAATGCAGATCAATCAGATGAGGTTCTAAAGTTCCCTACGATTCACTCCATCATGGCTACAAGATCGCTATCGATCGACCTCAACTTATTATATTTCGACATGATCACATTGTTAGTAAAACCGTCGAGAGTTAGAGTAAATTGCCATTGTTTCACCATTGTAAAACCACTGATTTGCCCGAATACAAAGAGCTGCTCGTATGAGGAAATTCAGTTACTCCCCTAATTCCCTAGGAACTTTTATTTTTAAAAATGCCATACAAAAATAAAAAGTGAGTACAGCAAATGGTCGAATCAGAAAATCGATTACATTTCTTCCCAAAAATAAATACCTCTCAATCATATGTACAAATATGGAATGACTTAATTATTTAAAATCACTGAAGACATCATAGTGAAATTTTCAGGAATGCGTTCAATATAATTACAAAAAAATGCAGATCAATCAGACGGGGTTCTAAATTTCCCTACGAACCCCTTCATCTTTGCAACCAGATCACTATCGCTCGATCTTAACTTATGATATTTGAGCATGACTACATTGTCAGTAGGACTATCAGGAGTTCGCCAAAATCGCCATTTCTTTCTCTCATTGATCGGCAGAACACTTGAATTGAAAACTCCATTGAATCTAGGAGATTTTGAGTCTTTCTTGGAATCAGCTTTGGGTGTAACGGGATATCCACCAATCGTGCCAAACGATTTTGCCGAATAGAAAGGGGTCTTTCTATTAGAGAATTGTGTTATTCCATTGATTGTTCCGAGACTAGCTTCCCCAGAACCTGGTACATCAACTTTCATAGGAGTTGGCTCAGCTGACGTAAAAACCTCATCATCACTGTCTCTCAGAACAATAGGATTCTGGTTCTCATCGTGAGTATAGCTGATATCATCAAAATTCTTAGTTCTTGGGAGTAATCCACTCTTCTTCTGGGCCCTGATCCTCACGGCCTCAGACGACATAGAAACCTGAAGATCATTGACCTCCGGAATATCCCTGGGTGTCGAGGGCAACACCAGTTCCGGCATCGACGAGTTCATGCTTGGAGGACTCCCCACATAATCGCCCAAACTTCTGCTTCTCCTTTTACCTCTCTTCCTCTTCACAACAGCCTTCCTTAACACAGTGTGCCTCCTCCTGCGTTTACCGACAATAATTCGCCTCTGTTTAACCGGCGTCCTCTTTCTGGCTTCAGTAAGCAGAATATCTCTGGACGAAGACGCTCTATTAGAGACGATAACAGGTGTTTCCCCTGGTGTAAACTCACAAGACTTCTGGAGCTCCCCAATTACTGCGTCATAAGGCACCGTTAAGTGGTGCATTTTCGACATTTTTCCCCTCACAGAAACATTGGAATTCCTGCGTTCGGAAGGAGTATATTTTACATCAACAATAGAGTCACAACTTTCAGATCTCTTGATTTTCTGGAGGTTTTTTTGAACTTTGGTGGGGATTATGCGTTGAGGAGTTCTACCGAACATCGGAGACTTTAAGGATGGATCAATGGGAAGATAAGTGGGGCTTGTTTTGGGTTTACGACGGAGTCTTTGAAATGATGAGACTCTGGTGATGAAGTTTTCTCGTTTAGGTGCCTTTTTCACGGCATCCAGTAAGTTATTTTTTAAGAGGGATTGATTCTCGTGAGGAGTATTGCAGGACATGAGGGCAATGGACAGAGAGGGAAGGGGGCCCATGGGGGAGAGTGATTTCTTTAATTCTAAACTAGCAAGTGGGCTGAGTGGTGCAGATGTCGCCAGGGTGCCGTCGAAGAGCTTTGGCTGATCGCTTGAATTCCACCTTAGTATTCTAGTGGCCTCTTTAGTCCTCATGAGCTTGCACTTACCACCCGCAGCTCGAGTTTGACGCTTTCGTCGTTGATCAGGACGACTGAACGCAGAACCGGTCTGCAATGCCTCCATAAGACTGTCCATAACTCCCTCCTGTGTCTCGTGGGCGTTCATATCCACGAGGGCGCGTTTGCGTGCTGCGCGTGCCGCACGCTCCAACTCGGCCTTCTCACGCGCTTCGCGTGCACGCCTCTGCTTCTCCTCCCCGTCACGAAGCTTTATTATCTCTTTCTGCGATTGCTGAAATTTAATTTTAAACATCAAGAACGTAAAATTGTGCATTAGGTCAATAAGTGTAGACATCCCCATGCAGAAGATTCACTGATAAAAAATTACTAGCATTGAGAGCATTCCTTTTTCCACACAGAAATCATTTAGTGCATATTGAAGATTTGATGACGGTTTTATTTTGTAATGACATTTCTTAATCAGTTTTTTAAAGCAAGGAAAAAAAATTTATTTCGATATTTTGCTTGAGATGTATCGGAAATTTTCCTTGGTGGAAAAGCCAAAAATTACTCAGTACTAGCACATTTTTTTAAAACCATAAATCTGCGCCCCCCCCCCCCCCGAATTACCATGCGATTTGATAAATATCGAATAATCTTATATTCAATTAAAAAAAAAAAACATGAGCAAAGAAAAATCGTTGTTTCAAAACTCAAGAATCGCTCTAGTTGAAATTTCGAATATCATCAGATTGGATTAATACCAGTTACCGAAAAAAATTCCAAAGGTTGAATTTAGTCAAAAGCAATGTTTGGAATGATTTGGTTACTATGCAAACTTCGTCTTTTTACATTCCAGACAATTGTACACAATTTTCAAACGAAATTGCAAAACGCAATCATCCAATAACTGCAATTCTCAGATTTAAAAACGCAAAGATTTGCTAGAAAAAAAGAAACCAAAAAAATCATAAGGGACATGGACTGTTTAACGATGTTTACCACAAAATCATCCTTGAACTTTTTGATATCCCCGAAGAACTCCTCGATCGTATACTTCTGTTTATCAAAAGCAAAGAAATCGGAGATGTCCGCGTAGAGTGTCTCCATGTTTTTGTACATGCTCTGCATAACTTCAAATGACTCCCTAGCCTTCTTTGCGAATGGTGCCATGGTGTCTATGAAACAGTCCTGGTCACTCTGCGGTATTTTCGAATTCGCCAAATCCTGCTCTAGATTTTTTATATTTGACTCCATCTGCCTCAAGGTACGCTGAATATTCTCCATGGAGACTCTACTGGCCCTGTCCACATGTGATAGTTCTTCAGCAAAACTCAAACACTCGGGAAACTTTCTCTCAATAGTATCCACAAGATAATGCATGAGTGTCTGTTTATTCTCCACATCTTTTGTACTCGTCAACTTGGTGAGAAAACTGATCTCAAAGCCAAACGCCTGGCCATTTCTCGATCCTGAATTCATGTAATTACCAAGCAACAGAATGAGCTCGAGGATTCTCGCAAACTTTTTACTACTTTTAACTTCCTCACAAGCAGCGGTGCCTGCCACAATGTCCGGCTTAATGTCCTGAACGACTTCCTCATACCTCAGCTTGAAACTTAACGACCTCAACCTTGGCATGAGCCGCTTAATGGAGGATACCGTCACACAGAATTGCTCAGCCTCAGTGAGATCCTCATACTGATCTTTGAACACTTGGAGCTTAGTCAGTTGATCAGGCGGTGGTAAATACTGAATAAGACCCTGAAGTACGTTATCGGAGATCACTGGACCCTCGCATCTCAATAGGCAGCTCTTAACTTCCTCGTAAGACATGTGCTTCAGGGTTCCCCCAAGGAGAATCAAAATATTCTGTGCAGCTTTCCCATCCAATACTTTGAGATCTTTTACCTTTTTACTCGTTGCTGACTTATCCACAACGTCGTCAATTTTTCTACTTGCTGGTTTCGAGGAAAACCTTTGAGCTAAACCATTTAAAATGTCTGGACTCGCTAATTTATCCTCTTGTACTTTAACCCAGAAGGATTTCTCACTCAATTTTTGGGGTAGAATTGCCTTCCAGTTTGCTCTTTTAAGAGGACCATCAACTTCCCATTTTTTCTTGGGCTTAAGGCCATGCGGAAGGACTTGAACAGCCCCGGCAAGAGGTGCTCTGGGCCCTCCAAGCGGTGGTGGCGGAGGGCCCATTCCTGGAATTGGAGGAGGTGGTGGACCACCCATACCCGGTAAGGGTGGAGGTGGAGGGCCTCCCATTCCTGGCATCGGTGGAGGAGGTGGTCCAGGCATTCTTGGAATTCCTGGCATTCCGGGCATAGGTGGAGGTGGTGGCCCTGCCATTCCGGGCATGGGCGGAGGTGGTGGACCCATTCCAGGCATAGGAGGAGGTGGTGGACCTCCCAATTTAGGAGGTGCCCTCACCCCACCCGACTCCAACTCTCGGATTTTATTCTCCGCATGCTGAAGCTTAGCTTCAGCCTCCTGTTTACTAGATATCGCCTCTTCAAGCTTTTGGGACATCTCCACGAGTCTCCTCTCCTCATCAGCTCTCGATTTTTCAACCAAAGTATCGATAAGTGGCTGTACATCTATTTGAAATCGTTTGGTCGCTGAAAAATCAGGATCACAGCCAGAACGATGAAGGACAATCTGCGAAACGCACTCCTCAATGAGTTTATAGTACGCAGGCCTCACTAGAGCGTCATCCCTCACAAAGAGCAAGTGTTGGAGGATCGACAAAAAGTAGGGTTCCGCCATAGTGTCCATCACCATATTTTTAACGACCTCGAAACAATCGTTGACATCGTCGAGCTCCAGTCTAACGTGATCGAAACGTTGGACGAACTCTTCGTAATCTTCCTCCTTATAATCATTGAAGATTTTAAGGTGAGTGGACAAATCCTCGGATTCATCCCGCTCCAACGTTTCCAAAATGTCCGCAAGACCGACTCTCATTATCTCGTTTCGAAGGTGCAATCGAAAGTCCAAATCCTCGGCTGAAGATATTATCGAGTTGATCAGCTGCAGGCAGACCACCCTGAGGTTCTCGTTCTGCTTGTTCATCAGACCTTGTACAATTGGGAGAAATCTCTCGCGTCCCTTAAACTCCCCATTCATAGTTATCGCATCAAGAACCTTCTTGTGACTGTCGCTGGAGATCAGACAAACGGCACCCAGGACTTTCACAGCCTCGTACATCACGGAGGGCTTGCTGGGCTCAAGTGATCGCGCAACTATCGTTAATGCCTCGTGGTGCGCCAGCATCTCCTTCATACCACCGGTGTTGTTCATTATTGCCTTGAGGCATCGTATGCATTCGTACTGTATTCGCTCGTAACGATTGTCGCTGAAAAGAAATCGATGTGAGTCAGTACGAAGAACTGGAAGGTGTAGTGGATCGAAATATTCAGTCCTATTCATGTTCAACGGGAACGCATAATTTTAGTAATTCGGAATAGTGCGGGCACGCATCCGAGGAATTATCGCGAAGGAGAAGACTGAAAGGTTTCGAAACAAGTAAATGACAGTTCACAAACCAATTCGTATTTTAATTACCCCCATTCATGCGTCATTAAAGTGATGAAAAAATTGAAAAATTTATATTTTTAGCTGTTCTCCATTTGGGATTCTTTGCTCTTCTGTTTCGCTCTATGTAAAACTCATCGTAGCGATTATGAAACTCATTTGATAGACTTACAGATTATTATATGTAAGCCCGTAAAGCAGATTCTAAGAAAAATTCCGAAATTAGAAAAAAATTAATAGAAAATGCCAATTATGATGATTGTGTCATGGAATTTTTCTATGACATCATTTTACTTCTTCAAGGAAACTGTGTCACACCGCTCGCTATCAATACTTCCGGTTACATTCTGATGGAATGTTCTGCGGTCATTAAATAATATCAACTAGAGATCAATTTTTTTACTACATCTATGAAAGTAGGTAGTGTCATCAGTTTATTATCCCTCAAATCGGATAAAGACATTTTTTTAGGAATTAAAGGGTTGCAATGCCAAAACAAGGCTAATTCAAGACTGTTCGTCAAAGATAGTGATCTCAGAATTATTAGTTCATACATATGAGTTTTGAGGGCAGAAAAGCTTAAATGTGACTTTGGGAAGTGAACTTTTTAAAAATTTTAAAAATCCCGAAAATATCAAAAACACAAATTCCGAAATTTTCAGAAATTGCAAATAATTCCCAACGATTAAAAGCGTAAGAAGGTAATTTCAAGATTTTCAGGAATTGTGGAAAAAGCTACCAATTTGGAATTTCCAAGCCTAAAGTTAGAAAGTCCAATATCGATTTTTTTGCAATAAAAAAAAGTACGATTGAAACTTCGCTCCATGTATTCTCAACGAAATGAGCATGAAAAGATATTGAAAATATCTCAAAGAAATTTGTATCTTTATAACCAGAGAACTGATCATAAGAAATGGATGAAACAATTTCAGAATTTGGCAGATGTAAGCGCCATATTGTTGAGTTTCAATCACTCACCTTTCATAGATCTCTCCTAACTCATTTCATTCCGTTCCCATGGAAGGAACAATCTTTAGAAAGTAATGGAACAAAATGTCTCCCGTCTTTTTGGAAATGTTCAAAATCATATAAGAAGCTTCCATATATTAACCATTATTCTCTCAATTTATTCTTCGAATAAATTTCCAATTGGTAAAATTTGATTAACTCAAAACTCAATTTGATTAAAATATGTTAATGAAATAAATGTTTACCTATCGTGATGAATCGACGCACTTGGGTATGCAGAAAATACACAAATAGATCATTAGAATCAATGGGTGTGGATTAGAAAGACATCGATAGTCTCATGTTGTTCAAGCATAATTTATGCGGAAGTATGGAGATCGTACGAGGGATAGTACTCACTTTCTGTAGCACTCGTTGAGCGTTGCCAGCACTTGTTTAAGTCCTTTTGTACCGAACTCCTGGACCCAGCTGAGAGGATTGTTGGTGAGGGCAATTCTCAAGGACTCTATGCAATTGTATATTTTGTTTACACTCAAGTCAGGCTGAGCGAGGTACTGTATGTAATCAGCTGGTCTGTCAAATTTCGACCGATTTTCTTGAATGCTCCCTTTATAATGCAGAACCAACATTTCCTTTTTTTTACTGTCCGGCTGCTGACGAAGGGGCTCCTTCTTCTCTTCTGTTAAATTCATATTCGCCTAAAAATTATGAGAAAAAAAACGTCAATTGGCGGGAATAATTGCAATATGCAAAAAATAATTTGTTAAAAAACCCAAAAAATTTCATCTCATTAATTGAGAGAATTTTCGACATTTGGAAAGCTGACCTAATTAGCTGGCCTGATATGTTGCTATCCCTTTTAGTTTTTCCTGTATATAACGAAAAATAACTCAAATCGGTTTACCACTTTACGACTTTTTCGATGCATATTTATTGATTAAAAAGATAAAGCACCAAAAATGAATAAAGTACACGTTGCCAGCGAATAAATCAGTCTTAAGTCACTGATCAGTTGTTGCAAAAGCAATTGTTTTTCTCAATGTAACTGCTCCTTGTTCTTTCATCGTTTTGGAATGACCTAGAATCTATTTTCGGAAAAAAACTCGAAGAATTCGTTAGTCAAATCTATTTTAATTACGCATCAAAGTCCATTACGGTAATGTGATTTTTACAATTCACGATATAACAAATTATGTCATGGAAAAACGGTCTGACAAAAACACGGAATCTTCACGCTTCAGTCAATTTAAATTTATTGAAAGGGGCTTTCGCAAAAAAAAAACCACGTCAAGGTTCATTACTCCGTCAAATTTTTTTTCTACAAACACGCAATATTCGTGACAAATTCATTAGTCGAGGCTCATGTAACCAACCCATTGCCCTAAACACTAAATCAACATTCATTCCCACTTGATCCTAATTCTTCCCCTATCTCAATTAATCAATTAGCGTTAGTGACTGTCATCTCGGGTCAATTACCCCGATGAAATGGATGGCTAAAAAAAATCTCAACAACAAAACATTCGACATGAGCTGGGAACGATAATTGAACATTGCCAAGTTTAAAAAATCCAAGAAATTCTGTTTTATTTTTCTTCATTCAAAAATCTTGAAAATTGAAAAGTTCGGAACTTGAAAACATGTTAAATCCCCAAATTTCAATTCAACTATCTTGAATTTCCAGTCAAAAAAAAAATTTCAGACCGTTCATAATTTTTCCAATTTTAGCATTTCCAACCGATGAAGGTTTTGAAAAAATGTGAAATAAAAATAGAATGTGATATATAGTTTTTGATTTTTTTTTTAATTTTTTGGTAAAAAGATTTTTTTTTTAATTCAGAAATTTCCAAAATGCAAATAAGTGAGATAAAGCAAACTCTCATGACATGCGCAATTGGGAAATTTTCCAAGGAACCATAAATGGAAGAATCTCAAATAGTAACGTTTACTGTGTCTACAAACTCCAAAAAAATTAGCTATAATGGAATTCCTGAATGTCATATCTAATGTGGCATCCTCCACGATAAAAAATCAAACCATATTTTTAATTAAAACTATTTGTTATGGATCAAATTTCAAAAACAAAATCTACAGTGAAGAGATGAAATGAGGTAGCTGCGTTTATTGGTTCCCTCGGTTTTTTATGAATATCTCAGAATCTATAAGAATTGAGATAATCTTCATAAGAACTTTTTTGTAGAACTCTATGGTCTCTACAAAAAGTTCGTCAGAATATGTGCCCCATCTTTCCTCGCTTTTGAGATATACCTAAGAAAACGGGACGTACGTTGAGTTCCCTGGTTTCGCCACTTCACTACACCCATAATTTCAGACGAAAATTACATTTCGAATAATCCTTTGTGGCACACTCATGGGTCAGACTTATTCAGCCCAGCAATTAATTAATTTTGATAGGTACTCCCAATAAAAAAGCCATTACCAGCATTTTCTCGAACTTCTCATTAACAGTTTCCTCGTCCATTCTCTCGATGATGGAGCGCTGCTGTTCAATCTCATCAAAATCATCACCGGAATTTGGCCGGGGGATAGTATTGAAGCCAGTTCCACTTCTGACCCCACCCCCGCGGCCGGATTTCTTGGGTCGTCCGAACCATGTGTCCAGCTGAAAACATAAAACCAAATTAATTCCCCTCGAATTGAACCCATCTTAATGTATTCCCAAGAAATTTCTGCATTGTCATATAACTCTTGTGCCAACACTTTTATTTAGAAAATATCACTCATGATCTTGATTGGGCAATGGCTCAATTCTCGGAACGCTTTGAATACAATGACTTTCACCCTTGCACTTCTTTTGTCACGAGATATCTGACTGATTTCTAATTTCGTCCACATAGAGAGAACGGGAAAAATTGCCGTGCCCGAATACTCTGAAGCGGTGATCTATACTAAAAAATCGAGAAAAAGCAACGTTGAAAGCGTGATTTTTTAAATGAAGGACCAAGAAAAGGCACTCAATGTTTATCTGAATTGCACCAAAGTTACTGACAATATAGCCATTTTTGCGGTACAATTTTTCTTCCGGCAATTGCAATAATCACGTGTTGTTCACCGACTTCTTATTATGTGGTATCGTAATTACTTTCTATAAATGTAGCATTACACATAAATTGAATGCAAAAGCTCTGTAGCGCTGACATCTACTAAAAAAAAACAAAAAATATCACTCAGTGAATGTCTTCACGAAAGGACCAGAAAACTTTACCGCACAACACCATAAAATGGCAGAGCCACTGACTGTCTAACGAACTCGAGAGAAAAACAAACGGTGACATAATGTTCCGGTCCTGGCGTATGAACTCCTTCCGGTTCTCTACCAGACCTTCCTATGGCACTTGGAGTAATTACAGATGTTGACATACTTTATATTGCAAGGTACAGGAATTTTTACTATACAGCACCACAATTTTTCAGGCGCTAATAAATTAATCCACGTGACGGTGCTGCACACTAATTTTTTCTGGAATTTTCGAATAAAAATCTGGATTGTTTTCTCTGTGCACAAATAACACACCCCGAATAAATTCCACAGTGAGAAACTGGGACACTTCATTCCAGCAAACCTACGAATTCCACGATTTGTTTGACAAATTTTGTGAGAAAAAAAATGTCAGAAAGTATGTCTCAAAAATGACAGCCGAATGAATTAGCACTTAAACTGCGTTCTACCATTTTCTACATTTCAATTTTTTTTATCGCAAACCATGTTGACTCTAGGCTTCGTGAGATCGGAATGCCGCGTGGATTGTAGAAAAAAAAAGCCCATGCTATAGTGCCAACCGCAACAACAAGTGAGCATTTTCATAATTATTTATTAGTGATTCATGTGGCGTACAGGACCGCCAGTGGACTTATCGGGAGTACAATGGGGCCATAGTGCTAATGTACTGTAATGTACTCTACTTATCGGGGTTACCCTATCATACTTGTGTACACGATCAAAGGGAAATTAATGATAAAAAATTAACATGACGGCAGCATTGAAAGAAATTCCATGTGATTCAAGCGTCCTTGCGTCTCGTATGCTTCTCATCCCAAAGCCTCATAAAATCTGATAAACTAGTAGATAAGTCATTCCGTCAAACCTTGTGCCACAATTTTACCGGCTTCTTTAAATTGTTTAATTTATTTATTTTATAGAAATAGGCTTTTGATGAGAAAGACTACTGCACGTCGCGACCATATATTTTTGTCGGGAATCAAACGAATTTTCATTAATTGGTTTCAATGTGTAAAATTTGCAAAACTTTGTTATATATCGGACAACCCTTAAAAACGCCAAAACAGGAAGACAAGTTAGAAATTGTGACCAATTAATAAAGGAGGAAAGGTCCAGTAATGTGACGATAAATATCTAATTTATACCGTCATGCACAAATTATAAAAATCAGGCAACGGAAAATTTGAAAATCCAAATCCTTTGTAATATTTTTACATTTGTTATATATCATGAAATGATGCTGCGCATAAATCGTTTTGTAGTTCACGTGATCATATATGGTATGCACTGAAATATAATATATATTCCATACATGATCGCGTACGAAAAAAACGACGTACCGGCGTACGTAGTCCCCGCGTGGTTCAATCCCATGTCTTGTTGCAAATTGATGAACGAATATATATATTTTCTCGATATTTAACATCAATCGCTATGATTAAACTTCTGTATTCCTTCCGTGAATGTGGGAGAAATCAATTTTGTGCTGAATAGGCACCATGAATTCTGAAAAACTGATTCAAAAACAGGGAAAATATATTTGAAAAGAAGGAATTTTCACACAAACGGAGAGATTTGGAAAATGTTTACAAATACGAGATGTGAGCGCCACCATCTTGCAATCGAGATGGCGTGGGGGTGCAAGCGAAATGGCGGCGTACACATCGGACAAGCACCTCGTGTTTTTAAACATATGCCAAAATTATTTATCCTTTTTGGGTCTCTCTCAGCTCACTTCCTCTGGTTCCTTCAAAAAGAACCTTTTTGTCAAAGTATTTTTCACATTTCTCGAGTCAGTTAATGCTGAGATTTCATAGCGCAAAGGCATTCTAGTATTTCAGTAGTCTATTCGTTATCGCGCAGTCTATTGAAAGGAAAAGAACATTCCTCCGTAATTTGTTTTCTTCTATTCTATACACTGAAAAATGATACAGGTACATATGTGAGTATTCAGAGGGGTTCTTCTTCCAGTTTTCGGCAACAAAATGAACCAGAAGGTTTTCTGCAAAAGATATAAATGATAGAAGAGGGCCCCTCCGTTGGTCAAATCTGAATTATCAGACAATTTTTATCTTCCCAAGCATAGAAGAACCCAATTGATTGAGAAGAACGCAGGTTGAATTACTTGAATACTTTTATCGAGCGACAAAGCTCCAAAAATAGCCACATGCTATCAAGATTCGGCTCCATTCAGCAATTTTGTTCGCCTTAGTTAAATAATGAGGAATTTGGCTCACCCATTCTGTAATCATTTTTACTCCAGTCAGATTGAGGAGCAATTGGCAGAAGCATCACAACACGTTAGTACAATTAAAACAACTTATCCTGTCGAATTGATCGACCTGTCGTGCATGCACAACTCATCCATCATTAACACACATTCATTTTTCTTTCCACTGCCTCTCACGTTATTTATAACAATGACACTTGTAGCGATATTCTATTGGTTTTATAACACCAAAGTAATAAAATCACTCCATTATCAGTCGATGAACACATGACATGCTATTATAACTATCACAAGACACAAAATCGTGTAAGCAGGTTTGTTCATCTGAGCGGGGGTAAAAAAATTTTTAAAACACTTGTTTAATTTTAATTCCGGCACTCCAAATTTCTTATTAATAATTTCTAATTGATCCAATATAAAAAAATCATTTTTTTCTTCACATTTCAATTTTATTTATATGATAGTGAAGAGTGGTTCTTTTTCTCATAACTGCCCATGTCAAATTCGGCAAATTACCATAGATCTACAATTCTGGGGATAAATAGAAACTAATTCTGTCATTCAAGGTTTGTTCCCAAAATCTTATCTCTTTCTTGTACATGTTTTAGCAGAGAAGAACGACCTTTAAGCATGCATGTCCCCTCGCATACTGGGAAAAATCAAAAGCACGATTTTGAATATAGTTCCTGCATTCCATAACTCCAAGCCCTGTTTTATAAATTCTTCATACACTAATTAAAAAAAATGCTTTTGTTATATTGTTGATTGATTTGTCGAACAAAAATGTTCCTTGTAATTTTCAAACAAATTTTTGTAGCACTCTTTTTTATGGGGTTCATCGAGAAGTGACACTTTTGCCATAACAGTGCTGGTTACATTTTTAACCCTATAATTGGATTATTTCATGTAAAGGTAAGTCAATCGATTTGACATTTGTTAGGTATATTTATGGTGCAAGTTCTGCCACTGTGTATTTTCATCAAAATTTTATCACTTTGTCATCAGGTCCAAACCACGCTTAGGTCAATCCGCATGCAGAATCTGTAGTATCGCGTGGATCATGGGGAAAATATTAGAAACTTCGAAATCGTGGGTGAAGTTTTGAATGAAGAAATTGTGAAGAGAACGGATAGAGATTCCTCGACGATAGCGAGGTCAGTTCCGCATAGAAGAGTGGACCGATCGAGACTGGTTCGACTTCGGCTCTTACTACCAGACTCCACTGCTTGCCAACGCGCTCTTTCCCCCCAACATTGTAGCGTAGGTGTTTCAATACGAAATTCAATGAAAAACGAGAATAATGAGTTATGGAGAGACTTGAAACGCCAGGAAGCTGAATATATAAGTAGGAAATGTGCCATCACATCGAAATAGATGTATGAGAAAATATAGAATGTTTACGGAGTGCATGTATAAGCTAGTAGGCTGAGTGAGGGAGATCCATCAGATCTACACCAATCAGTCTACAATTTAGTATTTTCCTCCAGCGAGCTCCTTTTCACAAAAAAAAATCCAGAAACGGCAATGTCTCATGGACGAGGAATTTCGCCAAACAAATGTTCTTTTGAACTTTTCTTGGGATAATTTCGGCTAAGAAAAAATAATTAGGTACTATTTTTCCCGTAAACTATCTTATCACTGGGATGAATAGAAAACTGTTATTTGATCATTCCTTTTTGAAAAAACTAATGAACTACCAAGGTGATCGGAACAAGAAGTAATCGATCATGCTATACAGCATCTCAATGGGATAATTTCGTCGTGGAAGATGCTTCCGAAGATTTTAACTACACACATCACCTTCACACAGGCAAAAACACACGCGCAAACGAAGGACTTTTTTCCAATATTTTGATATGATATACGAAAATAAAGAATCATAGGCATAGAACTACCTGCGATGAAAATGAAATTTTGAACTGAATCGCGAGCAAATTTTTAATTTTTCGGTTTTTTTTCTATTCTCGGCATCTTCAATTCTGTCAAATTACGGTTAAAAAAAATAATCAATCTTTGGAATATTTGAAGGTATTTATTTGGTTCAATTTTTCACAACTTTGAAATTGTGGAGTTTGAGAGATATCAGTCGGCGGCATTTCATGTGAAATCCAATAAAAAATGAAAACAATGAGTGATGGGAAGAGTTGTCACAAGAGGAAACTGAAGATATGAGTGGGAAAGGCCGAGTAAGATAGAGAGCGTTAATGTCCGAAGGAAAAACACAACGAAGTATTAGGAATAAATATTTTTTTACGTGCTGAACGAATTTCATTCATTAAAGAATTGCATTGATTAACGTATTGATTAACATTGTAAGAGAATAAAAGGACACGAATTTTCCAGTTTCAAATTGTCTTCATTTGGAACGGTTGTGACAACGTATCATTCGATTTTGAAACTATTTTTATTCCAATTTTGTCAATTTTTTCAACACCATTTTTTTTAATTGAGCGGTGCGCAGCGTGATTGATCAGTGCGTCATGTGACATATTGGCATGTAGCGACACCTGTCACTAGAGACTTGGTTCGAAATATTCTGTTATATCGGTGAATCCAGCCCGGCATAAACACGTGAAAAAAATTAATATATATGATTAAAAAAAAAAAACTCAAAGAATCTGAATTCATTACTAGTGGGGAGATTGACGTATTTCCCTCAGGAACTGTAAGTACATACATATGTAATATAATCATCAATGGCGGAAAAAAAGACCCAACAAATCTTTAACGCTTTTCTTCTCTAGCATACAGTTCATTCAGAAATTTTTAAATTGTAAATTTGTTTGTAATGTCGAAATTCTGTCTAATTTATGAAATTTCAACTAATTGCGAAGTGCTGTATGTTTTTGAAACTTGTGGTTTTTCGTTTCACTTCCGCATGTTGTATGCGATGGAATTTATATTTTATATTTTGTCTTTGGTGGCTTTTTCAAATTTTGGAAGTTTAAGCAATCTTTCATTTTTCTCGAAGAAAAAGAAATTTCTGAAACTTATTGGGAATTTCAGAAAATCTGAAAATTACCTTAATTTCCCAAACTTGCGAAGCTTCTCAACGCGTTCAATTTATTTTTTTTTCTTGGTCTTTTCATTTCTCGCAATTTCCAAAGTTTCAGAATGGATTGGTTTCAGATGGACGACATTTATCAATTCGTTAAACTTCCACCAATTATTGAAATTTTTTAGATGTCGGAGTTGGAGGTTTGAATTGTCTTGAACTTCAATTTTTCTGCAAATCATTTACCGACTTTTACCATCTTAGTTCCTCCGTGTAAGAGTTATACGTAAGTGCTAACCATAAGACTCGTCGGAATTCGAGCAAAACGTTTCACTTCAGAAGAAAAAAAAACACAAGATCGAGGAAATAAATTCTTGGCGTTTCCAACAATTCTGCATCACTTCTGAACGACTCTCGAAGATGATTTTCCTTTTGTTTTTTTTTTTACAATATTTTTACTCAAAGGACCAAAATGTGCCGTACATGAAACCCCAGAGGTAAAAAAAAACTGACGTGTCTCGTACGATCTGCATTTAAGTTTCATGGAAGGCTTAAACTACGACGATCATAAAACTTCAGGTGAACTACTTGAGTGCCGTGAATTAGGATACTGCCATCCCCTCAATGAAGATGTATGAGTGCGTTAACGTAAGACCTTTGGAATACCTGAATTTAAATTTAAACCATTCGCGTATCAAGTTAAGCAATCCGAGCGTCTGAATTGGAGCTTTCGAGTTCCTGAATTTAAGAAAGCCGAAAGCCTTAACTCAATGTGATCGGAGAACGGATTTTAAAACATTTCAGCTCTTAAACTTGTTTTTTTTCTTTCTTTTTTGTAAAAGTTCGTTATTTTCCGGTTGAACCAACGTTTAATGTTGTCTCGATGTTTATGTTGTATGTAAACCACAGGTTTTGATACCTCGGGACACCACGGAATATTAACGGGTTTAACAGAAGATTAACATAACGGTCATTGAGAAAATTAAAATGAGGAATTGATTTTTTTTTTTTCACTTTATTTACAGTTGTTTTTTTTACACTCCACCCAGAGACCGCTTTTCATGCAGAACAAGTTTTGAGACTGGAATTTAACGTATTAACCTGTGAGATTACCAGGTCAGGCATTCCTCAGAGCGAATAATCCAATCGATTATTCAATGAGACAATTATTGAAAATAATCAATTCCGGGTTTCATCAACGAATCATTTCGCATGCTAAACGCGAGAAAAATAATTGGGGTGCGTCCATTGTTGCGGTTCACCGTCAATTGACGCTTCAGAGAAAGTGAAAATGATGACTAATGGATTGTTTTATTAGAGAGGCGAGTCTGATTTACAGATGCAAGGAAATTCAGACAGCACCGGCTGACTCGACAGAACTAATTAAAAAATGACTTCTTTCAATTTTCTCTATTTTTCAGTCCGTAATTTTTCGAATTCACCCAATTTTTCGAATTATTAAAGGATTCACATTCCTCGACTTTCTTCATGTTTTCAACTGACGTCAACATTTTTGAGTTCTAACAAAAATTTCAAATTTATACAAAACTGCGGAAAAAATTTCAAATGCCTCTATTTTATTTTTTTCGAGATTTTTTAAATCTTTAGAACGTTTTGATACTATTTCAATATCTGTAGGAAACCTGCAGCATTTTGCTGAACATTTTCATTTTTCTAACACGCTTTCACTGACAAAAAAAAATGTCCATAATATTATTTTTAATTCCTAGCATTTTTCAATTTTTGCAATTCTGAGTCTTTGAACTTTCTCGAATCCTTGTAATTTTCAAAAATTTGAATGTTGTGGCTGTGGACCGCTTCTCTGTAACAATGAAAAGTGAAAGAAGCCAATATGCGGATGGTGAATTTCGCGGACGAGGGGATGTGAAGGGGGTGAGCAATGAGAGGAGTCACGTCTTGGTGAAAAGGTCGATGAGGTAATCGTGGCGTCACTCCGACGGAGGACACGCCTCCAGAGTACTCCAGCATCGTACTGCTCCTGTTTTTCGTTTATCTCCGCCATTTCCACACATGAAAAAAATTCCATAAACTTCCCAACAAAATTGAAATTGAAACGCATTCGAATGTATAGTGGAAGTGGTGAAACGAAGTCAGCTAACTTACCTTCAGGCTCGTCTTTTAACGAAAATCTCAGAAGTAAGGAGAGATAGCAGTTCGCAAGTTCTCCAAAAAAAACTTACGAAGATTATCTCGATTCCTCTAGATCGTGAGATATTCATGAAAAACCGAGGGCAACGATAAATGCAGTTCTTACCTCGTCTCACCACTTCATTACAGAAACTCATGAAGGGTTTCTACATTCTATAACTTTTTCAAATCATTTGTATGTTTGCATTATAAAAATTCTTCAAAATCATTAAAATAATTCTGGAACTTTTTTTAAATATTTCGTATTTGGACTAAATCTGATTTTTTTTTTATTTTTACGCTTTGATGCGATTATGCATATGTGGCGACCCTCCCACGGTGCCGATGGAAACCGAATTCTTCCCAAACTGTACAGCATTCACTTAGTTTGACCCAATAAATGCAATGCCTACCAGACTTTACATCGCTTGGGTCAATCTACAATTGAAGGAAAACCTCAATTTGTACAGCCGTTTCTTTGACGAAACTCCCGTTCGACTATGAATCCCTATGAACTCGAACGCTGGACAATTCCACTCTACTATACCAATCGGAGAGTCCCCAAGCGGGGACTCGATCCGTGGACCTCGTGTGCCAAAGGCCAGCGCTCTAACCACTCGGCCATAGCCGTCGGTCATCTGAAAAATTGAGGTTTTTCCTGTTCTGAAATGCGAAACTAGTGAAATCAATGAGTGCCACCCATCAAGATCACAACACAAACTTGCCGATTTATAATTTTTTATACACACACACACACACATACACACCCGCGCGAATTTAATAACTTATTACTCATAGATCCTCATTAATCCTTAAGTGGTCGCATGGTGCACGCGATGTCGCAGACTCATGCACATTATTTATATTGAGTGGAAGCGAGCCGCCCAAAAGAGTGCAACCGCTCAAGGGTCGTACCACCCCGATACTTGTAAAAGATGAACGAATAGTTTTTTTTTAAAAACAACCCCATATAGAAAAAAATTCATCCGTATTCCCATGTTATGTTTTTTTTGTCGAACTCGTTCTATCGGATCTAGAACTGTGTATGTAACAACACCTTTTATCATGACTCGCGATATAAAAGCAATCGACTCAAGTATCAATTTACTTGATACTAGATACCCCACGGATAAAACGCATTCAACAATTTTATTTCATTGTCATTCATTGGAAAACAACTCAATTGCAGAATTATTTACTACCTTAATAACTCAATAAATTATTTAACTGACAATTTAACTCACAGATACTAAATATTCTCCAAATATTGTATTTTCCACGTACTTTATTATTGAATACGTGCTGTCATGTCTCTGGCATTTAACAACAACGGTCTAAATACCGGTTTGGAAGAACAGCGTGGAAACTGACAAAAAGTACATCAATGTTAGTGCGAGAACGATACGATGATGACGTAATAGCGCCAATGCCAAATGTTTTATTTTCACGTGTAGAAGATCGAATTTAAGAGGACGTCAAAGGCGCTTATTTTTATGACCCGTGGTTGTCACATTTTTAAGTTTGAGATAGGGAAACTTACAGGTTTGCTCCAGAAGAGTAGCAAATAAAATCGTGTGTGTGTGTTTACTTGTCTATAGTACAAAATTTCTCACAAATTGAGGATGAGATAGTGTGTGTTAAAAATGTAGGATTCATCTTAAAATAGGGTTCTAGAAGAGCGAGATATCGAACATTTTTCCAGCGATATTTGACTTTGCACTTATAAAAATACTTAAACTCACTTTTTCAGTGGTTTTGTACCAGCTTTTTCGTCTCTGAATAGACATAACTTTTTTTTTGTTCAAAAATTTATTACGGAGGTAATTGATTACGATTTTAGCGCTGAATAAAACGCGTTTTCGACTTAACTGAAGGAGTTAGAAATTGTCAAACACGTCCGACACGCATTTATCACATGTTGCGAACTGTAGAGGTGGGGCACGCGGATTTACACCGCAAGTGGCTTTGGTGCACTCAAACAGGTGGCTCCATACGTATCTATCGAACCCGATCGTTCGACTATAAATGCAGGCATTCCAAGAGTGAATACCTCGCACTGTGCACAATTGTTATATACGTGATAAAGCATTGGACTATCTTATCTAAAATTTCATTATGCAGTAAACATTTTGGCTTGCGATTCTTATCATTTTTTGAGAAGGTATTTGATGAAAAAACCTCCGACAACGAAAAACCACCAAACAACTAGTGAGAAAAATTCGTCAAGCCCACTGAAAAAGTTGGGTAAGGGAAACTACCATTTCGAAATTCGTCAGGAAACGTTGAGAACAAGTTTGGAAAGGTTCAAAATCGATAATTTATTCCAAAATGTTTAACCGACTGGTTTAGGTCAGGGAATCATTCCCAATGTGAAATGGCCATCAATGTTCTGCAAATGGCCTGCTCACCTTACAAGGAACTGAGGAGGACCTTCTTTAAGGAAAACTTTCCAGGCATACTCCTCCATCTGGGTCTTAAACCATATTGGAGTTTCGGGAGAAGAATAAATGTTCCGCAGATTCTTTCCAAATCACTTCGCAATTCCTTTCACTATCTTATCAGCATTTTATCATATTTCCACTTTTCCGCAACAAAAGTTTCGCATTACTCTTTCTCCGCGGAATGCAGGCGCCAGCAAAATTAGAAGATTGAAAAAATGCAGGAGTTTAGAGCCCAAGAGAGAACAAAAAAGGGAAAGAATGCAGTTTAATTGGGCGATGGAGAATATGAGTTTCACATTCCTGAGTTTGTATACTGAGGTTGTACTACAGTAGGACTCCCCTAATTTCGACTGTGCGAAGGACCATAAAAGTGCAACTACCTCGTGAACGACCGCATATAGAGCAAAATTGTGAAAAACTTTTTTGTGGAACATTATCTTGTCGGCAAAAAAAGGCTTATGATATTTTTCCCTAGAGCCACTTGTTAAAAAATAATGGACAGATGATTTATTTTTTCCTTCCAATTTTGGGGCAGAGAATTGCAACCTTCGATATTATGTGACATAGAATGCGATTATTATACAAATCGGCAATCCTAGTTCAATCTTTGACAAGTAGTAAGCCGCTAATCAATATAATTAGTGATAGAACCGAGATTCGTTAATCTCATCGAAAGTAGTCTGTCCAAAAAAAATGAAATACCCGAGAAAAATTGATGAAACTTGTCAACTTGTAAAGTTTTTATATTTCCAAAATTTTCATGGCATTATAAAATCGCTCTCGAACTTCAAAATGACTCGGACATTCCCCCAAATATCTAATACCGCTCGAATATTTTGAAGCCCCAGTACAGGGAAGTTTCTTTACATTCAAAATTACAAGTCTCGCTGCATTCAATTTGTTGTCTCGGCTGAGGGGAATTGGGGCGAGGAGGTGGTGATCGCCAAGTGCGGATGATTTTTATCGAATAAAGAGGGTCACGGGCACGTGAAGAAGGTAAAGACCGCACTTCCAGGGCGAAGATATTACACGCCAATATCTCGAGGTACTCGAGCCCACCGGCGTTTCAAAACGTACCGTTAGACCGGACAGAGAGTGGCTGCGTAAACCGACTGTATCTCACTGTGCTAGCCCAATTGCTCGTTAATTTGTTGAATTTATTTTTCAACGATAGGCTTTTTTTCTACAATTATTCTTGTACTTACGAAGCCTGCGGCTGCTTTGTCTCTTCTGTTCGACATTTTTACTTTCAAGTATCGCTATCGTCTCTCCAACATTTCCCTCCCCTGTAAAAAAAAAATTAATTAAAAATTTGTTTCGTCCACACATGAACACGATTTATCCGCTGTTTTACAGATACAAATCTTCATTTCCCGGTCTAATTTCGTAATCAATTATCACGAATGAGATTGCGAGTAATTGTTCGTGTATTTATTATTGAATTGAACGAACAGGAAATTGATTTTTAAATAAAAACAGAGTTGCAAAAAAAGCCAATAATATTTGGGGAGTTGCGATTGTTTACAATGATGACTTAACCTGGCCAAATGGATTTTGCCTGAGGTGTATTTACAAGTTATAATCCGATGGTCAAGTGTCTACAATAAGCCGAATAGGCGTTAAGGAGGTTTCAATAAAAATTCGAAGGTCCCTGACATCATATTCCCATTGGTTTCCAGATACGCGCTTTTATTATTATTATCATATTACTCACCGACTCGTTGTTTTTGGAGCGGAGATTTTCAGGACTAACGCTGGATAATCGGCATTCTTTCTAATTGCTCCGATGACATAGGCTCAATCAATTTCCGAAATTTCTTTTTAATAATTAAAAAATTGAGAACAACCGTAAACTTCACACGTTCAGTTTTTCCATTATTCACGTAAATTACTGGAGCAACACTTCACTTTCACACTCGACTTCTTATGGAATCGATAACTGAGCAATTGACCGAGTTATTTCGTGAATTTCTATTGACTGGGAATGATATGAAATAAATAGGAAAATAAATAGTACTGTGAACACAGTTGAAAATGCCCGTTACAAATTGCTTGGCTTGCGATTAGTCGCTTGATACCGCGATGCAAGTGGTTTTTCAGAGGTTAGGAAAGAGCGACGCAGAAGCGGAAGCGTTTTGCACCCGTGACGCGCTGAAAATTCAAACAATCAACTTTTGGTTCTCAAAATAACGTCATAAACAACTGTCACGTCGTGTCTCGAATAACTGAACATTTGCCTGTGGACAAGTCGCAATAATAACTCCCAGTATTTTCTTTACGCGTGAAAAAAGGATATGCCGTGAAAAATTGCCTCCGACTTATGAGAGAAAATTTGTGCAAAAATGAGTGTTCAATGCAATAATGCAAAGATAAGTTCGAATGCGGGTTTTCCTACGGCCTTTTGGTACTGAAGTCATGATGTCAAGTCATTGCAGAAGCAAACTTAGAATAAATGTTCCATAATTTGATGAGATTTCTGCGAAATTAGAGATCCAAGTTGACGGAATTCTATGTTTTCCGTTTCTTATATAGAACATTTCAAATTATTACATAATGCTATGTTCTTCTAATAAAAAATATTATTGATCAGCATTTTCCAAAACATTAATTGAGAGGTTCATTATCCGGATATTGTTGATAGAGACTTACTGATGCCCAATAGAACTTGCACATTCAACATTCACAGATAGGAGAGACCTACAGACCATGAGGATCTATTGAAAAATTGCAACTCAATAATTGGAAAGAACCCGAATTCAAGATTCGAGATGTTAAAAGATGTTCAAAACATGTGATAACATTCAAAAGAGTTAAAAACAACACAATATTTCCAAATTTTCAAAAATTTACCTAATAGAATTGGTAAGTAGAACACCTCCCAACTTCACATATTTCCAAATATTCAAAAATTTCAAACAAATAAACAAGTTTGGAAATTTTTAAAAATGGTTCAAATGGTTTAAAAATGAAACAATCATTCAGGATTCAATCTCGATATTTTAATTTCGTTATCCTTGCAATAACATGTTCCTTCCAAAAATTGGAAAACGAAATGCATTGAAAGTGGGTCAAAGCATGAGCAAAAAGTATAGACCACTAGAACAAAAATATTGATTTATTGGATACATAACATGAAACGAATGTGTTATTAATTTAAACAACGAAATACCTGTCTTAATTTAAAGAGACGAATTCACGACTTCCCCAATTAGCAACGAAAAAACCAATAATTTTACTTTTAACCAGGGCAAACCCAATAAGAGGACATTTCACAGGGTTTTAAGATCAAAGCCGTAAGCCTTTTTGGCCCTTCCCGAGGGTCCGTCCCCAGGATGGGGGCGTTTCCTTGAAGACTGAGTGCCCCGCTGTGTTTCAGGCAACGTCCGAGACTCACTGTCAGCCTTTATCTGCTTCGCCTCCTCCTCCTCCACCGGCCCTGTTAATATAGCCTTCCGAACACTTGTAAATCCATTATCCATTCTGTAAAGTTCTTGGGCGGACTGTGCTGACGTCAGATCACTCAGATTTCTTATAAAATTTTCATCGTGAGTGATGACGATCAGTTGGAAGTTTTTCTCGTACTTCGCCCTGTATTGGACATACCGATTTAAAGCCTCCGCAAGTCTCGACGAATTGGTTTGGTCGAGATTTGTCGTTGGCTCATCCAGAGCCAGAATTCCACACTGCTGTGAAAGAGTTTCAGCAAGAGCCAGTCGGAGGATAATTGATGCAAGAACTCTCTGCCCAGCACTACACCGTCCCCTCATATCCATCTCAACTCCATGCTTCACTTGCACTAATTTGTAATTGAATTGTCTTCTGTTTTCAATCTTATCCCCCATCGATGTGGCCTCAGCTCTAATTTGAATAGCCTTCGTATCATTTCCCGAGTAAATGAGCTTCCAGAGTTTTTTCATGGCTGAATTGATTTTATCTAATCTCTCCTCGTGGAACTCCGCAGTCGCCATATCTAAAACTTTGGCATAAGTCATGATATCCTCAATTGCGTGTTTAGTGACGAGAACCTCAAGGGACTTCCTCTTTTGGTTTTTCCTCGCATTTTTACACTCCTCTGAGTTCAACTCCTGCGTAATCTCATGGATATTTGAATCAATTTCTGCCCTGATTCCAGATGCCTGATTTATCTCCTTATCCGCTGTTTGAAGTTCAGCTTGCAGTTCCCTTTGCTCTCTCATAGCTGCATCATAATCCATTTCGTTGATTTTGTTTTTTCGCTGTCTGCGGGCTTCTCTCAGTTGTTTTATCGTCTTTTCAAACTTACGAAGCTCAATATTGTCCGTGAGATTTCTTTTTTTGGTCTCCTGGCATGAGATATCCTCTTTAATTTGACTGAGTTCGTTCTCCTTTCCAGTTCTCTCGCGTTGATTTTCCTCGCACATTTGCTGATGGCGTTTCACCTCACCTTCAAGATTCCGCAGCTGCTTCTTCACATTTCGAGAGAAGAATTGAACGATGTCGGTCTGAAGGGAGTTCAGTGTATCCCACTGTTTCTCGTACTCTTTGTGCTGCTTCCTATCGTTCTCCCTAATCGTTCTGTTCTTGCATTTCAACTCGTCAAGATTTCTGATGGCCTCTCCGCGCTCTTCCTCGGCAATATTCAGCTGCTGACGGAGGCCTTGAATCGAAGATCTCAAAGTCGCTTCTTTAGCGATCATACCCTTGAGATCGTCCTTGAGCTTCCGGAGTTCCTGAGCTTCATTGTGAATTCGCAATTGCTCCTCAAGACACTTCGTTCTTTTTTCGGTAGTTCTTCGGAGAGACTCTCTCCGGTTGTCTAAAGCAGACCGTGCTTCACTGATTGTCTCACGAATATCTTTCAGGGATTTTTTCAGAGACTCCCTGTCCGTCTGAATCTCCTCCATTGTTTTATTACTCGTTCTGCCCTGAGATGCCATTTCCTCCTGCAGCTCCTCCACCGCTAGATCGATTTGCAGAAGATCTTCAGAGTAACGATCCCAAATCATTAAGTCAGGAATCATTAATTTGATCATTTCAATGGTTCTCTCGGGCTCCAGTTTCAATTCCTTCAGTTCTGAAATTTTATTCTTGAGATCTTGAGCCTCCGATTCCTTCTGTTTAATTTGCCTCGACATCTGATTCTTATCAACGTCCTCGAATTTAATTATCGCCTCGACCATGGATTTCATAGACACCAGAGTGTTATATTTCTCTTGCTCAATTTCTACCTCTCGCTCGCACTGTCTCAGAAGTTCGGGAAAGTCGGTAATGCCTTTCTTCAGTTTTTTATGCAACCGTTGAGCTTCGGAATCTGAATTGAAACGCCTTTCACACAAGGAACAGCAGGCATTCCTGGTCAATTCCTTGATGTAGGTGTTGTAGGCAGCACCTTGATGAGCCGTCATTCCTCTTTTATCTTGGACTTCTTTCAGCCTTGTTTGTTGGTCCATCAGAACTTCTTCGTAATTTCGATAATTATCACAATGAATGTTCACCTTTTCCTTCTCGTACTCGTTGTTGCTAATTTTCGCATTCAATTCTTTCTTGGAGTGAGTCAGTGCTGTCTCCACTGCCATCAGCTCATACTCCTTCGTTTTAATTTCACTGGATAGCTTCTCTAGGCGTTTTGAGAGAACCTGCTGTGCCTCTGTAATGTCCTTTTTGAGATTATACTCAGGCACCTGATGCGTCTTAAGTAACTTTTTTATATTTTTCTCATGTTTCTGCTTAAGTTCGTCTAAATCTTTGGTCTTAGCTCGATAATTTGACCTTAGAGACTCTAATTTCACATTTAAGGCGCTCTGGCTCTGTATGAGCGTCATCTCCTCATCTAATTTCGAATACTGCTCCTCAGTTTTCTCCAATTCCTTGGTATTCACCCGAATTACCTCCTCAAGATTTTCGGACTTCATTTTATCGTTAATCTCTTTTATCTCCTGATCCATCTGTTGTAATTTAGCGTCAACGGCATCCAGACGCTTGCCCGAGTCATCGCTCTGTCCCACCTTCAGTTTCGCATTATAAATTGTGTTTCTGATCTCTTCTGCTTCTTCCTCGCTTCTTTGTAAATCTGAATTAATTTTAGCTCGAAGTTCTCGGGCAGCATCGACAGTTTTCTCCAGGAGTTTCTCTTCCTTAGTCTGCTCCTGGATTTTTATGTTAATGGACTTTTCGAACGTGTGTATCTTCGCCTCGATCTGCTCAATTGACTTTTGGATCTCATCTTCATCATCGAAACTGTCTAGAGCCTCTAATTTCCAAACATCCAGGGCTGCGCTCAAAACCTGGTACCTGTAATGTTACATTCTGTTGTAGCTAGATCATTCATTTGATTTGGGAGAAAAATGTTGAGTTTTTTTATTCAAATTTATCACATCGGTTTGAACGACACGAGGATGGGTTTGGTACGATTCGGCGAAAATCGTTTTCAAAATTGACAAAAAAAATTATCCAAAACCGCACACCAAAAATAAAAATTGCCTGCCAAAATCTTAACAGTTAGAAACAAAACAATAAATGCAATAACCTTAAACCATATAAAAGAATGAGAAAGTAAAACAAAGTTATTTCTGAATTGGACAAAAAAAAACGTGCAGATCTCTGGCACTTTGGAACAGAACAATTATATACCATAAATCATTAGACCTTAAATACCAGACCCATTTAATGCAATTATATTTTTTTGTATACAAAACTCTGTTGAATACTTAGCCATCTTACCTCTCAGTCATTTTTTTATCCTGATCCTCCATCTGCTGCCGTAGTGTTCCCATAAGCACCCTGTGGTCTCCCAGAATTTTCAATAAACCCTGTTCGCTCTTTTGTAATTCCTTTATCGCATTTTCAATCGCAAAGATTTTGCGATGTTTCTGCTGAAGAGTAGTTCCATACGACTCAATCTCCTCATTCAATTCAGCATCACTGCCCTCATAAATCTCTTTTATTCCTTCCTTCAGCGACTGGCGCTGTGCTTCCGCCATATCGTAAGCCATTTTATCTTTTTCATCCTCAGCCTTTAGCTTCTGAAACTCAGCCTCCAGCTTTCTTATTTCAACAAGTCTCTCTTTAATTGGCAACATTCGACTGTTCATCTGTTCGATCCTCTTAATAAGATCGACTTTTCTCTGCTCAAACTCTGTGAGCTTCTCTTCTTTAGCCACCATTGCCATAACTTTAACCGCCAGAGTGTTCTCGTCCGCCTGAGCAATTTTCAGGGCTGTTCCCTTTATCTTTGCAAGCTTTCTAAGTTTCTCCAGAGCTCTATTGTACTGTGTAGTTTCGAGTATAGCATCAAAACGGTTCTTGAGCACTCGGCTCTCGTCGAGCGCCCAATTAGCATCGTCTTGATGACAGAATATCACGTGGTCCATGATTGCTGCATTGACACCTAGAACGTTCAGGACCTCCACGTCGACGTCGGCGCAGCGATTGGTCACCTGTAGAAATGGGGATTAGTCACTTCCTCATCAATAAACTTATTTGTAAGTGACTCCAATTTTCAAATAACAAAATATAATAATAATTTTCCCAACGCTTTGCCTATTCGCACTCCTGGCTAAATATGTCCAAACAAATTCCGCTTTTAGAGTGGGGCTTGCCGCAATTGAAAATAGGCACATTGATTCGTCTGAAAATGGAACAGTGATTAAACTAAACAGGACAGCTTTCTCCTGGACTGTTCAAAGTTTGGCCCATTTTTTCGGCTTCTCATTCCAAGTTTTTTCCATCCAAACGATTTTAACAATTTTCTCACAGCGTTCCAGAAGCACTGAGCGTCCTTATCATGTGATTTTTGTATAAATCTATATTACACAAAGTCTTTGTGAGCGACACATACCGTCAGTAAAATCAATTGACATATAACTATGGTTGCTCGTAATCAGGCAATACAACTCATTGATATATAAAAATGAAATGTAAAATATTCAAATAAGCATGCAACAATATTATTCATTATCGTCTCAAATGTGAAATTTTCAAAGAGAAATGTAAGTATAAAATTAGTTCTAGAAAAAAAATTTCAATTGATTAAAAAACGGATTTCTGGATGCTCACACTGTTACAACAATTTCTTTTTTATTTTATTCGATAGAATGAAAATAAAACTTATCTCTACTCGCCTGGGTCTCCTTGTCGGTTTTCGGATTATAAACGACAACAGCATTATCCAAAGTTCTCAATTTACAGCTTTTTTCCTGTCGTACAGCTTCGAGTGTTCGCGTCACTGTTACTGTTCTACCTTCGCGATCGTAAAACTGCCCCTTGACACAGCTTCTCACTTGTACTGTCTTTTCATTTTTTAGAACTGGATCGTAGACGAATGATTTACCTCGATCACTGGTTGGAGGAAACTCCCCAGTTGTGATATATCGCAAGCATTCAATGACTGTTGTTTTTCCTACACCATTGAGACCTGTGATGATGGTTAGAGGACAAGCGAATGTTATAGTAGCCTCAGCGTTGTCTGGGAAATTCCGGACTCCACGAATCGAGAGTTTGCGAACTCGAGACATTTTTAAAAATGTTTTCCACACTTATTTTGAGAGTTCAAGGACTATCCATCTGCAATTACAAAATAAAGGTGAAAGAAGTATCACGTAAATCATGCATTGTACAAAGATAAAAAAAAGTTTAATTTTTTGCAAAATATTCATCAATGTCAGAGCAGCATTTATCGGAGAGAAAAATAAACTTCCCCAGCCCATTGCTTTTGAGGTAATCTAGGAAAAATTATGACAATCACATTGCTCTAAATGATGATTATGATTTGGCACATCTACACCAAAATTTACAATTGATATTTCAATACTTATTATAGACTATGGAAGCTCAAGGCCAGATATAACGGAATCGAAATCGACACCGATATAGTTGCCATGATTGGAAATTGACCAGGTAGATCTGGAGATGACAACTCTGGACAAGTCTTTTCTGAAATACACACTTCTCTGAGTTGACAGCGTAATCGGCAAAAGTATGTTTTTTCTTGTGTTTATAGGCGGGAACAGAACATATAACCAATAAAAAGAATGTCAAGGTACTTTTACCGTGATTATAGATTGAAAATACAAACAATACCTGAATTGAATAAGTTTTTGTATACAGAGGATTCCGCAGTTTGGTGATTTTATCTGACTCGGATTGGCGATAAAAAACTTGTAGGTGTAATGTGCTTTTGTTTGTCTCAAGTGCGCGTCAACCGTTGATTTTTCGAACCCGGCACAACCGAAATAAAATAGAAAACTGTAAAACCGATTGAGCACAGATTGAGCGATCGCCACGCTATCAACGGTAAACAGCAGTTCCAAGAGTTCGCACACGAAGTAAACAAATGTTAATGTAGTGTCAACAATTGAGGATTGCAAAGAGGATCATTTTATAAGTTATTTTCACTGCCATTAAACAAAATAATATCACAATGTCTGGACCAATGGTATTATGTCAATTGTGGATGGGAGGGGTAAGTGTCACTTTTTTTATAAAACAATTGAGGTTATTTTGCACAATCCACGTTTTCATGCCATCACTGCCCGGTTTTTTTTTCAGTTGGAGCCGTATATGACAGAGAGTTTTGTCATGAATTCCTTCCATAAAATGGGAGAACAACCCCAGACAGTGAAAGTCATGAGAAACCGGTATACGGGTGAACCCGCGGGCTACTGTTTCGTGCACTTTCCCACAGATGAGATGGCCCTCGATGCAATGCACAAACTCAATGGAAAAGTCATCCCAGGGTCCAATCCAGTGCGTTATCGATACTTTTATCATTAGTTAATGGTTAATTCATTTTTATTTTTGTTGATTAGCTCGTCTGCAGTTGCATCATGAGATTTTCTACAATGAAAATGTGTACATTACCGCAACGTGAAATGTTGAAGTGATTTTTTCTTCTGATGACTCAAGTAACTCTTTCAGTTTATTCGGGTGGAGATTAAATCATTTATACTACCCAGTTAAGTTGATAGGAAAAATATTCCTCGACTCGGTCTCGGCAACTTTGTGGCATCACTCGAAAACATTTTCAGCAGATATCTTCAATACTAAGAACATCAAGGAATGGTCCTATATACCTATTTGGTACCTTTCAGTGTGCACTGCATAAAACAATGTCACGTCCTTTACATTTTTACATATCATATCAAAACGAAATTTCAGATATTCTCTAAAGACGCGTCTAAAGAACTTTGTGAGAATGGCGTAACCACTGATGGATTAACAAAGCCCCACAACCGTTGCCAATTATGGGAAAAAAACATCATATACTCAAGTCATACAAGACTTTTACAACAATTTTCCATCTGAAATTACATCGCATTTGTACGTACATAGTTGCGTGACAGATGGATATTACCTCAAATACATCAGTCAATTGCATTAATCGAATGTTTGCTACACGTTCAATTGATGAGATTGAGACACAATTACAAAGATTTTCAAAATCAGTGAAACTTCCAGGATTTGCGGACTTTTCGAAACTAGTTAACTTCCCGATCTAGGGAAGTTATTGTAATCACCCCGAAAATGAAAAGGGCCAGATCGATGAAATTTTTACGTTTCTCGACGTTTCACATCATCCCGACACGATTTCAGAGAAGTGGTCGTATGTGTGTGTGTGTGGACAAAAAACTTTGTTTAACGTTTCCGGCGGAACCACCGGAGGGATTTCCTTTTTTTTTTTTGATCGACGCGTTTCAGTAGTGTCCAGGTCCGAAAGGAGGGATTTTTCCAAAAACCGCTTCGTTCAATTGTTATTAACAAATTCAATTGTTTATATCGCTCTATCGCAAGAACTGTTTCAGATACGAAAAAAAATGTTTAATGAAAGTTGTTCTCCGCCACGAAATACACATTTGACGTTTTATGTTTTTTTTGGCTAACACCCGTAGTTAATTGTTAGTAACAAATTGTATTGTTTATTTAACTACTTCATATTAAGAATTATCAATTTTTTTAATATTTAGAAATTTCGAAAACTCTATAAAGACCATAATTTGAGACATGGACGGAAATTGTGGATATAACATATACGACGGAACGATCGGGAAGTTATTGGTTCGACCCGTAGAGGGTCATACCCACATCTCGTTCATTGAATTTTGAAAGTATGGGATTTTTACCAAATTTCGTATTTGTAAAATTTGTAGAATTTCCAAAATTCCGACAAGTTTTGTGAAATCTTCCAAAATTGGAAAATTCTTCCAAAAAATAGTGGAATAACCAAATATCGAAAAACATTACCCAAAATTCGAGAAACATCAAAACAATTCCAAACCCATCACAAACTCGAAAACCGTTTGAAAATTTCCCGAATTTCCAAGACTCGAAATATGTCCAAAATATTTCAATTTCGCAAACTATGAAATCTGGATATTTCTCCTCTAATTAAATATAATTTTTAGTATCCTCTAATGAGGACTCGAAGACGAACATTCGAGGCGGAACTGAATTGCTCGACTGGATACATTAGATCTCATATCTTATCACAAGATTTAGTTGTAAAAATACCTGAGAAAATAACCTGCACATACTTAATCTTCAAATTTCCTAAACAGGCCGTAAGATTCCGACTGAATCACGCCAGTACCACAGGGAAGCCAGCAGCGGATAGAGAGTTCAGTATTTGGGTTGGTGATTTATCGACCGACGTCGACGATTACTCACTTTATCGAGCATTCGCTGCAAAGTACCACTCCATTAGAACTGCCAAAGTCATTTTAGATAGCTCTGGATTCAGTAAAGGATACGGATTCGTCAGATTTGCCAATGAGGATGAACAAAAAAACAGCTTGGTCACAATGAATAGCTATAGGGGCCTGGGAACCAAAGCTTTGAAAATTTGTAATGCTGTTCCGAGACCTTGGAATAAAATGGCAGGGTAAATATCACATGTTGAATTGGCATTTAACCAGATCATCACTAAGTTTCTACAACCTCGTTTCCACTGTTTGTTGTAGAAATTAAATAATATTCATTCTAATTTGTGTTTAATTCCTTTTTATCTTCACTTATGTTTTCCCAGGTCAACTCCACCCCAGATGTCATCAGAATATTCATCAACGAATGTCAGTGGTGATTCCTATAATTATTACGATTCTTCCTCCTATTGGAATAGTTATAGTGCATGGCAGCAGGGTTATTATGAGAGTGAACCAACTTCTGATAACTACAATAACTATGTGGCGGAGCCAAAACCTGAGGAGGATGATTTAGAGTTAATTGGTATGTTCATGATTTTATTTAGAGTGTACGCATCCTTCTCTTACATCTCTCATTTCATTAATTATCGATTATTAAAATGTTCGATTTTTTTTTCAGAACACTCGATCCCAGTCGATACCGATAAATTGAACCGAGACATAATAGAGCAAGACTACAATATGTGGGACGCTCTGGAGAGTTCTAAATGGATTCCTTGCGATACACTCGAATTATGCTACTAAAAAAAAACTCCAATCAGAAATCTACGACTTCCAAAAGTGCATCCAATTAATTATACATACGTTAGTAGATAAAACTTAAGTTATGAAACTCTTGTCTTCGACAAATGAAATACACGAGATTGTAATTAATTAAGTGACTTTTATTATTTACATTTACGATTCTATAACGTCCCAGGGTTTCTCAGGTCTTTCGAGGTTCCAAGGATGAGGTTTTTGGTACCTTGCGGGCTCGACGAGAGAAACTCCCCCTTCCTCCAATTTTGATAGAAGCAGATCGACTTTTCCACCTCTAGGCATGTGGGGACTAACGTGAATGGCGAATATTCCACTTTCGATACACCTCTGTGCCAAAACTCGACCGATGTTCAAGTAGGCAGCACTATCCTGATATCTGAAGCATGAAATAGACTTAATTAATTTTTTATCCATCTAAACCCATTACAAAACCAATTCAAAATATCAAAATTTTTCTATTACACCATTTGTTTATAATAATTCTGTTTTTTTTTTTCAAATTTGACGATTAATATCGTAGAATGACGTTGCACTCCAATTTTTGAGATTGATTCTTTAATCCACTCATCTATTGATAACATGAAGTTTGAGTCTCTAACACATTGTTTTAGATTTTTCTGCTCCATAAATGACTGAAAAATTATGATTGCTCATAGCCGTTTCTTGCGGGGCAATTAACTTACGCATAGAGACGCTTTTTCAAGGGCCATTCTTTACTGGATGCTGTGATCACCGTTCCATTCTCTATATGTTCCACACGGACTTCAACGTGTCTAACTCCTTTCGTGATAATCAACCTATAATGTTAATCAACGGAATGTGTAATAATTAGTAGCAGGTCAGGTTTGTCGTATGTAAATTTATAAGGAAAATATTCTTTTCAGGTACTCCCTTCGTACAAAAATTTGCATAGATTTACATCTGATGGAAACAAATTTGTTGACCACATTCAAAAACGTTTGTGAAGTTTTTCGAAATTGTTGGCACACGAATATATGCTTTAAAGAATACTAACAGTAACATGAGAAATTCATTTTCAATCATTTGTGTCTCGAGAAAATTGCTTATAACACACAAACTCAAATTTCAACTGTGCAAGATATCGTGAAACTCTCATACTTCATTATTGAGGGAGTGCCATCAAGGATTGTAAGTCAGTCAGAAGAATTAATGCCAAATATTCATAATTACTGATGCCAAAATTCTCGCGTAATTCTCTCGAGATGATATCCTGCGGGTTTCCTGGCAATCCTCAAAAGCTCCAAATTTCGGGGATTTCGGTTAGACACTTCTGTGCAATTATCAACAAGGGCTGCATTTGAAGAGATTCCGCTTATTGTAAGTCTCATGGGATTTAACAGACCCAACTTTCTCGTTAAGATACTCATTTTGGTATTGTTCTCTTCAAACTTAACACGTAAAAAATCCTTCAAAACATTTCAGAGTATGGGGTTCCTAACCTGAAAAAGACTGATCATATGAGAGATATGAGAGTATCATTAGCAATATCTTTAGCGAGAATGACAAAAATCATATTGCTATTTATGAGAACTAGGATTATACATGATGATACGCTATTGGCAATTATTAGGTTTTTTTTTTGTTAAATAATTTTCAAAAATCTTGAACGTACCCCTTTTGGTACCCGTATTAACTACGATTGGCAAAGAAGGGAGTATAGGAGGCCTCCAAAGTGCAGCCTGTTTTTTCTAGTTGTCACAAAATATAATAAAAATAGTGAAATCTTGATCATTTTTTATTTGTATAGGACAGGCTTCACAATAAAAAAAAATTTATAAACAAATTGTTTGAGGAGATTCCACCAGATAATTAGCTGTTTTATCAGCTGTAGCTCATTTAAAAACCGGATGTAAGGAGGGGGGGAAGTGCGCCGGAACGGGTAACAATTCCGAGCGCCGAAAGCCGATGTGCTCTTTTCACAAGTGGATCTCTTGGAGGTTGGTCGCATTCTCCAACGAGCTCCTCAAAAATGCGATATTGTAGTTACTTCTACTACGAATCAACGAAGGCACCAGACATCATGGTAAGTTCTACTTTTTGCTCAAAACAACATTTTTGCTTCATATGCCCGAAATGAAATACGCTATTTTTTGTCACGATTGAGCCACCACTGCCGTTTGTTCTCTGGTTCGGCCCAAAAATGATATTCAGGCAATGCCATGGAAAGTAATCCAATTTTGCACATAAAACGTAATGCTTCACAATTATTAACTATTGAAGTAATCAGTCCTGTAGCGACTTCTTTACTGATAACTCTGGATTACAGGGAGGTAGTAAATTCTTCATTATTTCGGTACAGTACAAATGCACAGATCCTGATTTACGACATTGTTACGAAGTTAATATAGATACTCTTGAGCCTAATCTTGGTAATAATTATAACAACGCGCTTTAAAGAGGTTGTCGAAACCTTGGAAAAATGTAGTAACGGGCACGATAAAATTTTGTATCCTAGTCACGGGCGCCGGACTCCGCCATTTTCTATACGCCACGTGTCGGTCCAGCTACAAGCTTAAAAGTCTAGATACAGATATTTTCCAACCTATCCTCAATATTTGTGCATATGCAAAGACTTCTGAAAGTCAAAAATTTATTTTACTGATATTTGACCTTTTCAAATTTTTCAAGAATTCAAAATAGGCAGTAACCTTTACTTGGCGAAATTTTCTCCTATTACTCCTATCAGTTTTCAAATTAGCGTCAGGCACATATAAACTCAGGGCCTTCGGGTTGTAAATTCATGGGCAAATTATCTTTTTTTAATTAATTAAATTGTACCAGCGTACCTAAATCTTGAAATATAGGAATTATAAATTGAATGATGATACATATTTTTCAGACTAGAGTTTCTGAATCTTCTAAAACTTCTGTGATTATTATATTGTACTGATTGTATATTCCTTAGACAACGAAAGTGGAAACACTAGACTATAGATTGAATATATTTTTTGTTTGTTGCAGATGCAATCAAAGCGTACGGGAAATTCAGAACGAGACGGGTAAGTTGTGTTGCTACCTTTTTCATTGCTATTTTAAGATTTGAGAGACATACAAGTAAATTAAATGATGAATCCACATATTTCAGACTAGAGTTTCTGAATCTTCTAAAACTTCTGTGATTATTCTGTTCTTCTGATGCTATTAATCGACCCTAATTGATATTTAACAATTCAACCAATATATTCTACATATATATATAATTATGTGTGCAGGATGCAGCAGTTGAGTCCGGACAAATTTCAATTTGAATTTCCCGCCGTATCGTAGTTCCTTCCGAGGTTGCGATTGAGGTTCTTGAATGCCATGGGCGTCTACTAAGCAGTCATAATCTTGACTGCAGAGATGCTCCGTACAAGTGCAGAGTACAATCGAAGAGCCACGATTATTGAAAGCCTTCGTGCTGGACATTCCGCGACTGAGATCCTTCGATTCTTCGGGTACCCAAGATCGACTGTCTATAATGTTGTGGCGAAATACAGTGCTTCGGAGAACAGCAAGAAAGGTTTCACGAACTCCGGCGATCATCGAAAAGGCTCAGCAGCTGATTTCAGAGGACCCTGGACAATCGTTGGGGAAATTGGCGTCAGTGGTGGGTGTCAGTGAGCGAACGATGCGCCGGATCGCAGAGGAAGACCTACGTTACAAGTCTTATACAATAAAGGTGCGACAGACGCTGTCTGAAGCCGCCAGAATCAAACGAATTGCTCGCTGCAACCTCCTACTGAGTTCTTTGAAAAACGAAGCAGTAGGGCGAATCAGATTATTATATTGACTAATTTGCATTCTCGAGAGGCCACGCGAGTATTCTGTATATTTTGTTTGCGATCAATGGAGAGCCACTAGTACGCGAGCATGCCCAAGACGCCATTGCTACGAAACATGAGGTGAGTTACATCTAAAAAACATCTGTACAAAATTATTTCGAAATTATATGATGATACTTTTACGATAATTTGAAAAGCCTCAAAGATTGAGAGTTTGATGTTGTTTAGCCAAAAGGATGCTGAGATTACATAAATGAATTTCATAATTTTTTTCTGTCATTGAATTTCAGTTACTGATATAATGTTTTGGATTTACAGAGAGTCCAAGCTGGAAAATCGTTCTGCAGTTGGTGTAATATACCTAGGTCATCAAAAATGCAATATAATTATCCATAAGCCTGGGTAATAGACACTGAAACGATGGTCAAAAGGGGGATCTGAATTTTGGTGAGTATTTTTACTATACATCTAATCTACATGTCCATTGAATTCAGTTTATCCATTTATGAAAAAATTGTACAGAATAATAGAGATTTTATTGAACATTTCTTCATTCGTTGAACGTACTAAATTTGTTCCCTTTATTTCTTAAATGAAAGGGTCTATTATTAAGTACCATCAAAGAAAAGAGCACGCCCTTCAGATCCATCTCTGATTTCCCAATAGGATG
This sequence comes from Asobara japonica, assembly GCA_026005395.1. Lineage (NCBI taxonomy): Eukaryota > Metazoa > Arthropoda > Insecta > Hymenoptera > Braconidae > Asobara > Asobara japonica. The sequence goes on from BQMI01000394.1 coordinate 527,160, forward strand.
CTCGAGTCATTGATAATTCCATGAAATGAACTTCTGAATTAAATGATGATACCTTTACGATAACTTGAAAAGCCTCAAAGATTGAGCGTTTGATGTTGTTTAGCCAAAAGGATGCTGAAATTGAATAAATAAACTTCATAAATTCGTTCCTTCATATTGAATTTGAGTTACTGATGTAACCTTTTGGATTTACAGAGGGCCCAAGTTCGAAAATGGTTCTACAATTGGAGTAATGTACCTAGGTCTTCAGAGGTACAATATAACCATAAGCCTGGGTAGCTGACACTGTACACTCAAATGGTCGTCAAAAGGGGGATCTGAATTATGGTAAATGTTTTTACTATACATTTAATCTAAATTCCTATTGAATTCAGTTTTACCATTTATGAGGAAAATTGTACAGAATGGTAGACATTCTTTCAAAAGTTTCTTCGTTCGTTGAACGTACGAAATTTGTTTTCTTCGTTTCTTGATTGGGAGGGTCTATTATTAAGAACCATCAAGTAAAATGGCACGCTCCTTAGATCCATCTCTGATTTCCCAATGAGATGCTTGAGTCATTGGTGTGCTATAATACGCAATACCTGCTGTTTAGTCTCTATTTGTTAATGAGATTTTTGATTCGAACGTGCGAAAATCTTGTTGCATTAACGAGCAGACTGAAAAGTGGACAGTTCAACAATACAATTGAAGTATAAGTCATCTTCGAGTAATGTTGTGTTTTATTTGAATTTATGTTAATTTACAGACTGGTGAATGACTGAGCTGACAGCTGTACGTGTACAAACAGGTGAAGTCGAGTGAAATACCAGTTTCATAACTCGAGTAAGTATTCGATTCATTTGCATGTTCTGTTTTTTTTTAATCTAGAATTGTTGTTCCACCGAAATCATAGAATTGTCCCTAGATGATGATAAATTCAATAACTAGAGAAAAGATACAAAAGTATTTTTGTGTTGTTCAGCCAAAAGGATACTGAAATTTTTCACCTCAAAAACTTAAATTGTTACATCAATTGAATTGTTCTATATCATTGAATTATCAGTTTACAGGTTTCATAAAATGGTAGGAGCTGTCGACCACCTCACTAATTTCCCCGAATGAACCTGCTTTCTTGAGGTTTTCCGTAAGTGTCCATGCTACATTTTTTGCGCATTTAAAAATCCCATCGACTAAACGAATAACAAAATGATGTAAACTATTCTTACACCGTATGAACCATGACGGTTTGTAAAAGCTCAACAGGCCTGAAGTCTTTCAACATTATTTTTTTACATGTGTGATTTTACTATGATATCCTGTTTGATAATTTGTTGAATATTTACAGCATTGATGGTGTAACCTGGTCTAACCGGGATGTTCACGAGCATCCAAGTGCAAGGCAAAATTGTAAAAAATCCGCTCCATCTGGCAATAGTTACCAATCTAAGACTGAACGAGGAATACCCGTAATGGAATAACACAAAGTAGAAATGTAACCATGTGAAAGTGTATTGAAAAATGAAGCAATATATATAATAAAAAACATTTACAACAATTTGGCTGTTTTATCTTTGAAACTTTTATAAATGTGTAAAAGAAACTGATGAAGCAGGGAAGGGGGCAATTCAAGCGCAAGCTACACATATATATATGGTTGCAATAACCAATATGGCATCAGAACATCTGAATTAATTTAATGAATATATGACAGTACCAATGTTTCTAATTGACTAACCCTGCAATTTCGATTACATTTGGTGGATATTTTTTAAATATAAAACTTTTAGAAAATATGGAAAAATGATTTTGAAAATGCTGCACACATATTTTAATCACCTGAAGAAAATTGAATTCTTCAACAATTTCAAACATTTCAAAAATTAAAAAAACGGGATGTGGGTCTGACCCTCTACGGGCCGAACCTATAACTTCCCGATATTTGTGTGTGCTGTTATAGCGTGATATCATATCGTTGAGCATATCGAATTAATTAAGCGCTATCGTCTTAATTATGCGTGTTACGAAAAAAGTCATACAACACAAAATGTTTGTTTTTACATGAGGAACAACTTTCATTGAGAACTTTTTCCTATAACTCTTACCATTCATACACATATATATACATATATGTTAATATGCAAATCGCTATAATACAACGTTCTGACAACTTGAAATCCATAATTGGCTCATATGCAACAATAATAAAAATGATAATTGATAAACCATCCCATCAAAATGATATTTATATTTATGAAGGTATTATATACACCAAAAACTAAAACCTTTTGAACAAGAAATTACAGGAATGGGCGCGACATACATCGTGAAAGCAGGTAATCCGCTCAATTTACCGACATCACGTTTAACCTCGTATATGAAGAGCAACTTTAGATTTTTTTCTTCTGAACATGTTCCTCAACTTTAGATAATAGGCCTCTAAAGCGTGTTGGAAAAACGAAGTTTAAGTGAATTCCGTGATCACTTGTATTAATTGAAAAACTTGAATATTACAAATGCCAGCAGAGGGCCAAACACCATTACAGGCTAAAATCAGCTGTATCCACTTCCGGAACACTGAAAGGGCGTCCGGGCGTCCCATGCAAGTATAAAGCTTTTTTGCAATAAAAACGAAACATGGATGGATCTGCGTCAGACATTTCTTCTGAAAGATTTCAAATTTCGGACGGCTCTGACGGCTCAAGCAGTGAGCTTGATGATATTGGACCTTTTCAAGACACCATAATCATCAATCAATTACCACAGAATGTTAGCCCAGAAAGATTATTATTATTATTTATCAAATATTGGAGATTTCCTAATCCCCTGTGGTACAAGTCGACCGAATTCATTGTTGGAAAAGCGGACGTAACTGCAAGAATAACATTTCGAAAAAAATCAGATGCTTTGCAGATCTGGGAAGACTTTCAGAAGGAGCAAATATATTACGACGATCAACTTATGATGATGACCCTGGCGTCCGATGACGCTTCACCGATTGAGCATCTTCCAGATCTTCCCTTGCAGAAAATTTTTCTGAATCTCGACTCGATTACGGACAAATTTAACGTGGAACTTGTGTGTAAAAGGTGGCGAGATCAGGGACGCGTTTGCTGGTCAAGTATAACGGCGGTCTTTTCATCAAAGAATAGGGACAATGTAAATTGTTGTTCATATCGGAACATTTATCGCAATCATCGCAAAGACTGGAGCATCGAGACCTGGAGGGTCATTCTTAGCCGGACTGGGCCTAGTTTGAAATATGTCACTTTATGTCTCCACTTGGAAGCCGACGTTGATTTTTTAAGTTGTGTAGCAAAGAATTGTAAGAATCTCAGAGGACTTATCATACATGACCTACCCTCTGACAAATTATCTGATTTTCGCGAGCTGTGGGCTCCGCTCGTTAGGCAAATCATAAGACAGAATAGGAAATTGAAACAAATATGCTTTTTTAGCAAAGAGGGTCTATTCGATGTGGATTTCTTCGAAGAGCTCCCAGATGACGTAGAGGAAATCGCTTATTTGTCGGATTACAATGGAATAAATTGCGCTTGGCCATCAAGTTTGGTGAGTTTTTCCACTATAATGAATAGCTTTGTAATTACTAAAAAAAACCTATACCATTGTTATAGGATGATTCATAGAAAATTTCATAGAGAATTGGCATCTTTCTCAGAGGAGGATGTAGTTTAGTTAACCACTTTTAAATAGAAATATTGCAAGCAAGATATTGAATAATTACCTGCCTTGAAGACAGAACGGTAACTGCATTATACCGGGTTTGACAACTGACTGAAAAACTGCTTTACTCTACTCTTTTAATTCTGCATTTTCTAATAAACAATTTACTAAGCAATGATGAAATTATCACCTGATAAATTAATGGCAATTTTTGTGTCTAACAATATAAAACGTATTCATCCTACGTAACCATTTCGGTATTGAATTGTAAATTCACATTTGCAGGCTCTGTCAAGATTCACTAACCTACGAGTTCTTCATTTACACGAGTTTGAGAATTTGAATGATTATCGCTTACTTGATGGCGTCGCAAATTTGGAGAGGCTGGGCTTGCATGTCTACGACATGCCGGAATCTATTGTAAGCTGTATTTTGAAGAACAACAGGAGTTTGAAATACCTAAATTTGAGAACGGATGTAATGCTGAGTGAGGAGTGCTTAAAGAACATAGAGAGTATGATGAACTTGCAAGTACTTTTCATCTATACTGTGTTCACGTTTCCTCCGGATTTCTTCAAGTCTCTTTCAACAAGGCTCAAAGGCCTGGGTATCATTAATACTTCGCTTTCGGACGACAAGTTGGAGGAATTCTTTAAGAGTGCTGAATCTATCCAAAAAGTACTGTTTAGTGGCTTCACAGATGTTCCTTCACAGGCTGCAAGGATCGGAAGAGATTGGTCGATTCGGACTGGAAAACCATTGCAGATGGTTCTCAATGACAGCTCATATTTTATGAATGGAACACCACATCTATATCCTTTGGATTGCTCCGAACTCTTTGCCGATAACTGGAAGATGTGGGTTTGGGGTGTAGAACTGTTAGACTAGAGTAGTTAGAATTATTTTGCTATTGTAAATTTACCATTTTCACTAATCTAAATTTCCATATTGTTTACACCTTATCAACCTCGAATCTCTAAACATCTTCAGTATTTATTCGCTGTTATGGGCTGTAAATATACCCTTCGTTATCAGAATGTCAAAGCGATGATTTCGTGTTCTTATTTATTCGAAAATTTTCATTACCTTGTTTTTGAAGCAAGGCCAACTGTGTACTGGGAAAGATCGACGGTAAACATGACTTATATTCCAATTCTCTTTTACTCAATCATCTGGAAAATTTCTAATAAAACATTACTTTGTTATCCTAAATGCATTTTTATTCAATCCCCTCCCTATAAAGATGTACAGTCAAAATTGGAAAATCATCTAACTGAACAATTGATTATTCTGTGGTACAAATTGTTTGTCATTGTGGGGCTAATTTATTTTGAAGAATTAAAGTTCTGAGCGATATTGCAAATTCAAATAAATCGGTGCATCAATTTCTAAACATAAACGAAACTAATTTAAACCGTCTCAACAAAGGTCTTTTAATTTTCCGCGTTTTGACATAAATCTGTTATTGTTAGGGCGAGTGAGTTCATCAATAAAAAGTGTGTTATGAGAAGGAGGCAACAGATACTGAATTCTCTTCGCCTCAGATAGCAATCTGACACATGCTAAGGACATTGCTTTTCGGAGCCAAATTTTTCGGATTGACCGCTTCAAAAACGAACGTTTTCCCGGCGCTTCGAAAATTTCAAAATGGTAAAAATTTGAAAATATTTCACATTTACAAATTTGAAAGTTACATACAACTCCGAATCAGAAAATGATGGATTCCATTGGGCATCTTTAATTTCGTCAATACTTCGGTTCAGAAATTTAATGTATACCTATATATATACATATACATATATGTTATCAGCGTAAAAACTGAAGAACTAATGAAAGAATTTCTTTAGTAAAAAAAATCTGTTGAATAGCATACAAATGAAATTCCAAACACGACGGCGTGGCGGCAACCTGAACAACCAATGAAACGTGCAGTAACATCCGCCATCTTGAAAATTTTCAGAGTCTCGAATTGTCGATCTGTCTCATGTTTTCCATGTTCAACGCTGTAGTAACCTCGTGCTGATTGACTCTGAGGCGATTTTTTTTACAATTAAAAAATTTTACAAAACCGTAAGTCCAGAAGTTAGTACAGTAGTAGTTTCCAGCAGAACCGAATGACAGGTAATTTGAGATGATTGTGGATAACGTGTCGATGTGATTTTTCATGTTTAGAGGTTCAGTAAAACGAAAATGACGGCACAAAGCAAAGTCGGCGAGACAAGACGCACCCAGTCTCATGGAAAAGCTTTTCAAGACAGAACCAAGCCCAAAGACATCCGCAGCAGCAACATCGCAGCTGCAAAAGGTATTTTTCATATTGCATTCTTGTTCCGTGGCTTTTGTCCGAGAGATATTGCTCCTGTGTTGGGGAACTAATCTTACCTTTTATGGGCATAACCCACACCGGCGATTCACTCCATTTTTATTCGTCACGAATTATGACTAAAAACCTAAATTTTTCGGATTGGTTCAAAAACTTGTAACGTTTTATTACCAGTTTTATTAACTTTTGGTAACTTTATACTTCCAATCAATTCAAACTTTCGAGCTTCAAATTTTGCACGATTTTGTGAAAGAAAATTTTGCAATTTTTGGTATTGTTTGTAGAATTTTTAGAAGTATCTGCCCTGACGATTTGGGATCCAAAGTATTGTGTGGAAATTGCGTTGATGTCTATTTTCTGTTAAAAATATGCCAAAATACTCTTCTGGAACAAATCTGATATTTGGAAACCAACAATTTGAGATAATTTATAAGGGTTATTGGCATTAGTTGTTTATTTGTCATCAATTTCGAGGATTTGTTTCTCCCCCAATATATGAAAGTGCGGATGTTACGTGAACCTCAGACGTCAGGGTGGTAATGTATGAAATTGTCAAAGGTTTCCGGAAGTCTAGGTTTTCATTCATCCCGTTTCATATTTCTCCAAGATAACTAATGACCAAATTGTTTCTCTTAATTTCTAGCTGTCTGTGATGCTATACGAACGAGTTTGGGGCCTCGTGGGATGGATAAAATGGTAAACCATCACTTGATTCACGTCATGCAATAGTTTATGGTTCTTTTTACAATAATGTAGAAAAAGTTTCAACATTTTGTCTGGACCGGAAAAGTTATTTTTTTGTCCTTTCATCACTGACATAATTTGAACAATTTTTCACGATTCTAAATGGACTTTCAGTTCATTAAATTTCTCCACATGGGTCCAATATTCTATGATGGGAGAATTTCTAATTGAAACACTTATATAATTATTAATTGCGATTTTTCACTGTTTCAGATTCAATCTGGAAATGGAGAAGTGACAATAACCAACGACGGTGCCACTATTCTACAACAGATGAACGTTATCCATCCAGCCGCAAAAATGGTAATCAAATTACAATGCTATCCACAAATAGTAAACTCAAATTCAGGAAAAAATCATTCGAGATCTATAAGAAATCAATAGATCAAAAGTTTCGAAATTCTACCACATTTTGCGTCTTAAAGAACAATAGTATTAATTTCTAAAATTTCAAGAATTTCAGTTTTTCATATTTCGAAGAAAAAAAATGACAAGCAATTGAATCAACAAAGAAAAATCTAAATGTTTGAGAAATTTTTTAAATTGCAAACAATTCTCAAAATTATTCATTCACTTTCTGCGCAACTGTTTTGATGGGATGTAGCGTTCATACGTTACATGCATTTAGAATTACTTGTATCATAATTAATCTCAACTGGAGATTATGTGATGTTAAGTCTTGTTACTCCTGAAATGATTGTTACTATCTCTGATACTCATTACAGCTAGTAGAATTATCAAAAGCCCAGGACTCCGAAGCGGGTGATGGCACTACGAGTGTGGTAGTAATCGCTGGATCGCTTCTGGAGGGAGCAGAGATGCTCCTGCGCAAGGGTATCCATCCAACAGCAATCAGCGAGGCCTACCAGAAGGCAGCGTTGAAAGCCGTCGAAATCCTCAGCTGGTCTATGGCCATTCGCGTGGACCTCAACGATCGGGAGTCCCTCATTAAGGCCGCAGCCACATCATTGAACTCCAAAGTTGTCTTTCAGCAATCCTCGTTGCTCGCACCTTTGGCCGTCGACGCTGTTCTGAAAATCACGGAACCCGGACGCGAAAAATCTGTGGATCTAGGCGACATTAAAGTCATTAAGCAACTAGGAGGCACCGTCGAGGATACCGAGCTCATTGAGGGGCTCGTCTTCAAACAAAAGTCCTGCAATGTTAATGGCCCTAAACGCATCGAGAAAGCCAAGATCGGACTCATCCAATTCTGTATATCGCCACCAAAAACAGACATGGATCACAATGTCGTCGTGTCGGACTACTCCGCGATGGATAGGGTTCTGAAGGAAGAGAGAGCCTATATTTTGAACATTGTCAAGCAGATCAAAAAATCTGGGTAAGTGGGGGACACTGGGACGAAGCTTTTGCGTAATGTATATGAGTAGAATATCGGTGCATATTTTGCACTCTCTTCTATTTCTTTGACATTTGTTAAATTATTGCAATTATTAGAATTTTTATCATGTTCAAAACTTGTATGGTTAACAGTGATGAGCTGTCGACAATTTCAGGAATTTCGGAAGTCTTTTAAATATTTCGAACTTTCGAAATCTTCTGAAATTTTGAAATTATATTTTTTTTTGCACAATTATTGAATCCTTTGAAAAGTCTGAAATGCCAACTAAATTTGAAATTCTTGCAACTAAAAAGAATCCTGTTGAAGTTTTTTCAAAGTGTGAAAATCTCACGAATTTTGAACATCAGTTACTTGTGTTTTTTTTTTCTGACATTTTTCAAATGATCAAATTTGTCAGAATGGTTGCAAATATGTCAGACCCAAAATATTCCGTGATTGATAATTCACGGAGTTGCTAAACATTTGTAAACTTATGGAAATTAAAAAATGGATACTCTTCCATGGACAACCCTGCATTAAAAAATCTTTTCTCGCAGGTGCAACGTTCTCCTCGTCCAGAAGTCGATTCTGCGTGACGCAATCAGCGACCTCGCTATTCACTTCCTGGACAAGATCAAAGTGATGGTGATCAAGGACGTGGAGCGAGAGGACATTGGTTTCGTTTGCAAGACCCTTGGCTGTCGTCCAATTGCCTCCTTGGACCACTTCACAGCCGAGAACTTGGTGTCGGCGGAGCACGTGGAAGAAGTTCAGACCGGTGCTTCAAAGTTCGTAAGAATCACCGGGATTCAGAACCCAGGTCGTACCGTCACAGTATTGGTTCGTGGCAGCAACAAATTGGTTTTGGAAGAGGCTGAGCGTTCTCTGCATGATGCACTGTGCGTTATTCGCTGTTTGGTGAAGCAACAAGCTTTGATCGCAGGCGGAGGAGCCCCAGAGATTGAGTTGGCCCTGAAATTGTCAGCTTATGCTCAGACGCTTGGTGGTGTCGATGCCTACTGCATCAAGGCTTTCGCCAACGCCTTGGAAATCATTCCTTCGACTCTCGCTGAAAATGCCGGACTTAACCCAATTGCAACCGTAACTGAGCTCAGGAATCGACATGCTCAGGGAGAACTCACAGCTGGTATCAATGTGAGAAAAGGTACCATCACCAACATTCTCGAGGAAAACGTCGTTCAGCCACTGCTTGTGTCCACTAGTTGTATCACCCTTGCCTCGGAAACCGTGCGCAGTATACTCAAAATTGATGACATCGTCAATACGAATCAATAAGTGATTTATTAAGAAGCATTTGACATTTTCATTTTTTTTCTGTTGGGAGTCTAGTGGAGGGATGAGACTCGTTGCTTCGTACCAACCGCTTTTCATACCATACAAATAAAGTTATTTAACATTTATTGAGATGTTCAGTTTATTTTTAATCGTACTGCGCGCCCTTGGAGCAAGTTTGGGAGTGGTTTCAAGGAATTGAAGATGGAGCAAAGATTTTTGTGGAATGGAACAATGAGATACTTTAGTTGAAGATGAAAAATACTTATGCTATAGCACAGTACGTTGAATGTATGCATAAGTTCAGTAAGAGCAATTTCTATTTTTTTTTTTTTTATGTTTCTATGTTATTTTTGACCCTAGAATCCTGGTGTTTGACTGAAAATAATGTTTTTCTGTAAGTGAGCTGTCCATCTTTTTTCATAGTCCATGACTGAGGACTCGTTTGTTATTCTAATTGTTCTCTAATACTCATTGTTGTCCTAAAATTGAGATGCAAATTACTTAAAACTAGTGATGAAAGGGATTGAAAGAAACAAAGAGATCATTTTTTTTATACAAAACAATAATTTAAATTTATTTCTATTTATAACAATGTTCACCTTCAAACGATGATCGTTTTTTACACCTATTTTTGGTACAATTCGTTAACAGTTTTATTCTTCGTATAACAGAATAACATTCAATAATTTACACAATTAAATGTATTTATTATAATTGGCGAATACACTTCGATAATTGTCTTTCAGTCTTTAAGCCACATTAAGGGCGGTATCACTAAAGCTTATTTCACCGTTCAATCCACCTCTTCTACAGTTGGTCCGTTGTGGTTATTTCCCTGCTGGAACTGTTGCCCACAGCCCTGGGGCATCTGCTGTCCCCCCTGGTGGATTTTGGTCATGATAGGAGCACACTGTTTTTGCACCTCTTCCATCTTCTGTGTGTATTCCTCCTTCTCCGCTAAAGTATTACTGTCTATCCATTGGAGGGTCTCTTCGCATAGCCTCTTAACCGTTTCCTTATCACTTTGGCCAATTCGCTCTCCACTATCCTCTACTGCCTGTTTCACCGAGAACAGATACCCCTCTAGTTGATTCCGCGCCGCAACCTTATCCTTCTGCTGCTGATCTTGATCTCTATACCTCTCAGCCTCCGACAACATGCGGTCAATCTCCTCCCGCGAGAGCCTACCCTTGTCATTCGTAATGCGAACGTCGCTGCTTCGACCACTCGCGGTGTCCTTGGCCGTTACATGGAGGATTCCATTGGCATCCAGGTCGAAGGTTACATCGATCTTCGGGACTCCCCTTGGGGCAGGTGCAATTCCACTCAACTCGAACTTTCCCAGCCGATTATTATCTTTGGTCATGGCGCGCTCGCCTTCGTACACCTGGATCGACACCCCCGGCTGATTATCCGCGTAGGTCGTGAATGTCTGTGATTGCTTACAGGGAATTCGCGCATTACGCTCGATGATATTCGTCATCATACCGCCTGCTGTTTCAATTCCCAGAGACAGAGGAGCAACATCCACCAAGAGCACATCTTGGAGGCTGGAATTTTTTCCTCCCTCACCTGTCAAAATAGCTGCCTGAACCGCTGCACCATATGCGACTGCCTCATCGGGATTGATTGACAAATTGAGCGGTTTTCCACAGAAGAAGTTCTGCAACATCGACTGGATTTTTGGGATCCTGGTGGAGCCTCCTACGAGAACGACATCGTGGATCGATGACTTGTCCATTTTTGCGTCAGTCAGGGCCTTCTCCACAGGCTCCAGAGTTCCCCGGAAGAGGTCTGCACACAACTCCTCAAACCTAGCTCTCGATATCTTTGTATAGAAGTCGATGCCTTCGAAGAGGGCGTCAATCTCAATGGAGGCCTCTGTGCTTGAAGACAGCGTGCGCTTGGCACGCTCTGCAGCGGTACGCAAACGGCGCACTGCTCTCGGATTGCCGGTCAGACTCTTCCTATACTTCCTCTCGAACTCTTTGCAGAAGTGGTCCACCAATCGGGAGTCAAAGTCCTCACCTCCCAAATGGGTGTCTCCTGCCGTTGACTTCACCTCGAAGAGGGACCCCTCGTCGATGCTCAGAATTGAAACGTCAAAGGTGCCACCACCAAGATCAAAGATGAGGACGTTCTTCTCACCTCTGAGGTTTTTGTCGAGACCATAGGCCAGGGCCGCAGCTGTGGGCTCGTTTATGATCCTCAGGACATTCAACCCAGCGATCGCACCTGCATCCTTGGTCGCTTGCCGCTGTGAGTCGTTAAAATATGCTGGAACCGTGATCACAGCCTCTCGGACTTTCTCCCCCAGGTACGCTTCGGCTGTCTCTTTCATCTTTGTCAGCACCATTGAGCTAATTTCCTCCGGGTTGAACCTCTTTCTTTCGCCATGGAACTCTACTTCGATCTTGGGTTTCCCACACTCGTTGACGACTTTGAACGGCCAGTGCTTGATGTCGGCTTGGATCTTTGGGTCGTCGAATTTACGGCCGATGAGACGCTTGGCATCAAAGACCGTATTAGCGGGGTTCATTGCCACCTGATTTTTGGCAGCATCGCCGATCAGTCTCTCCGTATCCGTGAAGGCGACGTAAGAGGGGGTCGTTCTATTCCCCTGATCGTTGGCGATTATCTCTGCTTTTCCCTGCTGCCACACTCCCACACAGGAGTATGTGGTTCCCAGGTCAATACCAATTGCTGGCATTTTTGATGTGTTTGTTTGTTTTTATGAGTGTTACTCAATTGAATTTTCGTTTGATACTGATGGCTAAGCACCGCGAGCCGGGGCTTATATACTCCCCACTCACCCGTCCCGATTGCGCACGAACGTTTGAGACTAATCGAGACGGAGGGGGTCGAAGCTTCTGGTGCATTCTCACATATTCTCGACGGCGCAATTCAAGTTTTTAAATGGTTTGCATTTATTCTGATATCCGTATTTTGTTTGTCTATATTTCGTAATGATTTCTGAGATTCTTTAAAATCTTATGGTATTTTGATTATAGCTAATGAAGCTCTGAAGGCACATTTTAGAATAAGTAGTAAGGTATATATTAGGAGCGAGATGAAATTCATGACAATATATCTACATATATTAGTCTATATTTGCATTTGTCCATTAAAATATACGTTGAATTGATATATCCCCTGCTATATTACGTCTTATATATCTAGCATATAAGTAAATTATATATAAGACTTATTTGAATTTTTGGGTTATATTTTTTCCATGTATATACATAATGAGGTGATGGAAAATTTGATTTTGTATATTTCCAATTATAATCGACAAAATGGTTATTGTTTGGCGAATATTCTCGGCCCAATAAGAATTTGATACAGCCACAATATTTCACACTCCCGAAGAATAGCACATCAGTTAGAGCAGACGATGAAGATTCGTTCCAATTATTAGCAATTATTTGGTCAAATTATCTGGATCGAATTTGACGTATTTAGAAGGCGAATATCTATTTCTTTCTAATGCTTATTGGTTTGATATTTTAGTGAATCTATGTTCGTCATAGGAAAAATACGGGGATGCTGTGTGAAAAGGGGTAGAAGGTTCTAGGTATGGTAGAGCGCTTCGATTAATTGAAGAATTGAATATAGAAAATTTGCAGAGTTAGACGATCGTCTGGAAAATTCTATAACCGCACACGGAGTATTGCCATTTCATAATTATTTTCATAATTGTAAAATTTTGTCACACATTCTGCAGTTTTTCCAATTTCATTGATCGTCGTTTACCGTTATTGACAATTTCATTTGAACAGGTGTCTCTCTGCAGGAATTTCTTTGAAGCATGTGTTGGTATCGGTAAGGTTGGTGTTTAACTTAGTTGTGGTGGGTTAATGGCGGGAGGTTCAAATCGAAGAAAATACGAGATAATGTTCCGGCCTTCCGCGTAAAGATTTTGCAGAACGAGCCCGAATGTGCGCTTCGCGCGCTTAATTACGGTTTGATGTTTGAAGTAACAATATATTTTCCGAAATTGAAGATACTGTTAATCATTGACTCCGAAAAAATGAGCTTTCAATTTTCCAATTGGGTGCAAGCATCTGTTGATTTTTCTGTAATTATCGTGTACATATAAAATTTGTGAATACTGGGCAGAATATATAAAACACCCGAAACTTGATAAATTAACAGAACATCAAAAAATATTCTGTGTATATGATTTTCAATAACTACGTGAGGTATAGCAACTTGAACAAGCGTCACACTTTTGAAAACTAAAATTCGAATCGATATCCCAAATATCGATGTTTATCGATGCAAACCCGATTACCAACCAACTTCACGATGTTATCTGACTAATCTGATCTAAGCAATAAATGAATGACTATTGAAAAAATAAATCTTGTCACGATTTTCGAGATATTTCGACTCTAACAATGTTCATTTATGAGTATGCGCTTTCGTGAATAGGATCAATTGAAACTTCAAGTGTGCGTTTGGCTGCGAACACTCCACTTTCATAGCTGCGATATTTTTTTTTACTCGCGCGTTTTTTCACACATGAGGTGGAGGATAGTCCAAAATTAGGGGCACAGCTGAGGAGCATCTAGGGGTCCAAAGGGGTGGGGAGCTCTTTTTGGTTCAAACAGGTCTCTCCTATAGCCTGCATGATTACATTCACAATATTGTAAAAACAAGTGTTGGAAAATTGAGGTCACTTTGCACTTACCTAAAAGCGTTTGAATTTTTGAGGTGGCCGTTATTGAGGAGGGAAAAGTTGGATTGTCCGAGTAGCTTGGTGGCAGAGCGCCCGGCGTCTAATCTCGGAGGCTTCGATGGAAATCTGAGCCGCGAAAGTGCAAATTGTTTTGCAAAATTCCAAAAATTGATTTAATTATGTTAAATTAATGCCTGAAGATGGTTACACAGTCACATGTTAAAGTATGCAAGAACTAGCTGGGCTTTCCATTAGGGACCGAAAACGTGGGGACCAGTGCCTGAAGGGCAGTCCCCACTTTTTGAGCGCCTGAGCAAAGAGTCAACAGCCTACGCAAACAGACTTCCTAAGTGTCTCGGTCGTACTCATGCCTTCCCCAACGCCAGGACGCGCTGTCACCACTTCTTGAAGGCCTCAAAGGGCAGTCACCACTTCATGTGAACCTGGAAGCGCTGCGTCACCTTCCTGAGCGCCCACTGAAGAAGTCATCCGACTACCTGTGGATACCTCTCACAAACTCTAGTTCCACCTAATACGAAATTTGAATCGTCTGCAAATTCTTTTTCTTTATTGGCACCTACAACTAATGTTTTCGCCCGACTTTTCATTCCTAGAGATGGCGCTTAATTTGAAAGAAATTGAGAAACAAAAATTGGCGAGTTAAAAAATTGGAAATAAAAAAATTGTATCTCCAAAACTGAAAAATTCTCCACATTGTGAAAAGGCTGGAAATTTCTAGGATAACTCATAATATCACTCCTCCAATCTGATGATACTCAATCTCTTCGAGTGTCGCAAGACAGTCTATTGATACTTCCCTATCTGCATCTCTATTTACCCATCTCTTTATCAGCGATCTGCCGTTGGAAAAACGATACTCTGTCCAGAGTAACTCCCCTCACATGAAATCAAATAATAAAAAAAAACTTCGACCATTTTCAAATCTCCAGTGTTCAGTTGCATTTCTCGTGATTTTCTGAAATTCTGAGAATTAGAATAATGCTGGCACTTTTCAAAATTTTAAACATTGGTAAAAATTTGAAGATTGAAGGTAAATTGGTTTTTTTTCGATTTTGAATTTTAAGAAATGACAATCCCTTGATTTTTTCAAAAATTTTCAAAAATTCCAAATTTTTCAAAAATTTTCCATTTTTACTATTTTGAAAATAAAATTTTATAATTATCCACTTTTGGGAGTTTTCATAATGACGAGGTGTCAACAAAATGTTGAAATTCCCAAAATATAATACGCAATAAAAATAAAATTAAATATACGAAAAAACTTTCAGTCTTTCGATTTTTCCAAAAATCTGAAACCTTAGAGGAAGATTTTAAGTCTTTCATAAATTCAGTTAGAAAATTTTTCAGAATATTGAAATGGTAAGGACTTTTAGTTTCCATAATTCTGCAAATTTTTCTTATTAAATATTTGCTCTATCAATGTTACATCTCTATTTATCGAATTCTTTATCATGAATCTGTTATTGGAGAAGCCAAACTCAATGAACAGTGACTCTCTTCAAAATGAATCAAATGAAAAAAAAAGTAAATCAATGCTTCAAACAGAGGAGAGGTCAGCTGCATTGACTCACCAGTTATTTTTGGACCATTTGGCGTTTTGCGAAGCTGAGAAGAAATCCCTTCGGCTGGCCGAGACTATACATGTTGAACCATGGAGCCGGAATGGAAGTGGAGGGGCATCCTGGAGGAGGAACTTGCTTATGCATTTCAATTCATGAACTTTTCGATGGGAAAACGTATTGTAATGACTGGGTAAATCTAAAGGTATGATGGAGTTCACATGTTCCTTAGTGTTTGCATCATCCGCATGTTTTTTGAATGTGTATACATGTACGCGTGTGTAGTCGATCTCACAATGCCTCTGAAACGGATTATATACATGTGTGTGTGTGTGTGTGTGTGTGTGTGTGTGTGTGTGTGTGTGTGTGTGTGTGTGGCTGGGTGTATGTGGGCGGGTGGGTGGGTTTCTGGGTGGCTGGGTGTGTGATCAATCTACAAAAAGATATGGATGCATATGGGTGTGTATAAATTATGTGCGGAGATTTTACTCTAAGAGTCGTTTGCAACGAATTTAGGTATGTGTAGGTGAGACTCCACAAATCTCTTTCGGTTCACTCTAAGTCAGTTCGATGGTCACTCCAGAAGACACCGAGCGGTGCACTCACTCAATCCCCATTTGAGCTTCCGTAAAATTCTCAGGACTGCCTCGATGGGCACTCGAACATCATCCCCTAAGTTCGCATCGGGAGGGATATTGTCCTCCCGAGGAACGCATTTTAATGTTGTAGTTGTGCAATAAGAGCCTTTTTATCTACGAGCTCTCGACATCTGGTTTCAGGGAATCCCCCCTCGAGTCTCTGGCTTAAAGCCTGGACTAGACGAACTTGGTGTAAGGAGGCCATTTCGCTGCGCAATGTTTGACATCCCGCTCAGTATCCTCAAATGAACCACCAAGCTTGGCAAAATCATTGATTTTTAAAATTTTCAATTTTTCAAAATTGTCAAATGTTCCAATGTTTCAATTTTATGTACTGAATAAAAATTTACCTCAACGCTGTCAAATGTTGAATGCTTCGATTTTTCTTTCAACCCTTATTTTTTTAATGGAGAAACTTTCGAAATTTTTCTTCTTCCAAAGCTTTTCAAATTTCTATTTTTTTCTCTTTGTAGAATCTGACATATTACGACGCCGAGAAGAAATCCCTTTGGGTGGTCCAGATTGTTGGGCACAAATGTTGAATATTGAATCCGGGACAGAGGTGGAGGTGTATCCTAGTGGGGGCACCTCTCGCCATCACCTTGACCAATCAACTGTGCTCAATGCCTGGAACCCAGCTGGAACGACCTGAAAGAAAAATAAAAACGAGACTTCGGTTACGAAATTCAGGGCCTTTGTTGATACAGACACATGTCCACGAGTTAACACAAATACGTTACAACAGTGAGAATGCCTTTTGTATTGAAAATTACGAGCCTATCCATGAGCCACTGGCGCCAGTATTTTTCACCCATTCTCTATATTCTGTACTCCATGTTGTGTGGAACCTGGTAGGAAATAAATGTGAACGAGTCGGCTAAAACTTTCCGGTTTGTCATTTTCAGCGACACCTAATTTTTGTAAATAGAAACACGCATACATGCGGAAATGGTTTCACAGGATTCGTGTGACATGCACACATACACACGTGGTCCAGAGGATTCGTGAAACACGTGCGCGTACATAATTCACTTTGCAGGATTCGTGGGACATATCTGGACAATCTGCTCCACATGATTTGACCCCCCCCCCCCCACCCACCCCCTCCCCTACACACTTTTGTATCGTACTTTTGAATTACTTCCTACATCCAGTAACTACTTTTATATAATTCAGGTTTTCTGTTTCCTTCATTCCCAAAACACATCGAAAATTGATGCGAAATTTTTGGAAACTTTCGACATTTCATCAATTCTGATAATACATATAGTTTCTGGAAAATTATAAAAATAATTAAAAATTTTAATTCTTAGAATAATCAATTTTTCGAAATTTTCAAAATAATTGACATCTTCATGATTTTCAAAAATATGCCTCCGTATCTAACTATAGACGTTAATAGTAGGGACTCAAACAGACAAATTAAAACGTATAAACATCATTACCTAGCTGCCATCGGCAAAAAACGACCGAGGGTGATGTTGGTACAAAGAGAAGGATACAACGAGGAGAGCGCGTCTAAGAGGCGCGCATTCCCCATCAGGATCTCCTCAGGCGATTTTCTGTGCTTTCTACCGAGCAAAAGCGTTAAGTAGGAAATGCAATTGCTGGATCAGTGTCATTACGCGCCATGATGGCATATACCGTGAATTTCGTTTTCTTTTTGCCGATTTTTGTACTTTTTTGTCGATCGCAATTCAAATAGATCGGTATATATATAGTCCTCGATTATGAAGTATATGCGTCTCGCTTTGGGTCGATGCTTGGGTTAGAGATATTCTTTGCTTCTCTCTGTTCCTCAGTACCACTCCCGCATCCAATATTGTTATCTTTGTTCATGTGAGAATCTTATTCACTCTCCGAAGCCGATCTCACAGTTCCAATGGGACCCATGGCTCAGTCCGGATCTGGTGCTCGTGACACGCGCTTCGCTTGAACTTGGCTCGAAAAATCTCTTTTTTTTTTTTTAATTTGAAAATCAAAACTTTGGGAAATCTGCTAAAGGTACTGGCTAAACAAGTGTGAATAATGTTCCAATGTGTTATACCGATCTTGAACCGATAACGCTATTTCTGAAATTGGTAACATTGAACCTTGAAAGACGGACAATTTTTTTTTCGCGAACATCTAGCACTTTTGACTGCTCAATGTCGTGAATATATCTCAAAATTTTTGACAACGTATCAACCTTTTTTGTGTGCTAGTATATCGTTGAAATTTACACATTTCGTCAATGAGTTTCTTAAGGTACTTCCGAAACCATCAAAGGGGTTTGAGATGTAGACAAATTGACAATTCCCTGAGGGTACTGGGTAAACACCAGTGAACAATTTAGCAATGCGCAGAACAATATTAAACTAATCACACGATTTTTGAAATCGCAACACACTGATCTATTGTCCACATTTTTGCAAAATGAATTCTTCAAATTGAACTAAGAAAATACTTAACATCTTTGAAGTTCATAACAATTTATAAATTTGGTAAACGGACTTCCTGTATGAAGAATTTCAGCATGGAACAATTTAATTTCCTTCATTTTTTCTCTAAAAAATCAGTAGCGAATTAGTTAATTGAGTTGAGATTTGCATTCGCTAAATATTTCAAAATCGAAACAACCCTTGCTCAGTAAGGATCTCCCCGCGACGTCCCTACGATGTTCGCCCGCGCTTACGCAAAAAGAACTTCTTGCGACGTCGCGACGACATGTGCGCGAGCTTAGGCATCAAGTTGACCTTCGGCACGTCGCGGCGACATCTGCGCGAGCTCACATAGTTATGATGTCTTCACGATGTCGTGATTAGATCTTTAAGAGCTTAAGCTTGTGCGAGAAGGACGTCCGCGCAGCGTGCAATTACAACGAAAAATATTCTTAAAAAATTTCCGGTCTCATTGTGACCTACGCGAAAAAGTGTATCTCCAATTTCTTCCATTTTGAAATATTTAGCGAAACCAGACATCTAATGAAAGCAGACTTACCTCAGTCAGATATTTTGCTACAGAATTGAATTGATGACCTAAGTGGAAGGCAATATGAATCCGAGGGTCCTGAGTGGACTGGTAGTAGTTCTGGCCTGTTTGAGCCTGGGATTAGCTGGACATCAGGGCAGGGCCGATAACATTGCCAAGGATTGTCCCAGGAAGTGCTGGTGCTACCAGACCGCAGTGCGATGCATGTTCCAGGGCATTACCAAGGTACCCAGGGTGTCGATAAACTCCACAGTTTTGTAAGTATCAAAACGAGCCAGAGAGCTTCCTAATACCGTTTTGGTTATTAACTACTTTAGCAAACAACATCGAGAAAAATAAACATTAGCTATTGGAGAATTGGACATATTATGGTCTTTTCGGCCCGCCATAGTGGCGCTAGTGGGAACAGACTTTTTCCCAGACGACACAGTATTCAAACAGTTGAAACCAATGAATTACAATTCTCAATGAGCATTGCATTATTTGGTTTATCCATTAATGAAAGGAAAACATGTGAAACCTACATTTGTAAAGCCGCTTCTTGGACAAAACTGTCGTTCGATGATGAATCCGTATTAGAGCCCGGATACTTCCGCACTTCTGTACCGGAAGAAGAATCCTTGTGCGGGATTCGACCGCTGGATCTCGTGTGTCAAAGACTAATTTTTTCAAATAATTTTTCTCACCTGTTCCAACTTTTGAAATTCTCCTATATTTTTTCCACGTCTCAATTTTCAATTTCGCAGGAACGCTTTAAGAGGAAATATTGTATAAAAATTGTTTTCTAAACTTATATCGTATACTTGCCAAGACATTTCACGATCATGTATAATGTGGAAAACTCCACTACAGTTTGCGCAATTACGCCACCTCAATGAGCATCATTTACTGATTTTTATCCAATCACCCCACAAATTGCCCACATCAATCTAAAGCAAGAATCGAACACCTTAATTACTATAATCATCGCAGTTTGGTGTATCCAATCAATTACAAGCATTTTACCATGTAAATTGAAACGCCAAGTACTTCCCTCGATCGTCAATTAATTTACGATCAATTGAGCTCATTGCGGTTCATTACTGACCTCCAATATTGACGATGAAATGATTTACCGTCATCATGTGTGAAACATCGCGGAGAATCCTAAAGGATATGCTACAGAAAATCTTGTATATACATGCATAATCCGTGAAATGCAACAATTGGCACTTTCCTATAGAATTTAGTTGTCTCCAGTACTTATGACGGTTTTTACTGATTCTATATGATAGTAATGCTGTATGACGTAATCGCATCAATTATCTTTACAAACTGTAGAGCTAACTAGTTTTGTGGGAAAACAATCAAAATAGAATTTTAGAATGGTCTCGTCTTAAACGACTTTTATTTCTGGAATAAGGTTCCGTATAAAAGAACTGTTCAATATATTTTTTTCGTGCAATTATTCATTTACAAGGTATTTACAAGGTACTAGCGCGATATTGTTCTCCCGAGGAACACGCTCTCATTCATGCAATTAATCAATCAAAGCCTTACATAATTGAAATGTTCATTGGAGACGTACCCCATGAAATTTGATTGGAGCATGTCAATCATAAATTTTCACTAAGATTAATTGCGCAAAGTAGGTAGCGACGATAAAATGTGGAAGGCCCATTCGTCGCGACCTGACCCCCAACATTTATCTTTTGACACGGTTCCGCACTAACCCCATCGCCCACTATGATTTTACGCAAGTGGCATGCCTTGAGTCTCGCTCAGACCTTTTCCATCTTAT
The DNA here is from genome assembly GCA_026005395.1 of Asobara japonica. Classification (NCBI taxonomy): domain Eukaryota; kingdom Metazoa; phylum Arthropoda; class Insecta; order Hymenoptera; family Braconidae; genus Asobara; species Asobara japonica. The sequence continues at coordinate 548,180 of BQMI01000394.1, forward strand.
CATTTTTCTCACAATAAAGAAATTTGCGGTCATTGAAAACAGGAATCGGTCACAAGAATGTGATGAATTTCACCTAAAATTATAAATAAAAGGGGACTTAGTGAACACACAGAGAACTTCGTGGCTTGTAATTTCTGCCCAAAACCTTTCATAAACTTCAATTTTTGCGCTAAAAGTTTAGATTGAGCGATGGTAGGTTCATTAAAATTCTCCATGTGTTTGGTGAAAAATATGTTCCTCAGCAGTTTTTATTCATACAGCACTCGTCATCATAATAATTCCATTTTGAACACGTGCACCTACTCAATTTAATGTAAACTCAAGTAGACTTTTAAAGAATTCGGAAAAATTTAAACACTTCAGAAAAAAAATTGGACGCGTCTGTAATTCTAGAAAATTTTAAAATTCTCATATTTGAAAGGAAAACTATGGAAATGTGAGAAAAAAAAATTGAACGCTAAAGCACAGTGACAGCACTCGTCATCAACATTATTCTATTTTTACCACGTGTAATAACTCAATTGAACTAAAATCCTTCGACCCTCATGTTTAAACTTACGAAACTCCAGCAGAATTTAAAAAACAAATAAACTGCGGACTAGGTCTGGTCATTGGCTCTCGCGGTTTAGTTTACACTCCCAAGACTATTTTCGTGAATTATTCGTGACTTGTGTTTCGCGTGGAAGTTCGTAAGGTCTCTAGTATTCTCCATCGTTAATCGCGTCATCGGCACGAACAGAACTTGGCAGATATGGCAAAACAATTCGATTTTTTGAAACTGAATTTTTTTACAATTTATGCAATTTTGAAACTAGTCTCAATTGTTTGAATTTTTTGAATTTTTTTTTCTGTATTTTAAAACTGATTGAAGTTTAAATAATTTTGGAGCCATTATTATTGCGTCATTACAAATCTTACAAATTTCACCTTAAGAAGCACTACTGCAGTACTAAATAGTAGGTCCAAGTGTTTGACAACACTTTCCATAATTCATTATATATTTTTAACTTCCCGACGCAAAGGACGAAAATTATTGTAATGACCCTGGAAATTTAAGCATTTTTCCACGTTTCATGAGCTTTGGAACCATGTCTGCATGTGTGGATGTGCGTACGTCTGTGACAAAAATTTTGTGCCACGATTCTTCCTGAACAAAGGATACGATTTGAATTTTTTTTTTAAATTAGATTATGGAGACGATCGTCTCAGTATTTCTCCAATTTTTTTCAAAAAAACATCTTAAAAAAAGTCGAAAATTAGCGTTTTTTTAATAAACGAGACCATTTCTCCGTGCGATTTCAAGTTTTTTTTATTAGAAACTATGAATCTTGATATAATGCACAAATTATGGAATACTGGAAGACATTTGATCAGCATTTCACTAGCTCTTTTCGAAGTCCATATACAATTTAATAGGATTTATTGGAGGACGCGCTAGGTTTTTTCGATTACATTGTCTTTTCATATGTGTAACTCGCCGTCCTCTTGAGGTTCCACATTGATGAAAAAAAATAAATAAAAGGAATTTTAAAAAAAAGTAAAATGACAGAAGAAAACAATTGGTCGGGAAGTTGGTGGTTCGACCCGTAATGGTTCACACCCACTTCAACCCGGCCCTAATGTGAGCGAGCCCAGCGAGCGAACAGCAACCCCGACCAATTGTTCCATAATTTCTTTTACCAGATGTAACCTTTAACCCACAATTTAGATACATTTTGTAATCATTTTCATCTCATGTACCCAGTTGCTTAAGACCTTGGATATCATACAGCGACTTTAACTAAATGAAAACAAAATCAGCTTTTAACATCTGTGATTGTTTTTAATTCTGTTAATTATTCAATCATTTACTTTTCGCGAATGTGTGTCAACTTTTAGAAAAAAAAAATTTCAAGAATTTGAAAAAAAAAATGAAAATTTTGAAAGAGCGCGTGAATTTCCAGAAACACTGCAATTCTAATATTTTTGACACGCAAAAAACTGGAAATTTCTGTCTCATCTCAAAGTCCTAAAATATAAGATAGAATCTGAAAACTGTGAAACCTTGAAACCTTGAAACACTCCTCACGATGTGTTCCCAGAGATCTGCGGTTCAACGATATAGTCGATATCCCGCCTGGCACGTTTCACGGCCTGAAGCACCTCGATACGATTCTTCTAAACGATAACAAAGTACGACACTTGAAGGCGGATGCGTTCGTAGGCCTCTCGAACCTGACAATTTTATACTTGTACAAGAACCGAATAACTTCGATAGCAGCAGGAGCCTTCGCGCACTTGCCAAACCTTCGACAGCTCTACCTCCACGAAAATCGTTTGACTGAGATCGAACCGGGGACTTTCAGTGATTTGCCAAAGCTCGAGCGGCTATTTTTGCAGAATAATCGTCTCCACAGAATTCCAGCAGATGCATTTAAAAATATGGGACCAATGACACGTCTCAGACTGGACAGCAATGCCCTCGTATGCGATTGCGATCTACTGTGGCTTATCGACAGACTTCGGAATGGACCGTCCGAGACAGCTGCCGTTTGCCAAGGTCCCGTCGAAATGGAGGGACGATCCCTCGCGTCGATGTCTTCGCACGATTTCCACTGCCGTACGTATACTCATTATATTATATTTCATTATGTGCCCGAAGGACGCGGCCTGGGTCAAGGGCTGTCACGGCTCAAAGTTCAACTAAATATGAAATCGACAAATGAAAGTACCAACTACATTGATAGAAGGATTTAGTTGTCATTAACGAGGCATGTTAACTATTAACAAATGGCACAGCTGATAATGGCCCACGCAACATTCATTGCTAGATAAGAAGCTGACGATTTAATTAGATATACTAGAATAGTTTTTCAAATGGTTGTATTTTTATTTTACGTTGCCTTGGTGCAGACGTTCCAAAGATAATGGAGGGTCCGGAGGACGTCACACTGACAATCGGTGATACCGCCACATTCAATTGCAAAGTAGAGGGCGATCCAAAGCCCCGAATCAAATGGATGCGCAACTCGGACGAAGTAAACCCCGATGGTTCCCGTTGTGTTATAAAGCCGGATGGCACTCTGGTTATTTCCGATATTTCCGAGAACGATGTTGGCGAGTACGAGTGCATAGCCGAAAGTGAAATGGGTTCAACAATCTCGCGGAAAGCACGCGCCATAATCACGGCAGCTCCTTCGATTCGGTTTACGGAAATTCCCGATTCCCAAACTGTGACGGCTGGAGAGGATGTCACATTTGGCTGTGCAGCGGAGGGACGGCCTCAACCGCGCATCGAGTGGTGGAGAAATGGTCAGAGAATTTTCGGAGATGACCGAATGTTTCTGGAGGACGATGAAACGACGTTGAGGTAGTATCATGAAAATAGATCCCCGATATGAGAATGTAATTCGTAGATTTTTTTTTCGATTTTCAAGTAGTGATGTTGGGTAGGGGTGGGGGGGATGTTGAAAATTGAAAATATATAAGTTGTCGATATTGTGGAAACGATCTGATATGGAGTTCCACATTACTCTGTTGATATTCTCATAAAACATATGTTACGTCCCTAAGGATAATATCTGCCAAAACCGGAGATTCGGCTCGCTACATCTGCCAAGCAAGGAATGTCCAAGGTTTCGCTGAGGTCTCAGCAGACCTGCACGTCGTTTCCAGGGACTCGAGCTCGCCAAGACTCACCTACGAGCCATCAGAGGACATGGAAACAGAGCTCGGTGCTACCGTTGAACTTCCCTGTCGCGCAGAGGGTGAACCAAAGCCCGTCATTCACTGGAAAAAAGACGGAAGTGCCCTTGAACCTCTACCGAGGTATCGCATCTCGCGCGGAGGAAGTCTCTATATTCAAAACGTCACGTCCACGGACGCCGGACGGTACGAGTGCACAGCGGTTAACGATCAAGGCCGAGCAACCGCCCAGAGCCTCCTCAGGGTGAAACAGGTCAGAAATTTGCACAAATCTAATTTTAAGAATTGCTACGCTAAAATTAAATACGATGGTCTGTGAAACAGGTTCTAGTCACATCAAACAGCCTGGTACACAGAGCCTTCCAGGACGCGACGGACAGTATTGATAGGGCGGTCAACCAGACTCTAGGTCGTTTATTCGGCATCAACGGAGCGCCACCCACCGGTCACACTGACCCCTTCAGACTTGCCAGGTTTCATAGACATTTTGCAACCTCGTGAAAAATTCAAAAAATTTTGATAAAAACCGAAGTATTTAAGAGTTTCCACATTATAATTTTCCAAACTCTTAAAACTTGAAAAAAAATTCCCAAGTTCTCCGAGCGTTGGCGAAGCTCCGGAATGCCAAATGGCACAAAAATTAAAAATTGTCAAAATCTTTGAAATTTTCACATATTTTCCGAAATTTTACAAATTCCAAAAACCTAAAAGAACTAAAAAAATAGGTTCCCGAATAAAGCGGCGCGCGCTAACGCCCGTCCCGCGGAGATTTTCGAGAGAACTCTCGTCAACATTCGCAGATTCATTAACCAAGGAATGTCCGCCAACGTTTCCGGACCCTTCAACTACCATGACATCTTGACACAGGATCAAATCCGAGAAATCGAACAGCTCTCTGACTGCACCGGTCATCGGCAAAACCCGAAATGCAATAACTTGTGTTTCCACCGGAAATACAGAACGATCGACGGCACCTGTAATAATTTGAAACAAACTACTTGGGGCTCGTCCTATACCGGATTCCGGCGAATTCTCCAGCCCATCTACGAGAACGGATTTTCCCAACCGATTGGCTGGGATAAAAGCCGATTGTACTTCGGATTTCCGAAACCAGCCGCCCGATTGATCTCGACAAAGATCATCTCCACGAAGAAAATTACTTCGGATGATAAATTGACTCATATGCTGATGCAGGTGAACGATTCCACCAAATACATATATCCAATGACCTCAAAATTGTTCGATCATTTTTTTTTACTCAACTAATGCAATACGCTTCATAAAAACTCTTTTGAGATTAATTGTAATTGAAATATGCAGTGGGGCCAATTTCTGGATCACGATTTGGACCACGCTTTGCCGGCTGTATCTAGTGAATCCTGGGACGGAATAGACTGCAAGAAGTCCTGTGAAAATGCAGCTCCTTGTTTTCCCATGGAGGTTCCACCTGGAGATCCGCGAATCGCCAACAGAAGGTGCATTGATTTTGTTAGGTCCAGCGCAGTTTGCGGATCGGGAATGACCAGTATTCTTTGGGGGGAGGGGATAACACCACGAGAGCAGATGAATCAATTGACTAGTTACATAGACGCTTCCCAGGTTTACGGATACGCTGATGACGTAGCTAAGGACCTCCGCGAGTTGCAAAATGATCGAGGACTGCTGAGAGAAGGGGCGGCAATTCCTGGACGGAAAGCGATGTTGCCCTATATGAATGGACAATTTGTAGACTGCCGAAGAAATCCTTTAGAAAGCTCGATTAATTGCTTCGTTACTGGTGACTTCCGCGCTAATGAGCAGGTAAACAAAAATTCACCTAATGCAATTTAGCTTTTTAACTTCCCGATCCCAGAGGGAAGTTATTGTAATCACCCCGAAAATGAAAAGTGGAATTTTCAAGAAATTTTCACTTTTCTCGATGTTTGATATCATCCGGACACGATTTCAGAGAAGTGGCCGTATGTGTGTGTGTGTGTGTGTGTGTGTGTGGTCAAAACTTTGTTTAACGTTTCCGACGGGACCACTGAACCGATTTATCTTTTTTTTTTCTGTTCGACGCGTCCTGCTGGTCTCCAGGTCTGAAAGGAGCGATTTGTCGAAAAACTGATTCTTTCAATTGTTATTAACAAATTGAATTGTTTATGTCGCTCTATCGCAAGAGGGGTTGGAGATACGAAAAAAAATGGTGAATCAAAGTTGTTTCCCGCAAAAAAATACATATTTAATATCTTATGCTTTTTTTTATTAACACGCATAATTAATTAATTAATTGATTAATTGATTATCTTACACGGAAATTCGAACTTGAACTTTTCATTTTTTCTTCAATCGACGTGTTTCGCTAGTGTTCAGGTCTGGAAGGAGTAAAAATTTGATACAACAATTCCTTCAATTGGTATTAACAATTTCAATTGTTTAAAACGCTCTATCACGAGAACGGTTGAAGATAAACAAAAAAGTTTGTAATGAATCTTGTTGCTCACATGAAAATACACATTTTATATCATATGTGTTTTTTGCGTAACTGTCATAATTAAGGTAATATCGTTTAATTAATTAAACACACACACACACACATCGGGAAGTTATTGGTCTGGCCCGTCGAGGGCCACACCCACATCCCGTTTATTGTTTATTGTAATTGTGGCTGAATGTTGTAACAGGAAAATCATCCGTGCGAAAATATTTATTTTGCGAATGGTCAATGGAGATACTCAATGTCCATTGTGATATATATGTTCACTTGCAACACTAATCAAGGTCGAAATTCGGAAAGTAACTGAGAGAATTGCCAATGGCAAACGGGGACAGTGTTCTAGTTTCCAACAGGAACAATATGTCTCCAATTTGAATCCGATCCTTTTATTTCAAGTTCCCTGCATATTTCCAGTCGGCTCAATGTCCTCATTTTTCATTGGGACATTGTCTCCATTTCCATTTAGGTATCTTTATTCACAATCACGAAATTGTCTCTTATTCCAATGAGAGCAATCTGACACTGATCAATCTCCTCACTGCATTGTAGGTGGGGCTCCTGGCGATGCATACACTCTGGTTACGGGAGCATAATCGAATTGCCCGAGATTTGGGTGAGTTCAATCCTCATTGGTCCGGGGAAAAACTATACCAGGAAAGCAGGAAGATTGTTGGTGCCCAGATGCAGCATATTACATATCAACAGTGGATTCCCAGGGTATTTGGAAAAAGTCTGGAAGAACTTATCGGAGAGTACTCGGGATATAATACCGATCTGGACCCGAGAATTTCAAATGTCTTCGCCACTGCTGCACTACGATTTGGTCACTCCCTCATTCAGGTAAAATCGATGAAAAAAACATAAAAAAATCAATGCTACAATTTTTTTTTTTTTAATTCTGACAACTCCAAGGAAAAAATCTAAAAATTAAATAGTCATCTTGCCACAGTATTTTCATCCGGGAGCTAATAAGGATCTTCAATGTTCATGACCGCCAAAATTAATGATTTAGCCTCGTTTGGAGAGACTGAACGAGACATTTGGGAGCATCCCCCAGGGTCCATTGAGCCTTCGCGACGCATTTTTCTCACCCTGGCGACTTGTCGACGAAGGTGGCGTTGACCCCCTCCTCCGAGGAATGTTTGCTACGGCTGCCAAGCTGAAAATGCCTGAGCAAAATCTGAACACCGAACTTACGGAGCAGCTGTTCAGGACAGCTCACGCAGTGGCCCTTGACCTAGCTGCAATGAACATTCAGAGAGGTCGCGAGCACGGAATCCCCGGCTACCTAGAATGGAGGAAATATTGCAATATGTCGATTGTAGAAGATTTTGAGGATCTTGCTGGCGAGATTAGCAGCGCACGCGTGCGCAGAAAATTGAAGGAACTTTATGGACATCCTGGTAACATGGATGTTTGGGTCGGCGGCATTTTGGAAGACCAATTACCGAACGCCAAGGTGGGTAACAAGCATTCAGAATTCACCTACTAACCTTTGAAGAATAAGAAATGAAAATTATTACGTACAAGCCATGGGAGATATGCGCAATTTTTTTTTTTAATATTCACTCGTTTATACTAAATTTTTTGCATTGTGACAGGTTGATTCTACTCTCCAAGATTGGCCAAATAATCGTCTGAGTTGTTTTTGGATGCTCCATTTTTTGTTGTTAATTTCTGTTCAACCTTCTATGATTCATAGGCGTCAAATTAATTTTCAAAATTAACAAAATATATCATGTTTTGTCATAATATGTCAGAATATTGCATAACTTGCGATTTTGTTCATTTCATGCCATTTCTTGACATACTCTGACAATCAGATTTCCACTGGAGGCAGCATCTAAAAGTTTGCTGAGTTAATGATTGAAAACAATGTAACAGGTTGGGCCGCTGTTCAAGTGTCTTCTGCTGGAGCAATTCCGCAGATCCAGGGATGCAGACAGATTTTGGTACGAAAATCCGCCAGTTTTCAAGCCCGAACAGTTGCAACAGATCCGGCAGAGCAGTTTGGCCAGAGTTCTCTGTGATAACGGAGATAATATCACCAGGGTTCAAAAGGACGTCTTCCGACTGCCAGAGGGGCAAAACGGATTCGTTAATTGTGAAGACATTCCGACGATTGATCTGAGATTTTGGTCGGACTGCTGTGACAATTGCGAAGGTCCAGCTGAGAACGGAATTCCAAGATTCCGTAGGGAGGCTGAGAAATACATGGAGCACAAAAATGTCAGAAGCGTGAGAGATCTCGAAAAACAAGTGGAAGACTTGCAGAAGGAGACTCAGAGACTCAGTGAGGAAAGTAAACTTATGGCACGGCGATTCGAAACACTCCAGGCCCAGTTGAGCTCGCGCAAATCCTAGAGAATTTTTAAGGATTTTTACAGTCGCTTAACATTCTTTTATCACTGTTCTTACAGCCGTTTTGTACATACACTTGCTTCTGAATAACCCTTGTCTGTATCTTCTATGTACATATTAACTGAGATATTAAATGGATCCGCATTTAGTGTGTGATGCGACCTACGAAACTGGTTCGGTTGATTCATATCAAATTGCAAATGGTTTATAGCTGAGTTTGGAAGTTAGTGTGATGGGAAAAATCTTAATAATTATATTATTTATTTATTTTTTTTATTTAATTTTCCAAAATTAATAAAAACATTTTGGAACAAAATGAAAATTGTGAAAGTTTTCAACATCTCAAAATGGTGAATTTGCTCGACAATTCTGGGAAATCGTAAAATCAAATAAGTCCTATTTTTTTTTGTCCGAAATTGTATAAACATTTTGCTGAATAATTAACGTTTTTAAATGACAGATTTTTTTCAAATTACGATCGTGGATTAAACAGAAAATTTCGTAAATTTACGTTAATTACGTAAACTTTTTATAAAAACGAAAATTGGGCCAATAAATTGTAGTGAATAAATTTCAAATATGGCCATTAGCATCCTTCAATCCAAGGACATTGGTGAATCGCGACGAGTGGGTGAGTATTAAACAATATCAAAAACTGCAGTGACCCGAAAAATTCAAAGTCACATCACGTAACTTTATTATGTAATATTATGTAACCCCTTCTGTATAAAAAAAGTCAATGTTGAACAACAATATACTAATTTGGAACATTTTTTGTTGCTCATACGTAAAATTGAAAAATTGAGAAACTGGAGAACGTCGAATTACAGTTGACAAAAATTGAAACGGAATAAATGATTAATTTTTTTTATTTTAGCTATTGAAATTAAAGAAAGCCTTTCTCCTTAAATTGTCGAGAAGCCAGTCGATAGATAAAAAATAGGCCAAAACAATAAAACAGGGAGGAGAAATAGGGATAAAGAACCCAGTTTTTATCGACTTTCACATAAACATTGTTGTTTTAACCCGAAAAGAAAAAATTGTGTTCCCATGAAGTCTCGACGATTTCGAGTTTTTGTAGTCCTCTTCGGCTATTTAAGAAAATCTGTATACGTGTTTGTGTGTTGCAGGCTATGTATATCAACTTTGAGTTGATTATCAACCATTCCAATGGTCCCTGAGGCGATATGATAGAAAGGCTTAGAGATAGAAAGAAAAATGTTGAATGAATTTTGCGCTTCTCCAAAAAATACACATCAAATAAGATCTTGACGGAGATCAAGTTCTTATTTATACTATAATATTCCGTATTGAGACTACTCGTTCAGAAGATAATTAAAATCAAAGAAAATCTATAAAAAAAATGGCCTTAAGTAGAAATTACAAATTGGGAATTTTTGTTCCAAATTTTCGTCATGTTACCTTTCCTTATTTGTGAAAGTTTCAACGGTGAAAGCGGTACAAGGAAGTATATCGTAAATAATATGGGGGCTGTTCGGAATTAGGAAGATCTTCGAAATTTGTATGGTTCGTTGAAGTGCATGACTCGATGAATATATAGCAAACGCATCCCCAGGGTGCGACTGTGCCTCGCAACTCGATGATTATGGATCATAAATTCAACTCTTGAGACATCGAAAATACGGGAATTATTTCACCGTTAGATCAGCTCAACTGATCTGTTTTTTCGTTTTCTTTTTTAAGAAGCTCAACTGAAGTTAAGACAAAATCATTTGAATTTGATTCCCTCCACGTTCTTTTTGGTTTGGAATGTGTTGCATGTTTTTTTTTAGAATTTCTGCAAGTCGTAATCTCAATTAATTTTTGCAAAATGATATTTAAAAAAAATAATAAAATCCCGGAGTATAAAAAGCAAATATAAAATATCCCTAAATTTCCAAATTTTCTAAACTTCCATTTTTTTTCTGAAATTTCGAAGATTGAACAATTTCCAAATTTTCCATTGAATCAACAACAATTTTGTCAGAAACTATAAAAATGGCCAAAGCCTATTTTTAAAAAAGTTCATTTAAATTTCGGGTATGCATAGCATCAATTTTTGGTTTCATAATATTCGTCTCAATTTGTTTTATGAATTCCCTAAAAAATCTAATTCTCTATTAGATTGGATCTGTTAAAAGCACTAATAAATTCCATTCATAATGTTTCAATAACAAAAATCACATAGTTTTAACGAGTTTTAATAACTTCAACATGACCTTCTTTGAGAGTAAAATACGAATACGAGTATAAAAAGTACAAATTTTTTTTTTTAATAATTAAAAGTCAAGGGGAAGACCTTTAATATCAAGCAGATGTTCTTCAGGATTTTCTAAATAAGTCGGACCATCTCCCACGCGTGTATAAATCATATACTTTAACTGGCCTGGTTGCTTTTTCTCGATATTAATTAGCGAAATCAATTCTTTAGGAAGCGGAACACCTTCCGGTACGTTTCCCCTTTTGTAGTCGACATCGTTGTGAGATTTCGATGGGAAATAATGATCCAAAAGCCCGATAATCTCAGGAACGTTCTTTTCTAAGAGATATAGAACTGTGTTGGGCCCTGCATCGTTCGTATATGCAACCTGGAACGTACAAAGGTATTTAAAATATTTTTGTTATGGCTTTTGCAGAAAAATTCAATTCTTCCAAATTTTCAGAACTTGACATTATTTGAAAATTGGCAGAATTGAGAATTCCTCTTTAAAATTCCAAAACTTTCCATCATTTCAAAGTTTTTGATTTTTTTTTAAACGATCAATTTCTGCTCAAAATTTCAATTTCTGAATTCATCGTTCCTTTTATACTTTGATTTTTGCATGACCTTTCAACCAAACAATACTATTTCATACTTTCACAGAGCCTGAGGCCTTGTTGTATGCATTGACGAGGTCAATAACACCGAGGGACACATCGTTAAGGTAGAGACATGGGGGAGTAGTATCCAGGCAAACTGCGTGCATCTGATTCGAGTCCTTCATCGTCAGTTGTGCAAATTTTTCGAAGTTTTTTTCCATTATCGCCTGATGCATTTCCTCAATGCGTTTCGGGACGCAGTACTCAGCGCGATATTTCAGCAGTTCCGAAGTTAAGACCCCATTTCTCATTCCAACTGAGCTTGATGTCTTTTTCCGGTCATCATTCACCTACAAAAATATAAACACGAATGATATTACTAAGAAATATTTTTTTCTATTGTAGATTTCGGCAGAAATTTGAAGAATCTATTTCAAAAACGACAAAAGAAGCTTGAAAATTTGAATCTATCTGAAAAAATTCAGTTCAACTTTCAGGTAATAGAAATTTATTGTCATCAGATGAAATCTATATATAAACGGAAAGAAAAGAATCCTCTGAAAATCATAGAAAACCACTCACGACTAGAATTAAAATTCTCATTTCCGGCCAATGAGCTGAAGGCACAATTTGCTTAGCGATGCTGTCACTTCCGGTGGGGTCAGAACCTGCGTACCATCGGACAAATCCCCCATAGACACTTCTGCACGCAGAGCCAGATCCAGAACGGGCGATTGTGCTGATGTCCCCTTCAACTTTGTACAATTTTGCTAATGCGGCACTGAGACACGCGTAACCAGCCGCACTCGAGGCCAGACCCGCTGCTGTAGGGAAATTATTCCTGGAGCATATGTGCAGCTTCCACTTCTCCATTTCGAGAGATGGATGGGCTCGTTTCCTAACTGAAATGGTCGACACGTTTGTAGTGAATAAATAATTAAAGAATCAAGAGCAAAGTAGGTCAAATTTCTAGCACGTCGTTGTTCGAGCTATGAGTCAACTCCGACGGACATAGTTTTCAAGATTTTGTCATCTGACTGAAGAAAGAAAGAATGGACAAATTTGACATAGTCATTTGAAGTTTTCGGAAGGTTATGATCTTTTTCTCAATGGCTTGAATGTCCAGCGAAAAATCGGGAAAAATAATCTGAATAATGAAATAAAAAGTCAAAATTCCTGTTCAGACAGAGACGGAAATTTACTTCTATTGAGGTTCCTGCGTATTTTTCTTACTTTCACGTAAACAATTTTGTAGTCTGGCGTTGCTGATAGACTCTTCCTCCCCATTGAGCCAAATTCTATCTGAGTCGAAGTCTGGACTCGCCATTATGGTGGTCTTCGTGCATAGCTGGAAAAAATGAATGATTGAGCGGTCGATTATCAATCAAGTTAATTGAATGATGTTTAAAAATGATTTAATAATCGCGGAAAATGTTTCAGTTATGACATTTGTTTCGATTAATTGACATTTTAACCAAGATTAAATATGGTGAGGTTTGTATGAATTGCAGTCTGAGTTACTATAATGAATAAGTTATTTGCGACATGTGAATATTGCAACATTAGCCTACCTGAAAATTGGAACGTTGACCCAAGTAAAAATCAGAACAGTATCTCAATTAACACTGAGATGGTATCTTAGTTTAAAAAAATAGTACAGTGTCTCAATTGAAAATAATGAGAGAAAAGCTCAGTTAGTAATCGGGCACTGTCTCAGGTGAAATATCGAAAATTATTGAGTTAAAGACTTCAACATTTCTTTGACAATTCATTCAGAACCATTTTCTTCATGTATTAACGCAGATAAAATACTTGTAATATAGATATTTTTGATTGAAGGATGTACCTGATTAGTATCCAATGATGCACTAATGGAATCATTGATCGGAAGAATGAGCTGTTCATCTCGTTTTCCCCCTGGAATTAAAAAAAGATGCTGAGTAAGATTTAACATACAGAAAGTTCAAAGGTCGAAATCCTCGGAATTATACAATATTTCACTTCTTTTGTATCCATGTAAATTAGTTGAAACATCCAATGTGAATATTTTTAGAGCGAAGTGGTCGTGGAGGAAATTCTCGTCATTGAAACCGCAAGCGTTGAAAGCATGTAGCGTATAATTTTTTATGAGAATTCGTCGCATCGGGAATGTGCAAAATATTTTGAACCATGGATTTGTCTAGTCTTTTGTCAGTTTTTGGAATTTGCAATTGAGTAGTTTCTTAATTTGAAAGGTTTACCATCTTTGGATCTTTTCGAAAATGACATAAGCAATCAAAATTTTCTCTCAACAGCGACTCCTGCGCGCGCATCTTATACAGTATTATTGGCTTTTTCGAATTAACTCAAAAATTGTAAAATGAATTCGGCTTAATTAAGTAATTCCATATCAACAATGGCGCATAAAACGTCCTTACGCATTGATTGTATAAGGAAACAAACCCTTGTAATAAGACCATTATCTGAAAAAACAATTGAACAAAATCAAATTGATGTAATCCAAATTTAATTTTATTGGCGCCCCCTGCGCGCGCATCCAATCTATGATTGTTTGAATTTTAGAAACTATTAAGAAACGTCAAAACAGAATTCAAAAGGGAAATAATATAAATTAACGAGGTCATGAGTTCAAACCACTTCAAAATCCACGAAATTATTTCGACAATAAATAATTGTTAATAAGCAAGATTATGCGAAAATAGTACATACAGTACTTGATGACAGCGATATTGACAGGTGCGACACAGGTAACTATGCTCATTACGAAAGTTTTTAACTAAACTCACGAAGTTCGAGAACAAAAATGCACGAGAGAGCCCGTAACGATTACTACCTATGTGTGCTAGTTAACGGTTTCGGATAAAATTCCTACCTTACGTGGCTGACAATTCCAGGGAGACGACATCAGCTGATCGAACCAGACTTCGGTGTGATTTCGATACATCGAAACATCGAACTTTTAGGACATCCGAGACTCGATGGTTTCATCCTAGCATATCGATATTCTCGCACTTCACCTCTAAAAATTGTGCGTTTCAATTTTTGTTTTTGAGTTTTCGACATTTTTAGTTAAATTCTTTTTAGGTTTTTACGATTTTTGTGAATTTTTAGAAGTTCGAACTTTCCATCTTTTTATGCATTTTTAAAATTGCATAATTTTTTTACAACATATTTTTGTAATTTACGTTTTTTCGATGAAAAGAGAGCAATTAACTGCTGCCAAAATTGCATCAATTTTCTTCAATGTTTTCCACTTTCGTGAACTTTGCATTTCAACCCGAAATCCCCTGGTGAATGTTCTCGAAATTTCACAGCATACTCAATCGATACGACGCTTCTAGAACGACCGAGCATAAAGGAGCGACTCCCGAACGTTCTCGAAAGTGTATATATAGGAAACTGAGATAAATTTATTATTTTCGAAAGATCATAAATGAAATTGACTTTTGTAGCCAGGTATATATTAAAAAAGACAATTATTTTTCACAATTTTCAATTTTCGTTCTTTTTCCAGGAAACGATACTTTTTCATGAAACTTGTTCATTTTCCGTGTTATGATCACGTAATGGGAGTCTCAATTAATTTCACAGCATATAGTTATTACATCTAACATGACAATACATTTTTCCCTCTTAAAAGTAAAGATGTACGTGAAATAAGAATTGTGTTAGTGTTCATCTTCCTGCAGTAACGCGGGTTTCTCGAATGATTCACTGAAATATGAAATGTATACAATTTCATATACGCATATATAAATATAATACAATTTCAGTGGATTTTCATTGGTTTTAAAAACCAAATGAATCTCAATTGTTTTTTTTTTAGAAGGTTTGTTCGGAGTTATACCGATCGTTCATACTGCAGAATGTGCCTGTTATTATAATATGTACTTAGATCCCAGGTAGAGCAATCAACGATTCTCGAACCCCCCAGAAGTCCCAGTGAAGACTGATATTTATATTAGAAACTATTACACATTTTTCTCTCATAACTATAGTATGTTTCACTAAATATTTCAAATTATTCAAACGCCGGAAAACCCGAGAACATTCCCGCATCTCCTAGCGTTCTCGTCTCGAACGTTCTTGCGCAGTCTAGTGGAGCGAGTGGGGAGTATATAAGCTCCGGCTCGCGGCGCTTAGCCATCAGTATCAAACGAAAAGTCAAGTGAGTAACACTTATAAAAACAAACAAACACATAAAAAATGCCAGCAATTGGTATTGACCTGGGAACCACATACTCCTGTGTGGGAGTGTGGCAGCAGGGAAAAGCAGAAATAATCGCCAACGATCAGGGGAATAGAACGACCCCCTCTTACGTCGCCTTCACGGATACGGAGAGATTGATCGGCGATGCTGCCAAAAATCAGGTGGCGATGAACCCCGCTAATACGGTCTTTGATGCCAAGCGTCTCATCGGCCGTAAATTCGACGACTCAAAGATCCAAGCCGACATCAAGCACTGGCCGTTCAAAGTCGTCAACGAGTGTGGGAAACCTAAGATCGAAGTAGAGTTCCATGGCGAAAGAAAGAGGTTCAACCCGGAGGAAATTAGCTCAATGGTGCTGACAAAGATGAAAGAGACAGCCGAAGCGTACCTGGGGGAGAAAGTCCGAGAGGCTGTGATCACGGTTCCAGCATATTTTAACGACTCACAGCGGCAAGCGACCAAGGATGCAGGTGCGATCGCTGGGTTGAATGTCCTGAGGATCATAAACGAGCCCACAGCTGCGGCCCTGGCCTATGGTCTCGACAAAAACCTCAGAGGTGAGAAGAACGTCCTCATCTTTGATCTTGGTGGTGGCACCTTTGACGTTTCAATTCTGAGCATCGACGAGGGGTCCCTCTTCGAGGTGAAGTCAACGGCAGGAGACACCCATTTGGGAGGTGAGGACTTTGACTCCCGATTGGTGGACCACTTCTGCAAAGAGTTCGAGAGGAAGTATAGGAAGAGTCTGACCGGCAATCCGAGAGCAGTGCGCCGTTTGCGTACCGCTGCAGAGCGTGCCAAACGCACACTGTCTTCAAGCACAGAGGCCTCCATTGAGATTGACGCCCTCTTCGAAGGCATCGACTTCTATACAAAGATATCGAGAGCCAGGTTTGAGGAGTTGTGTGCAGACCTCTTCCGGGGAACTCTGGAGCCTGTGGAGAAGGCCCTGACTGACGCAAAAATGGACAAGTCATCGATCCACGATGTCGTTCTCGTAGGAGGCTCCACCAGGATTCCAAAAGTCCAGTCGATGTTGCAGAACTTCTTCTGTGGAAAACCGCTCAATTTGTCAATCAATCCCGATGAGGCAGTTGCATATGGTGCCGCGGTTCAGGCAGCTATTTTGACAGGTGAGGGAGGAAAAAATTCCAGCCTCCAAGATGTGCTCTTGGTGGATGTTGCTCCTCTGTCTCTGGGAATTGAAACAGCAGGCGGTATGATGACGAATATCATCGAGCGTAATGCGCGAATTCCCTGTAAGCAATCACAGACATTCACGACCTACGCGGATAATCAGCCGGGGGTGTCGATCCAGGTGTACGAAGGCGAGCGCGCCATGACCAAAGATAATAATCGGCTGGGAAAGTTCGAGTTGAGTGGAATTGCACCTGCCCCAAGGGGAGTCCCGAAGATCGACGTAACCTTCGACCTGGATGCCAATGGGATCCTCCATGTAACGGCCAAGGACACCGCGAGTGGTCGAAGCAGCGACGTCCGCATTACGAATGACAAGGGTAGGCTCTCGCGAGAGGAGATTGACCGCATGTTGTCGGAGGCTGAGAGGTATAGAGATCAAGATCAGCAGCAGAGGGATAAGGTTGTGGCGCGGAATCAACTGGAGGGTTATCTGTTCTCGGTGAAACAGGCGGTAGAGGATAGTGGAGAGCGAATTAGCCAGAGTGATAAGGAAATGGTTAAGAGGCTATGCGAAGAGACCCTCCAATGGATCGACAATAATACCTTAGCAGAGAAGGAGGAATACGCACAAAAGATGGAAGAGGTGCAGAAGCAGTGTGCGCCTATCATGACCAAAATCCATCAGGGAGGACAGCAGATGCCTCAGGGCTGTGGTCAACAGTTCCGGCAGGGAAATAACAACTCTGGGCCGACCGTCGAAGAAGTCGATTGAACAGCCGATGAATTCGCGAGTGGAAATATTTCACTTTCATGGTGTTGAGGAACCACTGATATATTGATGTGACATATGAAATAATAGTTTATAATGAGTGAGAAGTACCCTCGAGAAATGGCAAAGTGGATGGACATGAACGAAAACACTAATGTCGTTACCTTGTAAATAAGAAAAAAACGAAAAAGACTGAAAGATTATTTATATTTTAGAAGTATTTAATTTATAGAATAGTGTCTTCCCATTTCCATGAATTTGATTCTATGTGTTTAAAGAATCATTTATGAGATGTAAATTATGTAAGTGTTGGCTGATTGTAAAAAAAAAATGATTCGATGATCCAAATTGTAATATATGAAAATATACTTAGTCTTCGTTGTACAAAGGTTTTCTCACTGTTGTAATTGAACCTTTCCTACAGTATATCAGACACTATTATGATTATCGATTATGTTCGATAATCTGAGATTCGAAAATTATTTTATTTTTCAAATTGCGGTAATTGCTGTTTCTCTTTCAATATTAAAAATTCTCCATTTGTTTAGAAGTCTCCAAATCGTCTCCAATTTTTCTGGAAGGTTTGGGACTTTCAAAAATTCCAGAATTTACAAACCTTTTGAATTATACGATATGTTTCTATGAACGCAAGGAGTGAAATTTTTTTCCAGTTGAATTTTTCTTTTGTTTAATCGGGGATTTGAAGTTTCAACATTTTCCAAAGGAGCATATCATTTATAAGTCCATATATATGGAGATGATTGTTGTAGTTGACGGAGAAAAATTTCATAAATTATGAAAAACTTTTATTGACATTAAATGACATTGTTGGTAGATGAAGTTCGATAACGTGCTTCGAACCATTTTCGATTATTAACGAGCAGAGCAGGAAGTCCCTATGTTTTTTCGTTAAAACCCAGAATTCCTATTTACAATGGTAATTCGATAATTTCAACACCAATTTTTTTTTTAATTTCATTAAGTTTCCATTATTGTATCACTATCTTAATAAGTCTAATATCTTCCCGCCACAAGTGAATTAATGAGCTTGAGAAATTTTAAGTAGGTGCACCCCCAAAATTCAAATGTCTCAGTTTTCAAATAAATTTCACTCGAAATTTTTTTTTTTTCATTCCCAAATCTTTGTCGCGGTTGAAATTTACGTCTGTCTTGATTTTAATCACGTGCAATGTAAATTGTTTCAACATTAGTTTCACGAAAAATTAAATAAAATGGAGAATGAAATATGACGAACAAAATTCATTTCAGAAAAGACTTTCAAATTTCGGGGTTGTACTCCCTTAAGGCATTCAATTTTTACAAAAAGTAAACATCAACATGGAGATGTTTAAACAGTATGGAAATTCATTACATTGATTAGCTGAGGTCCGATTTATACTCTTTCAAATTTTCTGGAACAGTTCCGTGCACATTGAACAGAAGACCAAAAAAAATCCATGTCCAACTCTTCAGATTTCTGATTACTCAAAAAAGATACGAGAGAAGATTATAACAAAATCACACAACTTCTAATCGATGTAATAAACGTTTTCTGCAAGTTTCGAATCGATATCATCATTCACATTATTTTTATGAACTGTATCGCAAAGTGAACTAGTATAAGTGTAATCTGGGATTTTACTTTTCAGTCAATTTTGGGAATATCTTGAAATCGAAAAGAAATAACGAATAGGTCATGGCGACTTTTTTGTACGGTAGAGTGACATCTAAAAAAGTCCGCATGAAGTTTTCGGCATTTCCTCTCGAGTTCGAAAAATTCCACCAAAAAGTGAGTTTGAATACCACTTATTCTAGTCATTTCTTTGCAGAACTACCTTAATGACAATGTGCGTTCAGTTTTTCTCATTTTTTTACTCGAATAGTATTATGTTTGTCATACTGGGTATAATACTCAGTTTGTATGAGCAGTGGATTGCACAAAAATTGATAGAAAATATTCGTAACAAAAGTGAATAAAATTATGACAAAAAATTGATTAGCTAGAATTTTTAGTTGTTCTCAAAATGCTTGGCTCTCTTTTATTTCTCATTTCAAGTACTTGGGAAATTATAAGAGACTGCGGAATACTGGATTGTAACGACAAATGCCTGGACCGTATTCGTGATAATCCTTTTTCGTATGGCACACTTGATAGAACTCGGGCTCACTGGCTAATAGAGCTCCACCGAACCACACTGCACAACGCTGTTTGTGATGTGATATCACACGAACATCAATTGCTGTTGGCTGTAAATAGAAATTATTTCATTTTTCTGGCATTTGTTCTGGAAATCAAAATTTTTTATACCTTTTTAATTTGGGAGAGTACTATTGAAAAAGCACAATTTCGTGAGGAGAGAAAAAATTGAAAAATTAATTTTTTTTGAATATTTAAAAAAAAAATCAGACTTTTGAAACTTGCACAGAATTTTTTTTTCTGGCAATAAAAGACTAATTATTGAATGGTTGATCACACCATTTGTTGAATGGAGAAAAATATCCTTCCTCGAGTAGAATAAAAATATAGACAACTATCAAAATATAGAATGATTACCGTAATATGTCCACCGCTCAACTTCTCACTCAATTTCAATCGCGTATCGACCATTTTTTTCACATCTCTCTGTAATCTCCTTCCGAAGTCTTTGAACATTGTGGATCCACCTGACAAGACAATATTTTTGTACAGCGGCCTCCTGACGTCGATCGGACAGCTTTGAATGACATCGTCCACAATGTCGCCCAAGGGAGTTGTGAAATCGGGATTCGCAAACTGAAATTTAATTATATTTTTTTATTAAGTCAAGTTCTTCAAACGGCTATATCTGAATTTTTCTGATTGATGATTCATCATTTTCTTCTGAGAAGTCAGCACCTTTCTAAACTCGAACATTTTGATTTTTTTGCGTGTATACAAGGCCCCACACATTCTTCAATTTTTCAAAATTTTAACGAACTTATAGTTTGTAACACGTTTTATTGAAATCTACATTAAAGAAAACTTGGTATTCTTGATACTTTTGCAATTTTTGAAATTATGCACCATATTTAAAATTCGAGAAAATCAAAAGGAAAATTTGATGAAAACTTTCAAATTTTTTTGCCTGCTTTGGAATTTATAAAATTCTTGTATTTCTGAGATTAGTTGTTCAACATTTGGAATTTCACAATTTTAAGAATGCCAAAATCTACAAATTCTTCTATCGAAACTTCCAATAATTCATGAATTTACACAAATTCCAAATTTTTCGAATTTCCTAAGAACTAAGAAAATCCAGAACCTCGAAACTTTAGATATTTTCTGTATATTACAATATTTGGAAAATTGTCAAAGCTCTCGAAGAATATTTCCAAAGTTTCACGAAATTGAAAACCTAGTGAACGTTTCCAACTTTCAATTTCGAATATTTCCTAAACGGTTCGACCAATTGAATTTTTTTCATGTTGCAAATGACTAGCTTGTCGTGATTATGAATTTGGCCGTAAAATCGGTATTTAAAAATATTCTTTCCACGAATTGCTAAGAAATTAGGGCCAAATGACGAAGACGAGTCCTCCACTTGGAGGGTTCAGTCTAGGCAAAATTACCTCAGGATGGAAAAATATTTCCGGGCCCAAGAACCTCTCATATCCCACATCGACATTAAATGGCTGCTGCGTAATGTTATTGATCCCTGTGTACTGTTTGATTTTGCTGGGATCACTATCGTACTTGGAAAATTCTTTGGCAATATCCGGGCAAATGTAGCAGTGCTTCTCCTTGATGGCCTTAGCGGTCTCTAGTGATTGTTCAGGTGGAATGCCAACTTCTCGTTCCCTGAGCAGACTCTGGATAAAGTACGTGATGTCTCGCCCCGCAATCGGAATATGCTTTATGCAACTTCCTATGACAAATCCCTCGGCCACGGGAATTACGTGCGTTACACCGTCTCCACTGTCCACGACTACCCCTGTCAGAACCCTATTGTATACCAAAAAAAGTTTATAACCTTTCAAATATTTGGCAGTTTTTGTAATATTAGAAAATCTACAAAGCTGTGCTTTATTTTGAAGCCTTTGAGACGTCGAAAGTTTGTAAAACTGTTTTCCTAGTTTTGAAGATTGTTGTAATTTCCAAAATTTTATGAAACTTTTTTTTCACCTCTTTCTTTCAGTTGTGACGCTGTTGGATATTTTTAATAAAAAAAATTGACTTGGAATAAAACATGAGACCTGTTTTGGACAGTTTTTGCGGTCCATGAAGCGGCTAAAGCTAAAACTGCTTGTACTGCTATATATAGTCCGGGCACATTGAAGGACTCGAACATTATTTCCGCGAGATATTCGCGATTTTCAGGTGTGTTCAGAGGCGGCTCCGTCAGTAAAAAGTGATGATCCTCAGGCTCAGCTTTGAGGTACTTGAAAATGCATTGTTGCAGGAAGCGCTCCATCAGGTCCCAGTCCTCCACGAGGCCATGTCTAACTGGGTACTGCAACGGTTGGTAAAATATTGTTTAGTGATTCATTACTTAGTCAATGGATGCATGATCCATTTATTCAAGTTTATTAGTTCCATATACCTCAAGTAGAGAAGAAAAAGGAATTTTCAGCCACCTTCCCAGATACAATTAATTTTATTTGTTCAATTCAATGCAATTTGTTCAAATGAACTTTCCACAATTGAAAAAAAAATTAATTCTTGGGTTTCCAAACTTTTTAAATTCTTGAAAGTTTTGAGAAAAAGGAGAAAAGAATGCATTCACTTTGTCTACCATAAGTTTTTTCATATATAAAATTCATTTCTCGAGTTTTTTCAATCTCCCTGACAAATGGTTTGCACAAAACTAGGTCGAAAGTACTTTTTCCTGAACACTTATACATCAAAATTCTGTAGTGCTCTCAAAACTAACTATTTTCTCAAGTTTTCCAAATTATCATTCCTGGTTGAAAAGTCTACGATTTCATGTGACTAAACATGACTCGTCATTAATCTTTGACATCCGTTTTTCTGCTTATTTTACCAAAATTTAATTTAGTTCAGGTGTTTCATGGGGCATAAACGGAGCCGTCTCTATTCCCAAAAGACGCCATAACGAACAGCGGTGAGACTCCCCGATTATATTTTCATTCACCTTGATGGAATAGCCAGGTGAATTAAATGCCTCATATCCGATATAAAAATCGAGATCTTCCACGCCCTTGGCCACACGCCTAGAAGAGTTATCACCAACTTTCGCACTTTCCTTGATAGCTATAGCCGATGGAATGGTCAACTGTGGATCACGATTTCCCGCAAATCCCAATTTTGTGTACCTGAAAAAGTCATGAGATATTTGAAAACACTGTACGAATTAAAGAAATTATTTTTGAACAAATGGTGACGAATCGGCGTTCACTTATCGCGGTAGGGGTGTTAGTCACTTCCTAGCCTAACTTTACAATCACAAAAGTTGACTTTTTCGATAGTACGGCATTTTTTTTGTCGAGAAAATTTACTCACCCTGTTCCTACATCGATAACACACGCTGGAGGGTGACCTAACATTTTGTGTGTTGGGTAATTATCGACTATAAATTAAGTTTGATCGCACCAAAGTTTTGACAACCCAGATACACACGCACGCACTGCACCATTTGTGTATGTGCGGTGTACAGTGCTGCCGGAGTTTTCCGAGTACCGGTGTTATAAATTTGAATTATTAAAACACTTGGTACTTCATCCAAAGCTGCTTCATCTATCGAAGATTTCATTGTAAATAATTGAAATTATATTTACCACGGAGAAGTTCGATTTTTTTGTTTGGACAATAATA
The DNA here is from genome assembly GCA_026005395.1 of Asobara japonica. Lineage (NCBI taxonomy): Eukaryota > Metazoa > Arthropoda > Insecta > Hymenoptera > Braconidae > Asobara > Asobara japonica. The sequence continues at coordinate 571,411 of BQMI01000394.1, forward strand.
AATGTTTTTTTAGTTCGTATTTACTTTTCAAGGAAGTACTATAGTTTGCCGTGTTAATATTTTCAACATACCTTTTCCTATTTATTCTACGCTTTTGGATTTTTTTAGCATATCATGTAATCGACCATTTATCGGAGATGCACGGGGAAAGGACTCCAATTAAAATGAAAAGACAATATGTATATGAAACACAAATTTATTTGCATATATTACAATTTGAATCATCAAATGATTCTCTCTTTGTACAATCAGTCAACATTCTCATACTTCGCAATTCACCCATAATACTTTTCAATTCATAGAATTGAATTCTTCTATGAAACAGAATTTCACTACTTAAGAAAATAAATAATTAAATAATTATGCTTCAGTCTTTTGAATTTTCACTCATTCAGTGTGTGACAAGATATTGGTTTTTTCATTCATATGGATACAAATTTCTTATTTTTACAAGCCTTGTCTTACTTTTATGACATATTTTCCTTTTGCATTACTATTAAAGGTTTAGGATATTTTTTCATCACTAACTATGCCTCTCTTCAATCGACTTCTTCAACAGTCGGCCCAGAGTTGTTATTTCCCTGTCGGAACTGTTGGCCACAGCCCTGAGGCATCTGCTGTCCTCCCTGGTGGATTTTGGTCATGATAGGCGCACACTGCTTCTGCACCTCTTCCATCTTTTGTGCGTATTCCTCCTTCTCTGCTAAGGTATTATTGTCGATCCATTGGAGGGTCTCTTCGCATAGCCTCTTAACCATTTCCTTATCACTCTGGCTAATTCGCTCTCCACTATCCTCTACCGCCTGTTTCACCGAGAACAGGTAACCCTCCAGTTGATTCCGCGCTGTGACTTTGTCCCTCTGCTGCTGATCTTGATCTCTATACCTCTCAGCCTCCGACAACATGCGGTCAATCTCCTCCCGCGAGAGCCTACCCTTGTCGTTCGTAATGCGGACGTCGCTGCTTCGACCGCTCGCGGTGTCCTTGGCCGTTACATGGAGGATCCCATTGGCATCCAAGTCGAAGGTTACGTCGATCTTCGGGACTCCTCTTGGGGCAGGGGCAATTCCACTCAACTCAAACTTTCCCAGCCGATTATTATCTTTGGTCATGGCGCGTTCTCCTTCGTACACCTGGATCGTCACCCCCGGCTGATTATCAACGTACGTCGTGAATGTCTGTGACTGCTTGCAGGGGATTCGCGCATTGCGCTCGATAATATTCGTCATCATACCGCCTGCGGTTTCGATTCCCAGAGACAGAGGAGCAACATCCACCAAGAGCACATCTTGGAGGCTGGAATTTTTTCCTCCCTCACCTGTCAAAATAGCTGCCTGAACCGCTGCACCATATGCGACTGCCTCATCGGGATTGATTGACAAATTGAGCGGTTTTCCACAGAAGAAGTTCTGCAACATCGACTGGATTTTTGGGATCCTGGTGGAGCCTCCTACGAGAACGACATCGTGGATCGATGACTTGTCCATTTTTGCGTCAGTCAGGGCCTTCTCCACAGGCTCCAGAGTTCCCCGGAAGAGGTCTGCACACAACTCCTCAAACCTAGCTCTCGATATCTTTGTATAGAAGTCGATGCCTTCGAAGAGGGCGTCAATCTCAATGGAGGCCTCTGTGCTTGAAGACAGTGTGCGCTTGGCACGCTCTGCAGCAGTTCGCAAACGGCGCACTGCTCTCGGATTGCCGGTCAGACTTTTCCTATACTTCCTCTCGAACTCTTTGCAGAAGTGATCCACTAATCGCGAGTCAAAGTCCTCACCTCCCAGATGGGTGTCTCCCGCTGTGGACTTCACCTCGAAGAGGGACCCCTCGTCGATGCTCAGAATTGAAACGTCAAAGGTGCCACCACCAAGATCAAATATGAGGACGTTCTTCTCACCTCTGAGGTTTTTGTCGAGACCATAGGCCAGGGCCGCAGCTGTGGGCTCGTTTATGATCCTCAGGACATTCAACCCAGCGATCGCACCTGCATCCTTGGTCGCTTGCCGCTGCGAGTCGTTAAAATATGCTGGAACCGTGATCACAGCCTCTCGGACTTTCTCCCCCAGGTACGCTTCGGCTGTCTCTTTCATCTTTGTCAGCACCATTGAGCTAATTTCCTCCGGGTTGAACCTCTTTCTTTCGCCATGGAACTCTACTTCGATCTTGGGTTTCCCACACTCGTTGACGACTTTGAACGGCCAGTGCTTGATGTCGGCTTGGATCTTTGGGTCGTCGAATTTACGGCCGATGAGACGCTTGGCATCAAAGACCGTATTAGCGGGGTTCATCGCCACCTGATTTTTGGCAGCATCGCCGATCAATCTCTCCGTATCCGTGAAGGCGACGTAAGAGGGGGTCGTTCTATTCCCCTGATCGTTGGCGATTATTTCTGCTTTTCCCTGCTGCCACACTCCCACACAGGAGTATGTGGTTCCCAGGTCAATACCAATTGCTGGCATTTTTTATGTGTTTGTTTGTTTTTATAAGTGTTACTCACTTGACTTTTCGTTTGATACTGTTGGCTAAGCGCCGCGAGCCGGAGCTTATATACTCCCCACTTGCCGGCCTAGACTGCGCACGAACGTTCGAGGCAAGAGCGCGCCGGGAGTTTCGGGAATATTCGAGACGGTGCGGCCCTGGGTTTTTGAAATGATGAAAAAGTTTTCTTAGGCCGATGCTGATGTTGAGAGGAATGTTAAAGGGCATTCAAATGTTTTATTTCTTCACGAGTATACGACATTTTAGATGAATTTGAAGAAATATAGGAAATTAAAAAAAAAATCGAGGACCTGATGACAAAAATTTGCAGAGTTGAAGAAAATTCTACAAAAAATGAGCGAATTCTGGAAATTTCTGACGGGCAGTTTGAGTTTTTGAAAAAAAAAAACATACTACGATTTTATATGTTTCTTGGAAAGTCTACGGGACAAATTTTGAAATATTTCGAAAACATGGATGTAGCGTTACTTTGTTTAATCAGATAACTCTAGAATATTCGAGTACTCTCCACACCACGCAAGGCACGATGTTTGGATACTGATTCAAAAGAAAACTGAAGCTTGTTATTTTATATTTTCCGAAAAAAAACAGAGAGTTATAAAAGATTAGGAACAACCTTCCTAAATATCTATAAAACCATTGGTAAAAGCTTCACGAAATGCTGTTTTAGATTTCGTATTTGGCGGAACATTTCTGCGGCATTCAACAAGATTCTATAGATGGTGCTTTCGTCATTTTCGTATTGATTCATATTGTTTAAAAAATTAATACGATTCGCCATGTCACAGATTGTAGTTTTCTTCAAATTAATGGAGACAAAAATTAAATGATTAAAGTATGATTTATTGATATATTCCAGAAAAAACAATAATTTATGAAAAATCGACATGCTCATTGTCTCATTGATAATCACGAAATGTTTTTCTTTCGAATATGATAAAATTCGTTTAGAAAATTTTAATTTTCAGTTGTGAAAATTTGGGAATCATAATTTTTTTTTTAGTCTGCGATACATTTTCCAGAACGTTTGCGAAGTTCCCCGTATTCCCGCGCATTCTAGAAGAGTCGGATCGACGGAGTACATCTGTGGAAGTTTCTAGAACATTCGCTGGGTGACTGAGTGCGGAGTGCCTCGGCTGCGGAATTTGCGGCAGTGCACCTCTCCATATCTTGGATATTGGGGTATAAAATTGAGACAATTTCACACATTCCCAAACCTCCTAGAGATAAGAAACAATTGACTTGAATAATTTTGCAAGTTTCAAAGAATTTTCAAGCACCAAACTTTGAGTAATTGTAGAAATTAGAAAAAATTGAAGAATAAAAAAATAAACAATGGGGTGCGTGCTAGTCGTAGTCAGGACTTTACGGATCTGAAAATAATTCATATGTTCGACTTGAATTACTTCGTTTAGCGAATCATTTGAGAGACAAAATCGAAGAATTTTTTACACGGAATTCCGTTTTTAACAAACAGTCTGTTTTATGATTTTTATAGAAACTGAGTATCCATGAAAATTATTCTAATAACTCAGAAAATACAACAACCAAGCTGAACTATTTGGAAGACAAAAAGTTCAATTGACTGAATCGTTCCCGCGAAAAAGTGAACGAAAATTAGTCTACGACATACAACCACACACATATCAATATACAATAAATTTTCTCATAATATTTCCTCAATTTATTTTCAAAAACTATAACAACCATTTACATCGCCATATGTTTATTATTTACATACTCTTTTTACTTTGCAAATAACAATGATTTGAATGTTAGTGTATAATAGTAAGGTGAAAGCCTCAGCTTCTGCTTCTGCAGTAGAACTATTCCAATTCATTTGAAAAACTTTCATCAAAATTTAATTATTCATAGGTTCTGAATGCGTTTTCAATATACGAGGTCGGCTCAATAAGTGCTCGTGCTGGAACACAGCGCACGTTCCTGAGAAAAATCTGAAAAATTCAGAAGATTTTAAATCCCAAAAAAAAATTTAGTTGCACCAATTTCCATTTGGATAGCCGAAGGCGTTTTTAGATCTACCACGATTAAATTGATGATTTTCCACGGTCAACAAAATACAGGAATTATGTTAAGTTTTTTCATATTTTAAAATTGTTCAAAAACTAAAAACTCTATCCTCATGTTAAAAAAAAACAATTTTCGGAAAATTTCAAAAATTTCCAAATACAAAAAAATTAGAAAATGTAATTTTATAAAATTTACAAAACTACAGACATTTTGAAAATTTCGGAACTGCCAATATTTCCAAAATGTTCAAAATATCCATCCTACGACTGGGCAATCACCTCACTCCCGTTTCGGTTCTATAATCTTTGATACGTCAACGAAATTTTCGTGGCAACATTTTTGTGAAAGAGTTCTCGTGCAATTTGATACTTTCGATATTAACCTGTAAATCTATTCCCACTATCCACAAAGTTTCTAGAAAATGCTAAAAACATTGAAACAATATTTGAGTTGATTTTATCATGCTAGGCGCACTGGACGAGGCAGAAAATTGTATGAGAGTCTAAAAAAAATTGAAAGGATAAGAATTTCCAGGGAATTTAAAAAAAAAAGGCTTAAAGTTATTTTCATCTATAAAACTTTGTGCCAATTTCGTTCGACTATAGAAGAGCATGCACGGAAAAAAGAGAAAACTGTGCTTGAAAATATTATGAAATAAAATAATAATAGGGTATGTATTGCTTCCTCATTGACCTTGGGGCTCAAACCTTCGAAACAATTTTTGCTTCCATATTCAACAATAAGATGCGTAAAAAAAAGGGAAATTGTAGGCACAAATTCGTTACACATGAGAATTTTCAGACAATTTGCCTCGGAAATTTTGTTGAAGTATCAAAAATGGAAAATCTTAATCAAATTCCTGAGGACCCTCGCCCTCGTTCACTGGGGCATCAGGTACATTTCTCTCCAAATCACTAAAGAGTGAAGAAACGAACAGCGAAAACAAATTTGTGCTTTCACTGTCGTTGGCCGTATCTTCTCTCGTACTTCCTGGTTTTCGGTAAATGTCGATTGAGTCTGGGGGTGGATATGGATCGTGTGAAAACACGTGTGTCTGCTGATGATTGTTCTGGGCAATTGTAACTTCGTCGAGATCCGACAGCAGAATGTGCCTCAAGATGTTCTTGGGGGGCTGCCCTTGGTACCTGGAATGAATACAAAATTTGGTTAATTATTTCAAAGATATGTTAAATTTGGAAAAAAAATCATAGTCTAATAATTTTAAACCTATTTCGAAAATTTGAGAAATTTGTAAAAATTGGAACGTTTGTGAAAACTTAGAAACATTCGCAATCAATCTTGAAATTTGTCAAGTATCTGTGAAATCAAACATTTTCAGTGATACAACAATTTTTTTTTTCAGAAAAACGCAGAATTAGACATTATAACAAAAATCATAAAATAGTTTTTATCACAAAAATTGCGAATTTAAAGAAGAAAGGTATTAAAAAAAAAAAGAAAAATTAAAAAAGTTTAAGTTTGAAATAGTATATTTCGATACAAGTGCGATGGGGTGTTCACGAGGGCGAAGTTGGCGGCCCGAGGCGAAGCCGAGCGCTGCCAATCGTACGAGCTGAAACACCCCATCGCACGTGTGTTGAACGATAGTTTTTGACAGTGATGTTACGTTCTACGAGTGCCGAAATAGTTACTTTTCGGCACGAGCTGAACGTAGCAGCAATGTCGAAAAATCATGATGATTGAATCGAATAAATTAAGGACTAGATTCCACATCAATGGAAATGGTATTTTCCCTTTCATTATTGTCTTTTTTTCATGTGTGTTCCACGTACTTTGATCGTTCTTAAGGAACTCTTTAATCCAATCAGATATCGCTAACGAAATTTAAGGATATTCAACCGGTATAGTCAAAACAAAAGTTTATGACCCTTTCTATAATTCGTTATATTTATCCCCAATAATTTTCAATTAATATTTCAATGCGTTAATTAGTTGAAGTGATAGCCATAGAAAATTATTATATTGTATTTGATTTTGCGAATCAATATTATATTTTTTAAACAAATTAATGAAAACAAATTTTAGTCAATCGTCATGAAATGTTTACCGTCGTGTTATATCTGCTTCAATAGTAAATTTTCAAAGTTTCAACAAATTTGTACATTTTGAACTGTATTTACAGAAATTCTTATTCTTCTCATAAGAGGCCGTGTTAGTTGAGAAGTTTGATAGGTAATAACTACAAAACGGTGTTGTGAATCAATCTCAAATTTCATACAGGCATCTGTTATCGCTTCAAAAACATTAAGTCAAAATTTCAAGCAATTCGTACATCTTCGTCAATCTAGGTGGAATATTCTTAAAAAGACGATCTGCTAATTTACAGCAAAAATGAAGTCAAAAGGAAACATCGATTGCCCCACTCAGGCCGTAACCGTAAGCATACCTGACTGCTCTTTTGCTCTCGCAGAATGTAGCATATTCATCTCCCGAGTCGATTCTATCCATAACCGCAGTGACATTGCTCTCTAGCCAGGGCAAAATATCCGCCTCCTTCCAAGCGTGGAACGTTCGGACTACGTAGAGCTTCTGTAATTTTTCCAGAGCTAGGCTCGTTGAGGATTTAACCTTACTACCAAAATAGTCGTGCCCGAGCACTCTGGTATCTGTGGAGACTCCACACTTGTCCAGAAGGTCCAGAAGGACTCCTGGGAACATCAAGAGGGCGTCCTGAAGAAGTTTATCAGCTGTTTTCTTTGCACTCTCTTCGTCCAGTCTGAAATAGGCCAGGGCAAGGCTGTAGGCTATATTAGGCAATTGCGTGAGGTTCCTCTGGACGTTCCAGTGATCGCAGAAATCTATGAACCACTGAAATTCGCGGGCCCGAAGTGCGTAAAGATCAATGGCCAGCACCACTGCCATGGGATCGCCCACTGGGTCCAACGATAATAAAACCTGGGCAAATTTTAATACGGAATATGGTAAGTATGGAATACGAAGTGAAGGGCTTTGGAGCCAAGAATCTCTGAAACACCATTACTAAATTTTCTAAAAGTAGTAAATCATTAACCCATCAAGCCTGGGACTATTATGGTTTTAGGAACAATATATACCAATTACGACAGATTACTTCAGTTCCAATCAGCATTGATAATGACACTAATTGGTCCTGCTGACCAGTTTCCTTTTTCTATATCACACTTTTTCATCTATCATTTACCCAGTTTTTTGAGACAAGATTTTTAAAAAATTGTTTTTTTATACCCAAGATTGTTTTTTTATGAAAACAAATGATGTATCCTCAAAACGATTAGTGCTAGAGAAAATTGATAACAATACTTGATCAAAATCGATATAAGGTTAAGGGTTCATAATCTATGTATAACTCATGTAGGCCAAAGAAAATAATAAACAATTTTTAGCGAAACGTCGTGGAAGAATGATAAAAATCGAATCATGTGAGACCTTTGCGAGCTCCAAGCTCGTTCTGTAGCAGGCTCTACCCCCGATAAAGGTGAGATGCTTGAAGAGTGCGACGAAAAGGGCTCGATTTGTCTGCATTTTGTAATTCAATCTGCAAGTACCAGAGACGAGATTGAAGAGCGGATGAAAGGCGCACTCCAGGCAGTGGACTGCCATCTCTATCAACTCAGCGGCTGCTTGGAATTGTTCGTTGAATTTGCATACGTCGGAAAATTGGAGGAGGGAGTCCACGTGGCAAGGATCTGTATTGATAATGTTAATTAGGACATCGGTATTGTTGTTCTCCACTGCTGTCAGAAATTTCTCCTCAACCTGCCGATACGCCGGGCTGTGGACGTAGACGAAGTACTGGACACCGGGTTCCCCTTTCGTCGTCTGATCCGAAAAAGAAAATTTTTTAACGTTAGCTAAAATAAGTGTTGGACAAAACCACTTATAAAAAGATTTGGATGGAATTTGCGTGGCTGGTAGAGGAGTGTAAGCTTAAACGTCCTTGAACATTTGAGGACGTTCTGACTTATTGGAATGAGGGTAAAAATTTCGAACTTCACCTTTCCATCGCTCTTAATAAAAAAAATGGCAAAGCTGAGGGTGATGCTAAATTATAACGTTAATGACGTAGACTCAATGGGTCACGTTCCCTTCGCCCAATTGTAAATCTTTCTAAAATCTTTTCTAAAATTATTTTTACCTCGCCTCACTTTACATTAAACTTTGGAAAATTAAATACCTGGTCAAGGGTCATGGAGAGGCCTATTTTTCCAACGAAAAACCACTTTGGGATCATTGTTAACCAGGTTTTGCGAAGGTGACTCGTTCGGCCTCGACCCCGAGACTTATTCTGGTCTCCAGGAAGGACTTTACTTCCGCATATTCGTTTCAATTCGTTGTGAGGGTTCAAATGTTTGTGCTCGATACTCATTACTCTGACTTTAGTGGTCTCTGGAGGCGAAGTTTCACTTTTACTGGAGCCCGGGGTTGGTTCTCCCAGGAGTTTGTTCACCTCCCGAACACTACGATCAATTTCGTCGACTTCGTCCTTCAATTAAAATAAGAAGTTTGTCAATTTTGTTCCTCCAATTTTTTCTAAAAAGAAAGAATTGCTTAACTTTCGAGAGGTTTGCAAATTTCCACAATTTTGGTAGACAAAAATGGTAGAACCATTCCAACCGTTCGATTATCAATTTCGAAGTAGTCAAAAATCTATCTAATAAAATAATTGAAAATTTGCAAGGCAATGATCAACCGAGCTAAGTTGATTCATCTCAGAAGAAGAGTTTATCAATGTCAAGAGTTTTCGTGATATCTCCATCTCCAAATCTTGGGGTTATCTAATTTTCCCAAATTCCGTTTTTGCGAAACTCCTTCCTTTGTACGGAAAAACGTTCTCATGAAAATTTCTCAAGTTTCCTCAGATTTTGAGATATCCACAAACAAAACCATTAGTAACTCAGTAAGGAAGCAGTAAAGTGGGACAACTGTATTCAGATGTTACACCGACTCTTATGAAGTGATTCGAAATGAAAGGGCAATAATCAATATGATGTTATATAATATTATAGGAACTTCTTCATGGATAATGTGTTCTATAAAAAAACACTTATTACGAAAGATTCCATATCAGTTGTTTTCGAGTTATTCCCCAAATATTGCAGAGTACAAGACACACTTTTCCTAAGTTACCACTTCGTTACGCAATTCATCTCGTTAGATCAATTTCCTGGAGATTTCAACCTGAGAGTCTTCGCGGTGGTCTTCACTCCGGGATCTATCCTTTTTCTTCTTTTTCTTCTTTCTTTTAGATTTTGACGATGATGGGGCTGAGCCCTCTACGTCTGACGAGGGATTTGCTTCTTCCTCACCCTTGGCATCACTGTCAGAGTCGCCATTTAGCTGAAAACGAAATCATAGCTACAGTGAATGAAAAAAAAGGTCTAGATAAGCCTTACAAGAAAATGAGGCTTCGGAGGGAAAAATGAATTTTTGGTCCACATTTTACAGTTTTTATTCCTCAATATTTCTTCTAAGAAATATCATTTGCTACCTGTGAAGTCTCATTTACTTGTGTCAAATCCTTATACTATCGCGCACTGTTTCTGACAACGATCGGGGGGGGGGGGGGGGGGGGGGTGAATGAACGTAATTTGTTATTGGAACCATATGTTGAGAGTAAACGAAAAAAGAAGTACATTTTACGCCACCCCAATTAAAAGAAAGTATTAAAAATTTGGAAACTTTTCCCAGATCTAGGGGATCCGAGAATCTCAAAATCATACTTTTTAAAAATTTACAAATTTAGATACTACCCGTAATTTATTATTAAAATTGAGAATGCTTGGAAATGTTCCAAAAATATGAAAATGAAAATGAGTCAGGCTGTCTGGTATAGAATATTCACTAAATCATTTTTTTTTCATGGACTTACCAAATCAAACATATTGAACTGTTTTGGCTTATCACTCATGGTCAGCTCATGATCACTGTTTTCTCCTTGATTTTCCGTCGAAATTACTTTATCTCCATAGACTTTTCTTAGATATCGTGTTGACATTTTGCCAGTGAATCCTTAATTGTTTTGTGGAGTCTTGGAGATCACGTGAATATACTTTTGAATAGGAAAAAAATATTGAAATTGGTTAGGATTTGTTGGAAAATAAAGATCGATTTCCTCCTCGTAATAATCGTACAGCTCCAAAATACACCTTACATTCTCACACATACAACGGCCCTATATGTATAGTCGGGTTTTTTTTCTCATCTTCAGGGGCTTCAGGGTTCCCAGGGATTATCGATATTTCCGTCGATAATGCGAGTTTCGATTTGTCGATTGCGATATCGATATTCACCAATTGGGAATTGTGACTCCGTTTCTTGGCATCACCAAAAATTAATTCCCTTTAATTTTTGCCATCAGGATTACTCACGGATTAGCCAAATGCGTGGGAGAGCGCTTTCCTAAAGAACGCTTGCGCAAAGGCATACTTGCCCATTCGACAAGCGGCCCACCGGGTTGTCGGTACGTGCATGACCGCCGGTATAGTAGGGTTTCCCTAGGTTTAATTCCCAATGGGTACCAACTCATAGTTTAACTGAAAACGGACAGATGGCAGTATAATGATACTTTACGGGTGAATTGTGAAGACCGTATACTTGGCACGGAAAATTAATTAAATATTATAATTATCTGTAATCGTTTAGGGCAATTTAGGAAAACATTTTAAACATTTAGGAAAAATTGTTTAAATTCATGGGAATTATTTAAATTTTAGCGTATAAATGGCAAACGAAAAATTGCAAAGGAATTTAGATCTAGCCGAATCAACGCAAAATTCTTCGGGGAACTCATCCATCGACACTATTTTATTGGAGAAAAATTTAAAAATGTACAAATAATTATTTTTCATTGTTTTGAACTTGAATCGACCTCCGTCATTAGTTTCTAAAAATTTCAAGATCTTCCACTTTTTTTTTTCATTTGGATTTTGCTCTTAAATGATTGGCTAAAACGGCATAAAGTATTCTACTTTTTTTTGGGGAACTTTGTTGAGTCTTTGCGAAAAAACTTACTAAAGAATTTTCCTCGTCATATTTCGACAAGAAAAGGAGGTTTTGAATATTCATTTGAGTTTTTGGAAAAGGGCGGGGGGAGGGGGGGGGGGGGTAGCAAAATTTTGAAATATTTTTAACTTCCCGACAAGGAATTGTAATGACCCCGAAAATGAAAAGTGTCAGGTCGATGAAATTTTCACTTTTCTCGACGTTTGGCATCACCCTGACATGCTTTCAATGAAATGACTGTATCTGTGTGTGTGTGTCTATGTGTGTTTTTTTTGTTTTTTTTTTAAAGAGAAAGAAGAGAAACAAGGAAGCCAACTTCCTTCCTCACACTTCCTTCTTTCTCTTTCCTCCTTTTTTTTTTAAATCTTTTTTGAAAACAAACCAAAAAAAAAGTTTACAAATTAAGACAAGGTAAAAAAAACAAGGAACAATACCCCTTGGCCTACACTAGTAGAAGGACAACCTTCTATATCCCAGTATCCCCAAATCACGACGGAACATCTGCGGAGCAATACTTCGTTGCGTAGGGGACGACGGCCGCGGCTTCCTCAGTAGCGAATCCTTTCCGGTCGTTCACGGTAAGAAGATCCTCCATTTACTCTGGATTTCTCCTAAGCTGCTCCTCGCGGCGCAGCTCCTGCAGGATCTCCATTGCGAAATCGCTTGTCGCGCTCCATGTTGCCTCTGATGACAGCATAACTTCCACAAGATTTCCAGCGTTAATGAGTTTGCCTGCGCTATTTTCCCATATAGATCGTTGGACGTCGAAACGCGGACATGCAAAGAGAACATGTTCCGCGATTTCCTGAATTCTTTGACACTTTGGGCAATCCGGGGAATCCTCATGCTTGAATTTATGAAGATATTCCCGAAAACACCCGTCTCCTGAGAGCATCTGGGGTAGGTAGTAATTGACTTGCCCATGTGCTCGGTCAAGCCAAACATTCAGCTTCGGAATAAGTCGATGAATCCACCGGTCTTTGCTCGAGGCGTCCCACTGTAGCTGTCATCGCTTAATGCTGAGGTTTCGTTCTTCTCTCCTCAGTTCCACCGAGCTCAGGTTAGTTGATTCTCGGCGGGTGTAGAGGCACCTACACTCCTCCGCTAAAACTTCGATAGGTAGCATCCCAGCAATGACACACAGAGCATCGTTAGACACTGTTCGGTATGCGCTAGCCACTCTAAGGACACTCAACCTGTAGACTGGAACAATTTGCCGTCGTGCTGCTTGACTTTGTAATGCGTCAGTCCAGAACCGGATACGATATGTTAATACTGACGTAACAATTGACGATAACAACAGCCTTCTCTTTTGTTTTGGCCCTCCAATGTTTCTCTGGTGAAAATGTCCCCTTAAATTCTTAATCGCCAATTGGAAGACAGGGGTGTTATTGCCGTTCCCCCCCGTTTTCCAATTGGGTCGGTTTGAACCAAATGAAAGCTTCTGGAAATAGTGGTGCAGGGAACTTAAGGGGCCTGACCCATCATTTCCCATCATTTTATTCAGGTGCCACGGCGGGCTCAGCGGCCCAGAATAGGATTTAAGGGGTTTGAATATTTTGCCCGTGGAATTATGTTTTCGCCCCAGATTTCGTCATTAATTATCAGTTAATTAGCAAGCATATCGCAAATCATGGATATGCTAATTGGATTTAAGGCTGCCACCCCCTCAATTCCCATAACTTCATTGGGATGCCACGGCGGGCTCAGCGACCGAAAATAGGATTTAAGGGGTTTGGATATATTAATCGTGCAATTAGGTTTTCGCCCCAGATTTCGTAATTTAACATGAATTAATTATTAAGCATATCGTGAATCATGGATATGCTAATTGGATTTAAGGTTGCCACCCCCTCAATTCCCATAACTTCATTGGGATGCCACGGTGGGCTCAGCGGCCATAATAGGATTTAAGGGGTTTGGATATATTAATCGTGCAATTAGGTTTTCACCTCAGATTTCGTAATTTAACATGAATTAATTATTAAGCATATCGTGAATCATGGATATGCTAATTGGATTTAAGGCTGCCACCCCTTCAATTCCCATAACTTCATTGGGATGCCATGGCGGGCTCAGCGGCCCAAAATAGGATTTAAGGGGTTTGGATATATTAATCGTGCAATTAGGTTTTCACCTCAGATTTCATAATTTAACATTAATTAATTATTAAGCATATCGTGAATCATGGATATGCTAATTGGATTTAAGGTTGCCACCCCCTCAATTCCCATAACTTCATTGGGATGCCACGGTGGGCTCAGCGGCCATAATAGGATTTAAGGGGTTTGGATATATTAATCGTGCAATTAGGTTTTCACCTCAGATTTCGTAATTTAACATTAAATAATTATTAAGCATATTTTGAATCCTGGATACGCTCATTGGATTTAAGGCTGCCACCCCCTCAATTCCCATAACTGCATTGGGATGCCATGGCGGGATCAGCGGCCCAAAATAGGATTTAAGGGGTTTGGATATATTAATCGTGCAATTATGATTTCGCCCCAGATTTCGTAATTTAACATGAATTAATTATTAAGCATGTCGTGAATCATGGATATGCTAATTGGATTTAAGGTTGCCACCTCCTCAATTCCCATAACTTCATTGGGATGCCATGGCGGGGTCAGCGGCCCAAAAAAGGATTTAAGGGGTTTGGATATATTAATCGTGCAATTAGGTTTTCGCCCCAGATTTCGTAATTGGACATGAATTAATCATTAAGCATATCGTGAATCATGGATATGTTAATTGGATTTAAGGTTGCCCCCTCCCCCTAATTCCCATAACTTCATTGGGATGCCATGGCGGGTTGAACGGGGGAACATAGGATTTAAGGGGTTCGGATTTTTTGCCTGTGGAATAATGTTTTCGGCCCACATTTCGTCATTAATCATCAATTAATTATCAAGCATATCGCGAATAATGGATATGCTAATCGGATTTGAGGCTGTCGCCCCCTCAATTCCGATAATTTCATTGGGATGCCATGGCGGGCTGAACGGCGCATCATAGGATTTAAGGGGCTTGGATATTTTGCCCGGGGAATTATCTTTTCACCTCAGGTTTCATAATTACACAGTAATTATTCTTCAAACGTATCACACATAATGAATATGCTTATTGGATTTAAGGCTGTCACCCCCTCAATTCCCATTATTCTATTTCGACGCCATAGAGGGCTGAACGGCACAACAGAGGATTTAAGGGGTTTGGATATTTTGCCCGGGGAATCATGTTTTCGCCCCAGATTTCGTTATTAACTATCAAGCATATCGCGAATAATGGATATGCTAATTGGATTTTAGGTTGTCGCGCATCAATTCCCATAATTTCATTGGGATACCATGGACACCTGAGCGTCCCAACATAGGATTTAAGGGGTTTGGATTTTTTGCTCGTGGAATTATGTTTTCGCCCCATATTTCTAAACCAAACATTGACTAGTTCTCAAACATATCACATATAGATATGCTTATTGGATTTCAGGCTGCCCCCTCCCTCAATACCCATGATGCTATGAGATGCCATGGAGGCCTGACCGGCAGAACGTAGGACTTAAGGGGTTTGCCTATTTTGCTCATGGAATTATGTTTTCGCCTCAGATTTCATAATTAAACATTAATTGGTTTTTAAGCATAGCAAATATACCGAATATGCTAATTGCATTTGAGGCTGCCGCCCCTTCACTGCTCATTATTCTATTGAGACGCCACGGAGGGCTCAGTCGGGCACGATTTTAGAGAAGTAGCTGTCTGTATGAATGTGTGTGTGTGTGGTCAAAACTTTGTGGCGTGTCCGGCGGGACCACTGGACCGCTTTATCTTCTTTTCTGGTCGACGCATCTTGCTGGTTTCCACGTCCGAAAAGAACGATTTGTCGCAAAACTGATTTTTTCAATTGTTATTAACAAATTGAATTGTTTATATCACTCTATTGCAAGAATGGTTCGAGATACGAAAAAAAGTGTTGAATAAAAGTTGTTCCCCGCAAAAAAATACACATTCTGTATTATATGACTTTCCGTTCTAGTATGCATAATTAATTAATCAATCAATTTACTATTTTCCATGGAAACCAAACTTCAACTTTTCATTTTTTTTGTAATCGACGCGTTCCACTCATGTTCAAGTCCGAACGGAACGCTTGTCCCAGAAACTGATGCGCTCAATGATTATTAACAAATTAAATTACTTGTATAGCTTCATCGTAAGAACGAAGAGATACGACAAAAAGTGTCAAAGAAAGTTGTTTCCCACATAAAAATGCATATTGAGATCGGGAAGTAATTGGTATGACCTCTAAAAGGTCACACTCTCATCCGGTTTATTTTTCCATTGTTACAAACACGACAGAATCAAATTCGACAGTATGGAATGAACTATAACTATACACTCAATCATAACTTAAGGTTTTTGCAAGGAAGTTTGTGATCAGTCGGAAGAGGTGCTGTCATCGCCCGATCCCCTTGCCACGGAATCGGACGAGGTTGAACCTGAGGAGGAAGTTGACTCTAGATACTTCTTTTTCGCTTCTACTTCACGGTCCTTGGATCTCTTAACGGCTGCTTGTGTTAGCTGCAGAGCCTTCTTTGTTCCCCTTTTTTTTTGGCTTGTCCATCTTTGTTGACGTGTCCTTGCTTCTGGCATCAGGTTTTTTTCTCGTTTTCGGTTTTGCATCTGGAAATGAATGACATATTTCGTATCTAAATAGTGTGGCGATCCAGTTGGAAATGTACAAGAAAGAAGGATTAGACACACATGTATGAATATACCCTGTCACTTATTGAAATATGCTACTTACGCTTTGATTTGGGCTGTTTACTCAAATCACCTAAGGCCAAGCGCAAATGGTCTTCCAACGAGTTCAACTCCTCGTACACATCCTCGTTGGACCATCCTTTGTACGTAGTCAGGTAATACTTATAGATATCTGAAAACAGTCGTCCAACTATTACTACTGTTACCAAAGCAGGTGCCGAACTCAAATAGAAATAGGGATAGACAAACCGGAAGCCAGATTTGTAGTTAAAAAAAAAATTCTTTCCTTCTATGGTGTTACATATAAGCTTTACACCTTCTCCTCTCATACCCCGTTCCTAAACTAAATACACTTTACTTGTTGTATAATTTTGCATTATTATATAACTATTTGACGCGTGGTTCCCGCTATATCATAATACAATACAATGCCCTCCATCCCATATGAGTCCCCCTGTATACCATATTAATTAATACTGATATTTATTATTAATATTTTTTACCGTAATATTTTGACCGGATACCAACTTCTCCCTTCTCTGAGCCCTAACTTGATTTTACTTTCAATTCTCAGACTTTTGTAATTATTTATTCATTTCATTAGTCATTCTGTTGGTTTCTCGATCACTTCTTCCTCCACTCTCCTTCTTCTTTTTCTCGTTGATTGAGGATTTCTTCGATCTCTACCAGTCTTGTGCACCATGCCCCATTCCGTTTGAGTTTCTGAACGTCCAACATTCTTTTCAGACTGTCCTTGCCTACTCTGTCTGTTCCCCAGTTCCTCCACCATCTCCGATCCTCCTCTCCCATTCTTTCCTGAACATTCCTGCACCTTCTTACATGCTCTAATGCCTCCCGTTCTTTTCTGCAAGCTCTACACCGTTGATCCTTGAAGCCTTTCTTCGCATCGCTGGTTACATTACAGCATCTCCACCTTGCCCATCCGGTCTTTTGCCACATCATCAGGTTGCCACATCTAGTCTCTCCAACAGTTTTGTAATTCTGTGCTTTCATTTATCTCACTGTAATAACTGCAAAAGCTTGATCGTCCTGCTGCCCCCCAGTCCGCCTGTATATCCTGTTGTTTCCAAGTCTACGCAATTTCATTCATCCTTCCCAGCCACCTTTCTTTGTCCGTGTTTGTTCTTCGCCTCTCCAACCATTCCTCGTCTCCCGCTACGTTTATTGTCTGCCGTATCATCTTCTCCCAGGCAGATGGGTTCCCGTTATTTATTCCCCTTCGCTCTTCTTTCATACATTTCTCTGACAGTCTGTCGTTATCCAGTTCCCTTAATTTGGGTAGACATCCTATGGCTCTTTGTTTCGATTCCCCTTCTAAACTTCTCCTTCCTGTTTCCAGTTTAGCTTGGTGTATTTCAGGCCACTCGCATACCTGCTTTCACCTACCTTTCTTGCACTTTCTCCAAGTTTTCCCACATTTTCCAACCCCAAATCTCCACCGCGTACATTGCCACTGTCTTCACTGTAGTCTCCATCAACTATAGCTGCCGGTACAAATCTTCCACCTTCGCCCTCCTCGTTTCTCCCCATACCTTATTTTAGTTGCGTCGCCTTTCCGCCTAACTTGTTCGTATGTGTGCTAAATTGGTTCCTTGTCGTGAACCAGGCTCCTAGGTATTTGAAGCTGTTTGCTACCTCCAGTAATGGCTCTGCCTTACACTTCCACTCCTGTTTTCTTCTGCTCCTCTTCCTAAACACCATGATTTTTGTTTTCTCCGTGTTTAGCTCCATTTTATACTTTCCTGACCAGTTTTCCGTTGTCCTAAGCATCCTTTGCAGGTCTTTCTCATTTTCCGCCACTAGTGTCGCCACATCGTCTACGTAGAGTATCGTGTATACTTTGTCGCCCTTCGTGTGTCCGATGGCCCAACCTCCGTCCCTCTTTCTTCATAGTTGTTTTTCCAGATCGTTTATGCCAATATTGAAGAGTATTGGGCTCAGAGGGCATCCCTGGCGTACCCATTGTGCTGTACGGACACTCTCTGTTATGTTTTCACCTGCTATTATCTTACTCTTTGTGCCTTCATATATTAGTGTAAGTATCCTTATAAATTTTTCTCCCACTTCCATTTTCCGCATTTTTCCCATAATTTCTCTTATTAACCTTGTCGACAGCCGCCTTGTAGTCTATAAACGTGGTGCACAGTTTCCCTCCTTTGACCCCTAGTCTATTACGCACCACGGTGTTCAATACGAGTACGCCTTCCGTAGTGCATCTTCTTTCTCTGAGTCCCGTTTGTGCATCTGTTAGTTTCTTCTCCTTGTTTAGCCAAGCCCGAGTCTTTGCGCCATTGATGTTGCCAACAATTTGTATCCGAGGTTCAACAAAAAAATTCCTCTGTCATTTTTTTCGTCGTTTGGGTCCCCTTTTTTGTGAATTGGGTAGATTATGCTTGTGCTCCAGTCTTCAATCATCTTCTCTTCTTCCCACAGCTTTTTCACAACCTCCATGAGATGTCTTCTCCCCGTCTCCTCATGTAGATTCTTCAAGAATTCCACTTATATCTGGTCCTCACCTGCCGCATTTCCATTTTTCATTTGACTAATTGCTCGTTCCCACTCTAAGTCTCCTATCGGTGTATCCAGCTCACCCCTCTGTTCTTCTTCTTGATCGGTTTCTGTTCCTTGTCCTTCTTCTCTAGATTACGTCACCTTCTGTTCAACTCGTTGCGTATTTTCCACTATCCTTCCTTCTCCACTCCTCTCTTCCTGTACCTCTTCTGCCTCCAGTAACTGCTTAAAATGACTCACTCATTGCTCCTTGATCGTGTTTCTGCCCATTTTTCTTTACCATGATATAGCCTTACACCATTCTGTCAAGTTTCTGCTCGAGGCTACCAGTTTTCGCTTCTCTTCCAGCCATTGCCCTATCAGGTTCGCCCTCAGTGTATTCAACTCTCTTTTGCAGGTTATATAATTTCGTTTATTATGCCAGTCTCGATTTTTTTTTGAGTTTCTTATAGAGTTCTTTTGTCTTTCGCCTGTATTCTCCGTTGTCCGACGTTTCCGCCCTCCGTTTTTTCACCTTGCCGCCGCTCAGCATATTTATTTTTACTGCTGTCTCTTTCATTATTTCTTTCCATATTTTGTCTTACTTTTCTTCATAAGCTTCTGCTGTCTCCACCTTCCTCTTCAATTTTTCTACTGTGTGCACTAGGTTGAGGTTTTCCTCTGCTTCTCTTTCGTTCCATTTCACCTTCAACAGCACCAGGAAATAATCCGATCCCTCTCGCTCTAATACCGGCAGGCTTCCCACCCAGCTGGGAATTCCTTCTTCCTCGACCAGAGCCACTATCACCATGTCCAGCTCGCTGCCCAGACCTTCGCCATCACCTAAGCACGTGATCTTTCACTTCTTATCTCCTTCTATTCTCCCATTCAGAATTATCTTCGCTCTCGTCTCACGCCAGTCCACGAGTTGTTTCCTCTCACTTCATCGTACATTGTCCTGGGACTTCCTGACCGCAATTCTGTTTGCTGCCATGCCGTACTCTGCAACCCCCGGTTCTTCACCAATCCTGGCATTCAGATCACCTACTACTACTAGCCTGTACCCCACTTCTGACAGCTTTATTTCTCTCCCCAGTTTCTTCAGTACATTCTTCAAATTACCTCCTCAATTATTGTATACTGTCTATACTTCGTATCAATTCTTTTCCACTGCTTGTCCATCTCTTCCTCTGATTTTCAGGTCATACTCCCATCCCGACACGTTCCAGATCCCCCCGCCCTTTCTTTTGACTCCTTTTATTTGTGTTCCAGCCGCTCTTCCTCTTCGGGGTTTTTTAGTTGCTGTCTTTCCGTGCCCTACAAAAGCGCCATCTAGTTTGTCCATCGGTTTATTCATCTGACTCTCCTCCAAATATGTTTCTTGTAGTATTATTACTTCCGCCTTTTCCCACATCTCCTGGCTTCTCCCTACATTATTTTATCCCCTAGGTGTTCCATTGAATAATTATCAGTTCACGCTGAAACATATTCTCGCCTCCCATATTGCTCTTCATCCTATGTTAGCCACTGTCCTTTCACGGTGAGCTTCTTTTCTCCATTTAACAGCCTCCTTTTCCAGGCAGCCTTGAATTTACTTCTGTCTGTCCGTTATGTCGCCTGATATTGAGCCAGCAGGGTGGAGATCCCTCAGCTCCTTCTTCCTCCTCTGGATTCTCATCTTGCTCTCCATTTCTTATTCTCCATCCATTTGGAGAATGCTCCTTCCCTTTTCTTACTTTGTCGACTCGCACTTTTTCTTGCAGGTTATCTAGTAGCCAGTCCTCCACCGCCTCCTTTTTTTGTCTCATTCGTAATTCCAATCCTCTTATCTTCATCCACTTTCGTCTCTCCCTCCTCTCTCTTTTCTCTTCCTCCCATTCATCAGGTTCCAGCTTCCTTGGGTATTGCTGTGGGTTGTCTCGTTCATTCTCAAACTGTGCCTTGCCCCTCTGAGGTGCTCCATGGTTTCCTCGCTCCTGGTCTTTGTGTTCTGGACTAATCTGATCCTGTATCCGTGCTTCGTCAACCGCTGCAGAATTCGTCCCATTCCCCGTTCCGTGTTATCGTCTCGGCGTCCGCCAAACCTTCTATCCTCTCAATGTCGTGTGCTGAGGCTAAATCTTCATTGAAGTCGGACTCATTTGTACTGCCTTCTCCCCTCCGCTCTCCATTGCCTCTCCTCTTATCTCCTCCCCTCTCCACCAAATCATTCACTCTTCCCTGGCGTCCCTCTTCTCTGATTTTCTGCCTCTCATGCTTCAATTCACCCACGGCCTCCTGTGCTCTGTTTCCAGGCTTGCACTTCCGCTGTCCAACCATTCATCTGTGCTTTACTTTCGTTTAGCTCTGCCTGAGCCTCCTCCAGATTGCATTCCAGTGTCTCACAATTTGGGCATTCCATGCGCCGTCGCTATCTTAGGTGGTGCTCCCTATCAAACTCCCTTCTCATCACCTTTACTATGTCCATGCACACATCTTTCCACCTTCTGTCTTCCAATTTCTATTGCTTCAGTCTTTCCCCCTTCCCTTGCATCTTATACGTCACTCTCTCTACTGTACTTTTCTAGTTTTTTCTCCCACTGACCTCACTCTGTATCCTAACTTCCTTTCAGCTCACTTTTCTCGCCAAACTCGATCCTATTTTTTCCCACTTCACCGTTTTCCCTTGCGTCTTGGCTTGGCCCTTTCTTTCCACCATTTTTCTAGCACGAGTTTTAAAATAGCCTTGACAATTACACCCAACACACCGCAATTCAGGCAATTTCCTACAACACATCGTATGATCAGCGATGCGACACTTTGTGATGGCGATTTGGCTGTAATGATTGCGCATCCATTCTGTCATCTGCGAGTTCTCCGAGAGGTTCCCCGGCGGACGGATGGATTACTGAATCGACTTGTGCAGTATGTCGATCAGTTTTCGAGTACAAGTCGATTCCGATTTGAAATAATCGAATCAAGATTGACTAAGTACCAGGTCGATTGCCGACCGACTAGAATTTATTTTTTCCCCCAAGCTAACTCACGATCCACCTAACAGCAAGTCGATTTTCCAAAAAAAAAAAAAAAAAACAATTACGAGGTGTCGATCGGCAACCGACTCGGTATTCACTCAATCGTGGGTCAATCATTCCAAAAATCTAGATCGATCTATACTCGAAATGTAATCAACAGACTGCACAAGTCAATTCTACTATCAATCGAGGCTCGAATGGTAATCGACTGGTCTGTCATGACTGCCTAATAAGAACTCAAACTTTCGTCAGACAGGCACCGCTGGAATATATGTCAAAAACCTCGAGGGAAACGAAACCAACGTTATACGATGGAATAGAATGTATTCAAATTGTCAAGTTACTTCCTAATGAATCATAAGGCCTTAACCGCATTGCAATTTTAAACTATCACGATAAATAACAACTATATGTCTTTATAGTTTCATAACATATGTAACAATTGTGACGGATTAAAATCCGATAATTCATTAAGGGGTTACACCACTGTAGCCGTCATTTTTGGACCGTTTTTTCGCGATTTTTTTTAGACCAGAGGGGATGGGAGTAAATGGTTGAAACTTAGGGATGTTGTTAAGCATACATTGAAGTGCTCAAAATAATTTTTTTATGCAAAAAAAAAAAATCAAAATGGCGGCGATATGGCAGACGCTCTCAGACGTGTTTCGTGAAAGGGCCTCCGCGGCACGCAGCGTAAGTGGTGTAAATTTGAACTTTTTGGAAAGAAAAAAAATCCTGTCAATCTACATTAGTATAGCTAGAGAAACACGTATGGATTTTTAAAACTATTGATTTTCGTAAATTTGGCGGAGGTTTGAGAAAAAAGTCGGAATTCGACCAAAAAAAGGACAGTTTTTTGTTGATTAAACATCGCCTAATTAATTTATCGGAAAATCCGTACGTGTTTCTCTGCGTATTCGCGTCCTTAAGATATGGTTGGAGTTTGAAGCAAAAATTTTGAAAACTGTTGAAAGTTTCGACATGTGATATCGTCACAATAAAATTGACATTTTACGAATTAAAAATTTTTTATCATTATTCTACCATCTCAGCACCATGAAGCTGGCATTCCACATTGGAATATTCGGTCTCCAAATCCTTCCTGGCCGATTTGATGGTCGGGTGCGTTACTTTTGCGACATCAGTCAGCGGACGTTTAGCCTGCTGGACGCGTTTTGCGTTGGTTTTAATGCAAAAATTGTAAGCTAGAGGACCTATAACTATTCCCAGAGCCTCCATAATGTATAAAATCTTCGTCAAAAAATCATTGACGATACATAAATCGATGGTCGTGGCGATATCCAAAATTTTCTCATTCTCACGTACTGCGACACTCCACTGACGTATTTCTTCATGAAAATAGCATCAGAAAATCGGGAATATATTCTAGCTACATCTGGGAGATCCCCAGAGAAGTTTGAACCCCTTGAAACGAGGATATCTCCCGCAGGTACCTATTTGACATAGGTGGACCCTCTGGGGCGGCCGGGCGCTTGCCCGGAAATGTTCAAAATAAGGGGCAAAAAAGTTTTTTTCCACCGTATTCTAGGATAGTTAAACTATTCTTTGAGCAAAGAAAAAAAAATCGATTTTTCGAAGATTCTACAGTGGTGTAACGCCTTAAGGGTAGATGAAGTAGACTATGCTAGGATATATATAGAGCTCAACCCCGCAAGGGAACAATCTCCATATTGTGGAGATATGCTTCCGAGTGGTGAGAAGGAATTATCAACCCCACCTGGATCGGTGTGAAAGAGAGTTGGGTGTCGAGTCGGATATAGTCCAGGGCGGGCATTGTATCGTCTAGGAGGAAGCTGTAGGATGAGTACAACCGATATTATTCTCATATGGCACATATCGCTACGGCAAAGGGTCTAACCAATAAGGGTAAGAAGAAGAATATTATTCTGGACCACGATCCAAGGATCTAGCTTGGACATGGTGATGTTACTTAAAGACATTGACACTGTTACGTCAAGTAGATGTTCGGAGCTAGTGATGAGAACAAGCAGGGAATAATCCAGGACCCCGCTGTGTCTACTAAACTACGTACGGGCCAGCCATAGCTCGTAACTTTTTCCTCCTTTTGCACGTGAATAGTTTAGTAAAGTAAGTTAAGCAGTGAGGTCAGGTGGAGGGCTGTGACACCCCACCAGTTCACTCCAGTAACGGATGTAGGTATTAAAATCTAAGATTATAACACTGTCATTGCGCCAGACGCACGTCTAATGCAATACCTGCGAAGATTCGTTGAGTTGGATCCCCATTTCACCTTTGACTTACATCAACTTGGGCCCAGTCAGGCAATCAAAGGTCATCAAAGAGTTGTCTGGTACACAATTACAGGTGAAAAATCAGGAAATCAACATCACGTAACAGTAAATATATATTATGTCCAATCAATGGAATTATTACCTCTTAGAGCCATAAATTCGTTGGCAGGAACAGCTTCTTTTGTCCTTCCTGTACGAAGAGGCGGAGCTCCGGTCACTGACAAATCTTTCACCTTTTCTCCAAAAATCGACAGAGTCATTTTTTTAATGAAGGCACTCGGTGTTTTACTCCGGACAGCAGCATCATCATAGTCTTTTTTCGGTCGCCTACATCCTGGCCGAGATGTAATATGGATTCCTATTTGAAGTCATGAAAAAGAGCCAATGGTTACATTCAAGATATCAAGATTTCGATGTTTCTAATATTTAGTATCGGAGGATGTTGCCGCGCGGGTTAAAGTACTGTATTGGCGGGGGGGGGGGGGGTATAGATTCTGTGGTTAGCGGTTCAAGTCCGGCCACATGCGATTCGGATTGTGTTTTTTGGCTTTAATTTGCGCAGCACAGCTGATTAGCAGTTTCGTAACAATAACGCCCGTACACATCAGGGTTTTTCCATGATTTTCCCTTCCGATTCCACTGTAATTGGGTGAATTCTGTACAGTGGGGAAATAGAATATTTGTCACCTAGGCAGGAAAGGTAGACAAGTCTTCCGCACGTGCAAGATTGCCACCCGAGCCTAAGGCGAGGGTAGCGAGCACGTGTGGAATGGTTGTCTGACTGTCCTCCGGAGGATTGCATACGATTTTTCTGTCTACATGTACAAACAGTGGGAATGCTAACCGAGCGAAGCGGGGTTAGAATGCTCGCTTCGCGAGTATGTGGGCAGAAGAATTCATGGAGCACCTGAAGTGGTGTGAGATCGGTGTTTTTTTTGGTCCAAAAATCACCTCTCACTGATGTTCAGATGGGAAACAAGTATCAGAACGATTTTTGAAGAAGAATTCCTTCAATTGTTATTAACAATTTGAATTGTTTATGATGTTCCATCAGGTAAACGGCCGGAGATAGAGAAAAACGTCTCAAGTGAAAGTTATTCCTCCTGTGAAAAAAGATATTTCATTTAAGGTACCTTTTTTTTCATAACTCACGTCATTACGGACCTACAACTTACGTGACAATCCAACTTTACCCACGGACGTCACTTCTGGAAGGTACCCGTCAAGAATCAAACTCACATCCCATTTATTACAATTTGTCCCTATTTTTCAGGATATTTTTATGAAATTTAGAATGGATTTTATTTTCTCGGTCGGTTCAAATTTAGGACGGAATATTTAGGATAACATGGCCCAGGGTATCGATCATATTGCCGACATTTTTTATTTTGTTCTCATGAACAAATTTGTGTTTACTTCAATACATGTCTAACAACACGACTCAGTTTCATTCAATCTAGTTAAACAAATCGCTAAAAAACGCGTTAAGAACAACGGTTCCAGTGGTCTAATCTGACAGATGAATTTAAACTACTAAATTTTGCGATATTTATTCTCTGATATGCATTGAACCCATTTTGAATGATAGAGATATTTATAGGTTATATTGAAATAATAATTAATATGCAGTAAAACTTACACCTTCCTCGTTTCTCCTCCAGTACCCAGGTTTGGGAAGTTGTTCGTCCCTTTCTAGCTCGTTTTGTAGCTCCCGAATAGGTTGCTCTGCATATAACAAATGATTGCATGCCGGATAAGATACTCCTTCAAAATTATAGCGGTGGATATCATACTTGATTACCTTCCCTATGTCAGGGAAGTTATTGTAATTCCCCCGTATAGTAATATTTGTGCTTTCCGTGACTGGTGTTTTAAAGCTACTAAAAAAAAACCCCAAGAAATTCTGAGTCGGTGCGTGTGTGATTTCGCACGAACGACCTTGGGCGGATGGATTACAGCATCAACTTGTGCACTGTGTCGATTACTTTTCGAGTACAAGTCGATTCTGATTTGAAATAATCGACCCAGGATTGACTAAGTACCGGGTCGACTAGAATTAATTTTTTCCCCCCGAACGAGCTGACGATTCACCTAACACCGAGTCGATTGTTCGAAGAACAATACGGTGTGTTATAAAGACACGCGACAGAAGTGAAACTTCATAGGGAGTAGCTAAAATAATAATTCGGTTTGATGGGAGAGAAAGCATTTAAATTACTAATCAATAATTTTTCCACAACATAGTCGCATTTATTCAATGTGATAATTACACTCTTCTCTCAAGCCGCAAAAATAATCGAGGGAACGCTAGGAAATGAATCAGTAATATTAACGAAGAAAATTGAAATTGAGTTTTCATTTCTTTACAACATTCAATCAATGAGACCACTATGGACCATTGTCTTCGTTGCTTAGGAGAGAAATTATGGACTTATGGTAACTTAAATAAGTGATGAAAATTCTCGATTCCATGTTTTCCAAGTAACTATCATTAAAGAAGTTTCTATCATTAAATTCTAAAAGGGGGGGGGCTATCGTTTGGGCCAATTTTTTAAAAATTCATTTGAAAATTTAGGCAATCAAATTTTTTTTATAATCAATCATTGTCTATCATTCGCCTATCAATGAATTCTGATGGTCGTAATAATAAATTTTTAATAAGCAGGGGTTAACTTCGTGGAGCTCCGACAGCTGTGTTCGGTGATCGTCACACCGCCTGAGCATTGTAATTTCAACTACAGGTACCTAAGGCAAGCGAGTCACGGCCCCCACTCTCTCGACGCTACGTGTTACCCCCACCACCTACTCCCCTCACAGAACAGGTTGCCGATCCGAATTTTAATACACTCCCATAAGAGTTGCATCCAACATGCGTGGGAAATTAGTGCAATTTCAGAGCTACCTATTCCCTCCGTGTTATCCTTCGAGTTTTCGCTTATTCGCATACCCCCTTCCCCGCATTATCTCGGATAATCGAGACTCTGCTGTACCACGTTCGCTCAATTTTTAACTTCCCGGTAGGGGATGTTATTGTTTTGCCCCCGAAAATGAAAAATCAATTTCGCATGAGATCTCCACGTTTCATGGTATTTCTGGCCTTTCTAGACTATGTAAAACAAAATGTCTGGCTGTGTGTGTGTGACTAGGTATGCATGTGGTCAAATTTTTCGTCCACGAAATTTGTCCCGACGGAATCATGCGATCGAGGTACTGAATGATTCAACCGAAGCGTCTTCACGTAACTTAGATCTGATTAGTTTTTGGATGGAATTGCTCCATTACATATATGGTTATCAACCATGTCAATTGTTTATAATGTTTACTGCATAAACTATTACAGTCAGCGCAAAATTTATATAAGCAAAGTTGTTCCCCATATAAAAATACATATTTTATGTACAATGCCTTTTCTCGGTGATAACCTTAGTACGCTGTGCTGAAATACCAAATCGGGAAGTTTTGTCTGTGCCCCGAGTGGGGCACACATATGCACACACCACTAGTTCTGTTTTTATGTTACTCCGATGAATAAGTCGAATTTGTGAAAAATACGTATTTGATGGTCAGTAGAAATATGGATAGCTACAGGCTGCATTCACTGGTATATTGGTGACAATGATTCGATTAACTAGTCGCTAGTAGTAGGCCGCTATTGCTATGCACGTAATTCTACAGGGCTTCATAGGTGGAGAGTTATTATATTTCTGTTGTAGCTTTGTTTTGTGAATACCAATCTTTTCCAATAAGGGATATTAGTTGACCTTACCCTTTAGCGACTTCTATTCCTTTTCCAATTCCTCGAACTCTTGGCCCACGAATTCCCGGATTTCCTCTACAGTCTTATTGATTTTATCGATTTTGGTTTCCATATTACGGCATTTATTCAGCACTTTCTTATTTTGGATCTCCTTTGGTTGTTCAACTTCTTGCTGTATTGAATTTAATTTAGACTGCATCTGATCCAGAGTTACGCCATCAGATCTCCTTTTTTTTTTTCTTTTTAGCCTTCTGACATCATAAAATAATGGAACGATTTCAAATTAATACATTTCGTAATGTA
The DNA here is from genome assembly GCA_026005395.1 of Asobara japonica. NCBI lineage: Eukaryota > Metazoa > Arthropoda > Insecta > Hymenoptera > Braconidae > Asobara > Asobara japonica. The sequence goes on from BQMI01000394.1 coordinate 599,561, forward strand.
AATATGAAAACAGAATTTGTGTCGCGATTTTACGAAAAATCGAAAAAAGCGTCCCCTTATTGAGTCATATGATAGTGTGATTCATTTGTAAACGTATTCGAAACTTTACTGGAAGTTTAGCCAAATCCGCACCATTTTAGTGGATCACCTAGGGCAAAATGAGACCGTTGGCACATTCCTTCAAATCCCAAAAGCATTGTGCAGCATTTTGTATTATCAATTGTAAATAATTACCAGCGATCTCATTTCACCTCGGTCTTCGCTGATAACAAGTTATTTTACAGGATGTGCCCCAATACCGTGCAGTTGATGAACATATGATAAACTACCAGCAATTCTGTTTACCTTCTTTTTTTGCCGTAGGCCCGACTCCTGCTCACTCATTTTCCAGGTTTGTCGTCTCGTCATCGGCGATTACACTCTGTATATGTAGAAACGAC